>VZRO01005155.1:143200-196327 GCA_013397915.1 Daphoenositta chrysoptera | reverse complement strand
TTTTTTTGTTAGGATACATCAGAATTTTGGGCTGAACACCTCTACTATTCTGGGTTTAATATGTGTCCTGTTAATATGATAAATTAAGTATATGTGGGAAAAAAAGTCTGATGTCATAAACCCAGGTGAGATTTGTACCCAACACAAAACATAAAAGTTTAACATCAGGGAATGGAAGAGCAGATTATAGGATGAAAAAAAAAAAAGTCTCAGGGTATTTTTTCAGAATTGCTGTTATGTCATAGAGGGAACTGTGTGAATGTGACCTCAGGCTGTCTCAAGTGACCAGGGTGAGGCAGGTTCTTCCCTGGAAGCCCGAGGGGGTCCACAGTGGAGCACAGATCCACCTGCTGTCTTAGAAGTGGTTCAGGACACCTGAAAACAGCCTTGCTGAGTTATCTTTGAATGAAGGCATAGTAACCTCACAAGGCAAATGGGACACTTTTAAAGGTTTCTTTGGTGGTGGATGAAAAATCCGACAGAACTGCCAAACAAAAAGCAATAAAAGGCAAAGGCCTTCAAATTGATACAGATTTATCTATAAGAAAGGTACTAATAGTCAGCTAAATGGTTAGGAGAGAAGTATTTACAGATGATGTATGTATTCATTCCATAGTTTAACAGATTTTGAATCATTTGGAAAAAAACAAGCATTTAAATGATGAAGTTGAAAAGTCTGTATTAAACTTTTGATGACATAAATTAATAATTCAGCTGAATGAGCTTCCTCCTAAAAGGACAGCTGCCCTAAACTGCAGCTCGTACTGACTGGTGTTTCCTGGTGATACAACCTAGCATTTGCTGTCAAGTTAAAAGAATAAAAACTGCCAACAAACAAACCTTGAACTATCAAGTATACTGTGCCCACACCTGTGGAGGATTTTATATCCAGACTGGAGCTATTCCTATTTTTCAAGCAACTCATCAATCTCTTTCTCCCTGACAAAACATTTAACCTGTGTTTTTCCACAATAGGTTCTAAAATAGGCAATTAGATAACACAATGTTTTTTACTCAGGCTGATCTATTATATACTAAGACACAATTGACCTTAAAGGTATGAGAAACACAAGAAAACAGCAGCTGTTTTTAAGCTGTTAAAATGCTGGGATGAACTCAAATGCCAGAAAGGATGCTTTTGACCAGCTATCTTGTCTCCATAGGTAGATGGCTGCGATCCTTCTCTTCCACACGCTGTGAACTGAAAGAAGATATTTTGCATAATAACTAAAGCTAAACAGAAGTTCAGGGACAGCATAAAATTTATTTTTGCCTCTGACAGTCTTTGAGGTGAGAATTGGACTTCTGTTTTTCTACTGAAATGTTTTGAAATTGTATGCAGAATAAAAGATATGTGATAGGGGCAATGGCTAGTTTTTTTCACCAATGCTATTACCTATTTTTAACTGCTTTGTGGACACTTAGAAGACAGAGATATTGGTCTCTGTAAGGAATAACACCTAGAGGAGGGAATCTGGTTGGACACATTTCATTACAGTAGTCCTCTGAATAGAATTAGTTTTGAGAAGTATAATTTAAGGTTTTGTTCTAGGCAATATGTGTTGCCTACCGTTAAAAGATATACAAAGTGGCTGGATTTTGTCTCCAGCCGTTCCTTGTCTCTTCCCTGCCCCTGTGAGTGAGGGCAGATGCCAGTTTGTCTCACACCTCCGGGCCTTTGCTCGAGGGATGCAGGGGTACGAGTTAAAATTGTTACACCAAGCCTGTTCCTGTCTGTAGTGTCTCTCACCAGTGCTGCAGCTTAGGACATCTTTTATCTCTTCTTCCTCTGGTGATACATTATGTGTTGAAATCATTAAAATCTGTGTTTGCCAAGTAAAGGCAGAGGTTTTCTTTCCTCTTCCTTCATAGGCTATTCAATCTTCCTTTAGTGTGTGGGGAGGGGAATGTCGGCTTGACATGAACGTAATGCCTATATTGAAGAATTGTTTTCCTCTTCAAATATTTTTCCTTGAATTTCATAAAGACAAATAGTGTTTAATTGAACTCACTTGAAAAAAAGTCTTCCTTCTAGGTCCTCTAAAATGTTATGTGGATTTCAATGCACTTCAGAACTTGGATTTTCTGGTATTTATGTAAATGTCCCATTGTATATTCATACCTCTGTGGATAACTAACTTACAGATAACTGTTGCCAGCCTTTTGTAGAAATTAGGCATTAGGTTTAAGAGTTGACACAATCATTATAAAATGGCACTCCTGCCGTATCTCATTAGTTGATGAACCTTGGATGTTCCATCATGCTCCTACAAAGGAAATAAAATACAATCTCTCTCACAAAATCTATTCCATATAATTTCAGTCATTTATAACAAAGTTAAAACCAGTTAATTGGATTGTACCAGGAGACATGAAGTTATCTTAGGTGGAGTTCCCAAATCAGAAAAACATTCTGATCTCATAATAAAAATTAAACTCTTATCTGGAATCACTCTCTGGATTGTCATATCCCTGAGAAAATACATCTTGCCCTCAAAGATGTTAAATAAGAAGATGAAAACTTCTGTCTTCCAAATTAATCCTTCTGAACATGCCTCATATACTTATATATTGAACAAGCAGATATATTTTGGAAAAAATACCTACAATGGAGAACTACAAGCAATCATCTTCACAAGCTTATTTCTACAGCCCATTGTTCTGGTCAGATGACACTATTCAAAACTCTACTGCAAGCCAAGAATTACACTGAGATCCTACACTTGTTTCATGTGCTTGTTTTTATTATCTGTCAAAGAAAGAAACATCCTGTTTCTTATTCAGAGTTACAGCAAAGAACAAACAGCAAAAAAATGAAGTGCACAAACATAGACTGAATAAACAGCTTTAAAGCAGATAAATTCTCATATTTGTGTTTTGATTTTATTTTAAAGAAGTTTAAATTATAAAATTAAGGGCACAGCTAGGGTTATGATTTTAGAAACCTTTTTTCAGAATGTAGAAGTTGTTTAATGGATAATTTCCTCCAAAATCAGAGACCTGGCAAGGAAAAAAGTTGTGTGAATTTTTTTGCAAATAAAACTGTGTAATGACAGTTACGTTACATATGGTTGGAATATTTGCGGAATGCTTGGAAAATGACATACCTACATTTTTATTTCAAAGTAGAAAACAAGTATTTTTATCTGCATAGATTCTAGACATGTTATTTGTGTTCAGATCACTGTTTATTAACATTAAGTTAATATTTGATTCAATTACATCGAGAGTTGAGTAACATCAGTATTATATCCTGTTACTTTTTGCAAGGAATAAGAATGTTAAAATGCATTACATAACATTTTAATGAATACTTTATTATTTTTAGGTGTAATATAACAGCTCTGTTTTGTTCTTTGTGCATGTTCTTTCTTATGAGTTCTCTGTTTGAAGGCATACTGAAGAAAAGTGTTTTTATTTTCACCCCAGAGGCTGCCGATTTAAAGCTATAACTGGCTTTAAATACCTCTTGGCAAGCCAGGGCAGGGCCAGGGCATGATGTGAACAAGATATTATGAAATGGTGTTTGTAGCTGAAAAACAGAAAGATTCAACAATGTACAAAATGTGGTGATGCTATCTAATAAGTAGCCTGAAGAAAGACTGGATGTCCACAGAACAATCTATGCTGAGCCAAAAAGGAATAATATTGGAAAAAGCAGAGTCTTTATTTAGGCAGGAGTTCCATCAACTGCAAAGGAATTAATTTGGACATAAAGCCTGATTTTGAGCACTTATTGCCAGTTTTACCTATTGCTTTAAAGATGCATTTAATTTCAAACTCAGTTTGGAGTATTAAAAGGTCTCATTATCAGATGTCGAGAAGGAACCTTCATGACATGAAATTGAAGTGTAATGTGTGGGCTGGACTTACAATCTTAAGATAGCTCAAGTGACTTCACATAAACATATAAGGTTAAAACTTATCCTAGGAACAAGTACCAAATGTCATACCCCAAGTCTGGAAATCTATGATGACCCCAACTTCACATTAATTTGATGCAGAATATAATGTGAATTAATCAAAACATTGTGGAAAACACAAATAAAGAAATTTTATGTCCTGGAGGTTTTTTGTTTGGTTTGGTTTGCGGCTTGATTTCGGTTTTGTTTTGTTTTGTTTTGGGTTTCTTCCAATAATGGTTTGTTTTAAAGCTTACATAAGCACTTTTATTGTCATAGCTCTTGTGTTGAAAAATTAATCTGTGGAAAATCCATTCAAATGTTAGTCTAGTTTATTTTAAGCCAACTGCATAGGTGAAGGAAAGAGGAAAAGAAAATGAAACAAAGGAAATCACTCAGTCTCCAACAGAGAACTGCCCAGCAGTTCTCTGAACCTTGGAAGACAAGCCACAACCCCACCCACCTTCTTCTGTTTATTTTTAATCATGAAACCTATGGCATGGAATATCCCTTTGGCCAGTTTGTGTCAACCATCCCAGCAGTCTCTCCTCCACAGCGCACTTCTCACTCCCAGTCTATTTACTGGCGTGGCAGAGTGGGAAAAAGAGAAAGCTCTGATGCTGTGTGAACACAGTTCTATTACAGCCAAAACACTGGAGCATTTTTAGCAGTGTTTTAGGCAAAAAAGAAAAACAATAATGTATGGGCTGCTATGAAGAATGTTAACACCATCCCAGCCATCCTCAGGACAAGGATGCAGTTTCACATGATGTTCACATCATCTAATGTATCTGACTATATATATATATCTATATAGATAGATAGATAGATATAACTTATCATATTTCCCTCTTTTGCTTTCTCAGGCCTAACAGCATTTATTCCCAACCTCTTGTTCATATCAGATCTTCTGGCTTTATAAACTTGTTCAGAATGTGTCTCTGTGTGCATGTGTGTGTATAGATATGTATTTGGGTTCTTTTCTTTTCAATTGGTTAGGTGGCCTGTACGGGAGATATGGGGAAAAGAAAGATCACCTCTTTCATTGGCAATTGACAGCTTTATTGGATAAAGTATGATATGAAGCCTTAGGTTGGCTTTTTTGAATTGGCCGTCACAGAGGTGGGATCTGGTTAAGAAGACTGTTGGGAGTAAGGGAATAAGCTGAAGAAAAATTCTCAAATAGTAAGAACTAGGAGGCAGGCAAAAACTAAAAAGTAAAACTGAATGATCAAGCTTATTTTATTCACAGGAAATTGATGACAAGGCAGTAATTTACAGGTTCTAAGGAACCTGTCGTCTGTGGTACACAGAACGGTCTCCAACTGAAAGGATACTAAGCCTGTTTCCTTTACTATTTTATTTAATAAAAGAATGTCTTGGCTAATTCAAGTGTTTTATAAGGAACTCAGAAAATTATTATTCCTGCTGCTTTTAATAATGTATTAAAATTATTCTCAAAGTATCTAATGTTCAGAAAAGAACCATGCAAACTGATGAGGTTTTTTCTTCTATGGGGAAAAAGTTGTTAATAGGTCATAGTGCAGAAAATAGAAGGAATAGGGAAAAAAAAAGAAGATTGCCAAGTAGAAATAATAAACAGGTGCATGCTGGTCTACAGAAAAAACAGGGTGGGTGAGATGGTTAATCTGGAAGGGCTACTGTGAGAAAAAATAGGACAGCACAATGAGGTAAGTGCTGGCTTTCACTGCAGTCCCAAACTTCTTATGGAACAATTTAACTTCTTATTCTCCTTCTTCTTCTTGTAACTTAAGCAGTGGTGTGATGTATTTTCTGTTGGCATTTGCCTTCCCACACTGCTGGACTCCATTTGTATCTCTGTTTCACCAAACCAGGTGTAATTTCTCTGTAAAACAGTACCTCTTACGCTATCCTCTCTTTTAAGAAGTGTCAAAAAAAAGAGAAGGTAATTATAAAAAAAATTAATTTTTAACTTTTTAAACACAAAGCAAAATCCGTGCTGTGTTACACTCTTTTTAATTTGATAAGCTCCATTAGGTGATACAGAAACTTAACTCTTTTTCCACTACTGACACTGAAGGACACTGGAAAAAAAGTCTATTGTCAATGGTGTGGATACTGTGCTTTAAAACTTGTCCACCTTGTGGGGAGAAGCAGACCTCAGAATTAATGATTTCATTAAGGATGTATACTGTAAGCAGCTCCTGAATTTTTAAGAAAATATTTCAAGAAAATTTAATTTCTTCTAAAATTATAACTGTTTCAAATCTTGTACTTTGAGAAACCCTCTGGTTGATTCCTCTTCAGAGGAAATTTAGAACAAGCTGTTTCAATTCACCATATGGACTTGGACACATGACAGAGGGTCTTATGGGTTTCTTTTTTCAGAAAGGAATGCTTGAGAAATCCAATTCAGCTTTTCTGACAGATTCTATCCCATTTGAGTGCCATAATAACATGATTTAGTGACTTAAATGGGCTGATGAAGCTGCTGTCGTTTACGTTAGCACTGAGATAAATGAAAGCTTTTCTCGCCAATCTTTTCCGTATCCTCAGTGTTGCTGCAGAAAGGAATGGCTTTGGGCTGAGGACTTACTACATCTCAGCATGCCCAGCTGAGAGAGCCTTCAGACTTCACTGTTTAGCACTGAATGTACCAGTAGGCACCGGGAGCTTTTAGCGTCTCACAGTGGGGTTTTTAAACAGACGATGATCCTCAAGTGCAGTAAACTCTCCACCATGTCAGTTTCTGACCTTTCAAATGGAAAATACTTTTGTGTTCATGCCAGGGGGTTTTTTTGCCAGTTTTTGTCTCACCACAAAACACACCATTTGACAGAAGCAATAATGAATTCTGTTAATTTGAAATTCACTTTTGTAGCTACTTGAATGCAAACAAACCAGCCATTATGTTGTATGTTAGGCACTGCAAGCTAATTCTTACCAGAACTAGAACTTTGACGTTTAGGTCTTGTAACCTTTAGAGTTTTGCGATTTGTTTTTTTGTTGGGTTGGGGTTTTTTGGGAGGAGAGTGGAGGTGTTAACCTATTTATTTTTCTATCCATTTTCATCCCAAGGGCACGCTTTCTCATTTAATTTTTTATTATTAATTCAATTTTCTTTCTACAGCACCTTTGATCCTCGCCTTATGCACAGAGAAGGCTTTGTAGGACTGATTGATAATGTGAAGGTAAGAACTAATATATGGGTTTTTTGAGGTAGTTTTCTTGCTTCTGTGTTCTTTACTGGTTTGGTTACAACTTTCAGAAATAAAACAGAAGTTTGAGGATAGTTCTGGGGAAAAGAAAAAGCATTTTGATGATGTAAATGCTAATGAGATTTGAGTTTTACGTTCAAGAGGGATATGACAGTAGGACTGTAATATGGCAGCCACATTTTATAAGTTAATATAAATATCTATGCAAATCTCAGTGACAGAGCTAATTACTGCAGAAACAAAATGAAACTTCTTTTCTTCTGTTATCAAAGTTGCCTAAGCCACACCCACACCGTGATTTTTAATCACAGGGATGTTAATAGTCTCTGTGTTGACCACTGTGGGTTGTCCTGATTGATGGGTATTCATTGCTATAATTAACATTACCACTGGTAAATAAACTGATAGCATATTAGGATTTTTTTTTCCTTTAGAAATAAAGAATATACTGATAATACTTAGCCTTGGATAAAAATTTTGTCAATATAGCTAAATATCTATATTTACAAAGCTTTGTAATGTTTCTTTTTTAAGATATTCCAGAATAATGGTAAGATACTATAAAACAATGCTCTAATAATGAAACATTTTGTAGTATCTCAATACTCTGACATTCTCTGTGCCTTCCTCCTGTTAGGATTTCATGCTTGACCTCTTCCTGAATGAATACTAAATATTTCTGATTATTCAATCTTTTCTTCAGTATTTACTTTTCCATGGTAAAATCTTAGTTACTACATTCTTTCATAATCCCTTCAAGACTATGTGATTTAATTTATATACTCCTACACAAAATATATAACCAGTAGCCAATAAAATTTTATTGGATAATGAAACCATGTTAAATAACTATTTTTGAGGAGCAGCTGAATTATTTACCTGGAGAGGTCACAATCAAAATCAGAAATATTTTCCTCTAAGAGCTTGATTTTTATGCTTTTGTTTTAAATCTTTTTTTAACTGCTAGTAATGGTAAAGAATCACTTTAAAATGCCTCAGCTGTACTTCTAAAACCAGTTGAGAGCAGACAGCATTTAAAAGTCCCAGTACACATATTAAATGAGCTCATTAATTTAGTATTAGACCAAAAATTCATCTTGCTAGATCTCTTCTTATTTTTGAGTTCTAATGATATAATTGTTTCAGGCTTTGGGCAAATTTCAATGAAAAAAAGGGTGAAATCTATGTCCAAAATAGCATAAAAAAATTGAAAAAATCACTCAGATATCATCATCAGAGAATCAAAAATAGAGCTTCCATTGGGACTGCTACAGCATCTTAATCTTCAATCCAAGTAGTCCTTGCCTCTTACACGGGGAGGACATGGGCAGTCAGGGCAGTAAGGTGGTGAACCTGAACCCATAAAGTTCACAGAGCTGAAAGATGCAGAAAATATATGAGTGGGAAGTAGAAGAATAAGAAGAGGGGTTTCAGCATATGTGGAGTCCTAGGAATTACTCTTAGCTCCCCTGCAGGGAAAATTAGAGCCTGTATTCAAAAATTTGGTTTTGTGAGCTTATCAAAGACAACAGGGAAGTCAGAGTAAAGTAGAAATCAAGAAAATGGAAGCCTCAGGCTTTGGGTCCAACCTGCTGTCCCCTTTCTCTTGCCCTAAATGTCAGCTTCTCGCAGTGTGTCAATGTGTGGAAGTAATTTCTATTGGTAATTCCACTGAGATTTTACCCTTGAGAAGAATGGTTGCACAGTTCAGAAAAGACAACAGAACCTTGGCACACAGCTCAGTAATTGTGTCCTGGCTGGCTCACCAAAGGTCTGATAAGGAGGCACTGAACACAGCGTGGCTTTGTGCCAGGCTATAAATATACTTTAGAATCATTTAAAACCATTCAGAACCCACCACTAAGTTTTACAAGGATGGATAGCAGAACAGTCCTTATTATAATATTATTTTATCCTTGTCATAAGGTGCTAGGAAAGAATATTCTTATTCCTGCTTATCAAAAACATTAGAACAGTAAACTCCTGAAGTGGGTGAAATTACTTTTCCCACATATGTTGCTACCTGGACTAAAATGCCTATGATTATTCACTACTACTTTTCTTCTGGCTTAAATTAGAAAAAAAAAAAAAAAGAGAAAAGAAAAAAGAATTATGAGAGGAAAGTGCAGAGAAAGGAATATTAATTTCAAGTAAAAAAATATTAATTTCGGGTAGAGATGTTGTAAGGCTTAAAAGTGGAAGAGTTTTTGGATCCATTAAGTATCTGTCATGCTAATCACCAAAATTCTAAAGGTAATTGCCAGATGAAATTAAATTGCTACGAGCAGTTGCTTTTAAAAATTTCTAGAGAAAAAAAATATTAAAATTGAAGTGTCAGCAGCTAGGAAGAATATAAATTGTGTTAATCCCTGAAAAGATGAAACAGAGGAAGAATGTAATTTAGATAGATCATATCCAACATAGAATACTTTAAAAAGTAAAGGCATTGATATATAAATGTTTAAATGAAATATAAAAATTAATTTCTACATGCAAATGGCATAGAGGTACTAAGAATGCCATCAAAATGTTTCAAAGAAGGTCACATTATTTAGAAAACAATGATGAAGATCTAATGTATTCTTGCTTATGAACAAAATGTTCACACTATCCACTAGAAAACAGTATTAGGACTTTTTTCAGCTTATGGTGATTTCCACACACTCTGTACTTTTTGTTTATTTGTTTGTTTGGTGGGGGTTAATTGTTGTGTCCATTCCTATATTTGTCCATTCTCTATATTTGCCTGAATCTTTTTATTCCTTATCTCCTCAGCCTGTTCCCGTATTGTAACTCCCAGTCATTTCCAATACCTCCTTCTCAACATTTAAAGTCCTTTCTCCTTGAGATGTCTTTGCCAGAGGATGCTCTTGGGCTGTCATAATATTTATTAATAAACCACTGCTATCTCTTTCTTTCCTCTAAAAGACATGGAATGTGTCAAGGCCTTCAAAGTAGGTTCTAGGTTTCACCATGGTAAATTCAAATGAAATGGGAAAGGTTACCTAAAACTAATATACAGTGAGACCTATTTATTTTTTCTTAAAAATACACCTTTTTTATATAATGTAATAGTCTAGTCAAATAACAGGCAAAAACCTACTTGAAGAGATTCAGAGCCATGAAACAAAGATAAATGGCTTGGAATTTAAAATTTAGATTAGCTATCAGGAAGAGGTTTTTTGCAGTGAACACAGATGAATAATAGAATAAATTGCCTAGAGAGGTGGTGCAGTCTAATGACTTCAGCAAGCAGGTGAGATTAAGCATACTTGGGGGAATAGAGAACAGGAAAACTGTGTGTAAATGATTTACTGGATGAAACGTCCAGATTGTTTTTAAGCCCAAAACTTTGAGGCTGTGGTTCAGTTAAGCTCACTGAAGATAATGAAAGCTTTTCAGAAAAATTAAAAAGGAGTGAGACAAAGCTTGTATTTTCTTCATGGATTTTTCATCTTTCTCTTACAACTCTTGCATCTCTTACTAGCAAAATGGAACTATTGTTTTATTAGAATTGCATGAAAGAAAAAGAAATTACATTGACTTAAAAGAAATGACACAAAGATTTCCATACTCTAAACACTGTAAAACATAACCACTAACTACTGTTCAAGATATTTTGCCAAGTCAATCCATTGCTCAGGATTCACTACTAATCTGAATTAACAAGATGGAAAATTTTTAGATTTTAAACTCTATGTCAGAAAATCACTTTACTTCCTTGCTTTTTAATATTTAGTCTGACAGTTGCAAAGTCATACATGGAACTCCAATCAGCTATATCAGTGTTTTCTTGTAATGTATCTATTCAAAGACACTGTAATGACTTATTGTAAAGGGAAAGTTATCTACTAGCTCACAATCTCCACCTAAAATGACTGTTCATATTTCAGTTGGCAGTTAATGGCACTTCTATTAGTTGTTTATTTACATTTAATGGCTAACTAAACAAATCTCAATTCTATTAAATTCCTCCAAACCTTTCCACTGCACTCCATTCTCCTGTCTATTAACTTAAATTAGATTAATCAATAATTAAAAACAGTAAATTCATGCCTTCCTGTGTACTTATGCAGCACAGAATACAATCTGGTTCTAACCCTTATGAGCTCTTACTTGATACTACATGAACATCAGGAGGGTGTTCAAAAGATTTATCATATAAATTTCAGGTTGGAAGACTTGTTTCTGTTCCTGTTATTTAACTGAAAGCTGCAACTTTGCTCCTGAGGTCAGAACCAAGCAGGTTCTTTTTAGAAATATCCAGGCTTTAAAAGTAAAATGATCTACGTTTTCTTAGAAAACGTCTCAGCTCAACACATGTCTTTCCAGGAAATATTTGAACTGCAAGAAAACTTGTCCTATTTTCCTCACCCTAATTGTGTCAGTTTGGAACCCAAAATAAACATAACCCAGTCATAAACCATCTTATGACGTCCACTCACACAGCACTCCTGATAATCAACTTGCAAATCTCCAGAGTAAAATGTAGAAAAAAATTCAAATAATTTTACAGATCCATAGCCAGAAAGATCCCTGTTGGCTCCACATCTGAAAAAGATCAAACAGGCATGTTTTTTCTTCCAAAGTCAGTGTTAATATATGCATGCAGAAAAAGAGCCAAATTTTGGCATTTTTTTTAAAGGAGAACAGTATACAAAGAATTCCCTGTTTCTAGTGAATCCCTTCACCTCTACTGAGAGAGATCTACAATCATAACATGGAATACAAATTGAGAATTCCTTGAATTCCAGAGGAAGACAGAATTTCAAGAGACATGAGAAATAAGGGGAGGCTGCTGCCAGCACTTTAATCTCTTTGTATGAAATTTGGAAATACTGTGTTGGGCAATTCAGTTCTACAAATGCTAATAGCTGACATTTTTCTTCTCCATTTATGTGATATCATGAAAGGGTATCTCTGCTCTCAAGAGCATTGATAAAATATTCTTTGGAAGAAATATATTATTAGGTGAGTGCCTTTATCAGCTAAATCTGGTATTCCAGTATAACAGTCATTGGACTCCAGAGGGGTCAAATGTGAAAGGTTACCCTCATTTTTTTCTCTTATCAGAACATGCTGCACATTTTCAGTGTTATCTCATGTCATCAGGATAGGGCAACATCAGCTGACCTTTTTTTCTATTTTCCAATTGAGCATAATCAGTCCAGTCGATATCATATAAGACTTAAAGATAACAGCAGCAATACTGAAATATGATTCTGCTCTCCCAGTTGACTCTCAGTGGAACTAACCTCTTGGCACTAGTATTTTACCCTTGAGAAACACTGCAGTACTGTTAGGAGAAAACAATAATTCTCTTTTAACCCCTTACAGTACTTGCAAGTAGAAAAAACCCAAGTCTGACAAAGAATCACGTAAAAGAAAAATAACTGATATTCTGGTAAATGTAACGAAAATATAATAAAAAAATAAGCCTGTGTCACATAAAGAAATTTTCAGTGTATAAAGATAGTCCTCTTCCTTCAGAGTACATTGGGAAAAACAGGTAGTCAAGAGACACTGTACTATGACAAAGAAATTTTCTTTTCTGTACTTAGGTAAGACCAATATCCATCCTTTCTTTCTTCCTTCCTTCCTTCCTTCCTTCTTCAAGGCCATTATTTTCTATCTATTTGGATATTTAGCATTTAGAATACAGTCTACTTGGTTGGTTGGTTGGTTGTTTTTTTGTTGCTGGTGTTCATGTCCTGTATTTTCTCTTGTATCTTTTGAGAGAATACACACTTTAGATCTTCATTGCCCTTTTGGATTTTCTGTTTTCTGTCTGTAACTGCAGCAACAACATAACAATTTACTCACGATCCATGGACCTTAGAGAAAGACCCATAGTTCCCCCATATATAATGATCCTGAACATGAATAATTCCTTAGGAAATTATATTGAAACTGAAGCAAAAAATTATATCTAAGCTTTACTTCTCTCATTTTGTTTCTATCTATAGTTTCAGATAAGCAGACAAAAAAGGGTTTATAAAACCATCTACAAAGTCCAGGTACTTAAACAAGTATAAAATATATCGGATATCCTTGAAAAAAATACAAGTAGTGAGCCAGAAGAGAACCTTGTTGACATAGGAGAACTGAAGTATATGTGGTCACTGAGGTAAAACAGGATCTACTTCAGACAACATTACTTTTATGATCACACAATTAGATTGAAAATCTCATAGCTAAAATAAGTATAAGAACAAATGTGTGTGTTTCTAGTGTGTTCCTACAGGTCCAAAGCAAGAAACAGCACCCAGGATTTTTTTCAGCAGAGAAGGCCTAGGGCACACAAGTGTTGAAGAGCTGGACCTCATCACAGCAATCTGATTAGTGTCCGCCAGGAAACTGACCCGTATCTCTAATGTGGAGAAACATCACCTCTCACCTCACTCAGTATTTCAATGCAGCCAGTCACGGTGTAAAAAATATTGTATTGTCCTTCTGTGAATGTGTACAAGGAATACAATGATTTACATATTCATACAAGAGGACAGGAAAAAAAACCAAGAAAACTGCTCCAAAATCAAGGTGGAACTTCTGTGATTTAGATCCTTACAAACCTATTACAAAATGTCTCCCATTTTCAGCATAATCAAGCAGTCAAGCACAAAACCTGGTTTTCATCTTCAGTGTAGAATATATAAGCTGTACACCAAGAAACCTGGGTGTAAATACATTTGGTCAAAACATTAGGGAAATTAATTTATTTTCTTGGTGTAGTGTCCTGGGGCTTCGCTCCATGGGTAGAAATAACCACCTGGCAAAACAGCTTATATTAAGAAGCTCAGGTGAACTGCAGTGGCCTATATTCAAGAAAATATTTCTGGTTTCTGCAGAACATATTAACTCCAATTTTATCTGTTCTATCATAATAAACCTGCAAAAATGAGACTGAATACAGTAAAATAGGACTGGAGATACAGTGTGAGGTATATAAAATAATTTACTGTGTAGTCATAGATCTAAACTGAAATAAATTGGAACATTGTCTTACCTCTCCCCTTTTCATGTTATGATCAGTTCTGAAACATATGGAATTTAATAGTGGTAGAAACTCCTGCCTTTGCTGACATTCTTGTCTGGTAATCACAATACTAATGAATTAAGCTTTTGAGCACGTTCTGTATTCCCCAGAGCAATTATTTTACCCTTTCACATACCCAGAGTCAGTACAGTACACAAGACAGCTTTCTGTCAGGTTACTTCTGATGTGCGATGCAATCATTTATGGATGCATAACACACTTGCTTTCTTGACAAACTGAGCCTGAATAATTAAACTGTGTGTTTCACTATACCCTCACAAAATGCAGCAACACATCAGTTAGCAGGTATCTGAGCATATTGGTAATGTCAAACCATAAGTACTTCGAACAAAAGTTGGGAGGATTTTTTAGTAGCTGAAATCACAGTGGAATAGGTAGTTACTGAGGAGACATAACCAAATGATGCTTTTAAAAGGCAGTAATAAAGTACAGTTTCTGTACATCACTGATATTGTCGAAAGCATAGTTTTTAAGCCTAGCAAACTATACCTGAAAAATCCATCTGTTCGCCTGGTTATCACAGAAAAGTGAAATTATTGGTACGTGACATTGCATAAGCCACAATAACATCCAAGACCAGTAGTTTGAACATAGACAGTTACTGAAGGTTAATTCCTGAAATACCTAAAATGCCAGGGTCTTCCCACTGCTGTTGATATTCAGTCTTGTGCACGGATAGATTTTCCACTGGAAATCATTTCACAGACAAGCTGATGGGCAGTCATCCACCTGAGAGGTAAAAAAGAAGATAGTGAAAAATTACATGGGCAGCTAAGGACAAAACCTGGCTTAGCATCTGGCCAGTCATTTTTCAGATGCAGACACCCTCAGTTACAATCCCCAGATGCTTGTCATTACTCACTTCCTCACTTTTCAGAATTGTCCTTGTGGTCAGTTAATAAAGGAGTCTGAGCTCTCTACAGCTAGTTACTGTAAAAATCAGGTTTATTAGCCTGAATTCTTTAAAATTTTAGGTCTTTGTGAACACAGCTAATTCTAGTTAACTAGACTCAGCCACAAAAACACACAGATGGGAAGTCCTGTGTGTCCAATCTAGCCAACCAGCTAGATTTGGAGCAGCTGGGGGAAACAAGCAGGTAACAATCTACTTCTTGAGAGCAGATTTTGCAGATGATGCTTAGGATGAATATATAGGTTTGCTTCCCAATAGTATATTTTTGAATTTGAGCTGATGTTAAAGCAGCTAATTTCCCCTCTAAGGTGGGTGTAATAGTCAAATAGCCAGGAAAAGATGCCCACATCTAAGCTTATTTTAAAACATCTCTGTGTTAGCAGAGAAAAAGAGGAACTTTGCAACACAGTTCTCCCTCATTGTGTAATCTAACATGGGTCAGGTTAATCTCATTCCAAAAATATTTTTTTTCTATTCTTACAGAGAAGGCCTGGAGTTGTGAGAACAGATGTAGACATCTACATTGGAGATCTCTAAAGATAGTGGGACTGATCCTAACCTAAGTGTTGTTGTGTATAAGTCCTATGAAAAGCTGGATTTAAAGTACTTTTGTAAGACAATTCAAACACCTTGGGTTTTTTCTTTTTTCTTTCTCTTCTTTTTTTTTTTATTTTTTTAATAATTTCATTCTCATATAATGTAGATGTCATAAGGAGTTCTGGGAATGGAGACTTGGACCTCAAAGGTACTTGTATGCATACATATTAATTCGTCTACCTGAGACCACACTCAGGCTAGTTCCAGTTACTGGCATGTATGCAGCCCAGGAGTCTTCTTGCCATCTGATCATTCTAGTCCCATAGCTAAGGTTTTAGGATTTCTCACTTGCCTCTGAATGAAACCATCTATTCCTTATGCCATGCTAACTGTCATCAGGAAGAGAGAAAGCAAGCACTCTGATAAATTATACATTTTTTCTTGATGCCTGGTAACTGAGATGCTGTGCAGTTACAGTTAAATTATACAAAGAAACATGAATGCATTTTTTCTGAAGCTCTGAATCCCATTTTAACAGGGGCACTGAACTGAGATAGCTGCTCAGGTCCAGAAGAAAGCTAGAATTTACCTTTTTTTATTTTCCAGTTCTATCAGTTGATTTACATTTCCCGTAAGCCAGCATACTGACACTTGTTAATTCCCTCTACATGAGATTAAGGCACCAAGCTCCCTGTAATGAAACCCACTCAGCATAATTTGAGAACTTTGTGATGTCTTGAACATCACAATAACCACATTTCTTTCTGAACCAGTTTCAATGCTAAATGAGGTTTATAGATTCATCTCTGAAGGATAAGAGACAAAGAAGCAAGAGAAATGCCTCATGCTGTGTCAAAGTGTATATTTATTGATTTCTAACCAAGACTGAGGATTAATCTATCTTTTGAATCCTGACTTCACTGGTATTTCATGGGCAGGTTTTGAAGGACCCCATTTCAGACATGTTAGATGCTTAAAACATTATCAGGCACCTAACTATTTTTAAAGCCAACTGCCAAATTCTAAAAGAGGAAGGACATAAACAGATGCTCATGAATATCCTCCAAAATGTGTATTGAAGTGCCTTCATTTATCTACATATCAGTTATTACCTCCTCTAAATCACTCTTGAAAGAAGGATTCATATGTTTTCATAATTTTATCCACAACATTCCTATGTCCTGTGTTATGTGGTTTGATCATTATAAAATTTTAAAAAGACATATGTACTATAACACCAGCATTAGAAAATTTCGTAGATGTCTTATATCAGAATAGATCACAATCGTAAAATCCCAGATCAGAGTATTTTTAATTCCATAATGACCATATTCTGATTACATCACTTACTTGAAAATGTTTTAAATTTCCAATAGGCACATTGAGCTAACTGTGCTATTCCAAGGGTTCATTGCTATGCAATTGAATAGTGAACACATTTCTACTTTTAAATCTAAAAGCAGAGACAAAGAAACTGTGCCTCTTTTGCTCCTTCAAAGCAGTACTTTAATCTTCCTTCAAAAATATTCATAATGGTGTCAATGAAGCCACTAATATAGGAATCTCTCGCAAAATAATATAACATGCAAGTCCACCATCTGGAAAAAAAAACAGTTATAAATTTGTTGCTGCAAGATTTTGAACATCAAAAGGCACTGTGGATGGTTAATTTTGTAATAAAAATCTATACTCTAAATTTTAAATATATTTGTAATTGATACCTAATATTAAACTCATGCAGAATTGTGAAAATTAAAATGACTGGAAAACAAGTTCAAAAATCAGTCTTTTCTTTGGGTTTGTGACTGCCAAGTGCAGTATGAATGACTTGGCCAGTTTTAGAATTTCTTCCCAGCTGTGCAACACTATTAGACTTCTAATTAGACCCTTTTTGGCAAATCAATAACCATTTACATTTGGAAAACAGTAGTCCTCATCAAAAGAGGCCAGGTTGTGGGACAGTAATTACTCTTAATGTGGAAGAGAACAAGAAACCAAATCAGTGAAAGAAAGATGCATTAATGAACCCTTTTTCCACAGCTTCAAGATGAGGGGAAAATAACTTGGCTCAAGTTAACATTATAATAACCATTTGTATCATGAGACAGACAGGAACTTAGTTCTTCTAACTTGAACCAAGCACAGGGTTTGACATTATTCTTTAAAAATAAAGACAAACAGTTCAGGCCTCTAGTCCCTGGAAACACTGAAAGCATTTGGCTTCATTGCAGTCTCTGGAGTCTGGAAAGATCCCTTTTGAATCACAGTCAAATGGGAACAGTAAATGTTTACTGATTTCCAGCTATGGTATAATATTTTGATTCCAAGTTTTTTTGATCCAAAATGTTGAATTATCTAACACTTTCAATAAGTCTTTCAAAAGACGCATTTTTTTTGACTAACATTTCAAGACTATAAGGTATGGGATAAACACCTAGAAAAGTCACCAAAATAAAACTTAACCATTACAGAGGGTTCTTTTTTCTTTAATAAATGCACACAGCTATTCACATTTCCACGTCAAAAAACATATAGCAATGGGACCATGTTCAAACAGACAGTATTTTGTTGATTACCTACAGAAAGGAAGTTTTGAATTGGTAGCAGTAGTGATTTTAATCACTAAAGTTTTGTTCTAGATATAATGACAGCAGTATATTTCCATCTTGAAACTTCAAGCAAGCTTAAATGGACAAAACTGCCACAGTCCAAATGATGAATGGTACTTTTAGAGATTTTCTTTCCCTTTTTCTTAATTTGAAAATGAATGAAAAACAAAAATGGCTTTTTGGCGGAGGAGTTCCACTTTCTTATCTTCCTGTCTTCTGCAGACATCATAAGGCAGGCAAAAAACAGTATTATTTGGTATGCTACAGAATAACTAACTAGTGCACACAATGAAAAGAAAAATGGGTTGACCTAACCTAATTATTCCCATAAAATGTCTTCCAGCTATATTTTGAGTATGACAAATTGTCTTTAGAACTACATAAGTATCTTCAAAAGAGACACTGATTGGGAAATAAATTCAATAAACTTTGCCAACAGTTTAGATTTATGTGTCCTCTTTTATGATTCACAAAAAAATTCTCCAAGGAAAGAGCATTTGTGTAAAATAATTACAGAAAAATGTATAGGACTTTCATATTCTGTTCTCCATGAGATCTGCATGGTGAACTTCCATATGCCATTTTAGTGATGTCTGATAGAAACCAAAATCCTCTAATGAGGTAGTCAAATTCCATGGCTGGGACATTTTAGGTTATCCATATTTAATGATCATAACATATGAAGTAGTATGACTTTTATTTACTTACTATTTAAAATAAAATTCCTTAACCTTATGACACTTTGAATCAAGCAGTAGATCCAAAATACAGGTCCTGTGATTTCATAAAACATTGAGGGAAATTATAAAGAGCACAGATGATGTTTTCACATCATTATAACCCAAATTATGTTGTCATTTCCAGCTGTAATTGTTTAGTGTGAAAAACAATAACTTTCAGTTAACACAGACTTACACAAGATGGCAAACTTATTTCCACTCATAATCTCTGTAATACACGCTAGGGAGTGGGAATGGTTATAAATAGCTTATCTTTTCTTTTTAAATTTATTTAGATAGAAAGTAACTACTGATTGAATTTTCAGTTCATGAAGGAAGGGGTGGTTCTTAGAATAAAATAAAAAACCACAGAGCATCCAAGCAGAGCATCCCATCCCACTACTCTGACCTGTGCAAACAAAACACAAAAGTCAGTTTGAGTGACAAAAAAAATCAGTAAATTAAATTTCCAAAATGAGAAAAATGCAAGATGTGTAAAGCTCTTAAGAAAAGCCTTACAAAGTTCTTTCACTTTCCAACAGAACCCTCTCAATAACTGCATCTCTGGTAAACTGAAATGTAATTCTCTAAAATTGAATTTCTCTCTTACAGTAGCTTCCTGTTCTGCTGATCCACATACAGATATTGTGTTGCTATGACTTACCCCGGTTTTAGATTGATATATTTAGATCGGTAGTGACATCTAAAACAACTGCACTGGTCTGAGACTAGTAATTTGTAATTTGCTTTGTTATACAGTTAAACTATACCTACTTAATTTATTGTTATTTCTGAGCTATTGAAGTTGCACCAGATTGCAGTCTGTCTTGTCAGGCATTTCCATGTAGTTTATTCCAGTCACAGACATATTCCTGTTCACTTTTCCTATCTGCTTTTCTCTCTAATTATTACTGCAGTGAGCAGAAACTGGCACTGGTAAGGACTCACTATGCTCAAACCACCATTTAAGACCTTGCTCCCACCTAGTTTCTGTGGCGAATGACTTATTTTCACCTCAAATGAAGTGTAGGGATAAAGCAAGATTTGGTTTACCCCTAAGTATACAGGTTAAGTTTCACCATAAATATCTGCATATTTCTGCTCTTTTGTTTTTTAACAGTATTCTATAAGTGGAGTACAAAACTGATACCAGTCAAGTGAATTCTCCCAGCTGTTGTCTTCAGTGTCTGAGGGTGTCAATCAAGAATCCTTCATGAGCTCTCAATTCTCACGCATAGAAAATTTTCTGCTGACAAAAAACCTATGTCAACAATCTTTAGCAACTGCATTGCTATGGCTGTTAGTAACTTTCCTGTGTCACACTAATTTTAGAGTTAAATAATTTCCATTTCAAAACGGAACTAAGTCTCTACACCCTGCTCTTCCCTGTAGCAGGAATGCAATTTTTCAAGCAGCACTGTGCATCACTAAAAATCTTGAGATACATTATTTATAGCTTAAAACAATGCTGCTGCCAGCAGCAGCAGAGAGGTTTTTTGGCAGTCAAACAGGTACAGTTAGTATCTGTTTGTCCTCACTAAACACTCCTGCTCTTAGAAGCTATTGCTAGTATAAATACAATGTGGTTGGAAATACTATTAATTTTAGCACCTTTCACTGATTTAGTGTTTCAGGTAAGTGACTTTCTACTCACAATAGTTGAATGGAAAAGTTCTGAAATCTCTTTTTGTAAGACCTGTTATTTGAAAGACTGTAATAGTCACCTATTTTGTACTACGCTCTATAAACACTAGCATGTACTACAAAAACTATCCTGTTTTGGGGCCCATTCTTGAACCATACTTTTGTCTCAGTTGAAACATGCTTTTAAAGATACATTTTAAACAATGGACTATCTTCAAAACACTGTGTGAAGTCAGCTAAATTGTAGTACATTTAATAAAACTTCTCAATTAAGTGACCAAAATAGTAACAACATTTCTTTCTTGATTTCTTAATACTAACTTTACCTTTGTGCTTACATTTTTTATTTGCACATAACTTATATTCCAAATTCAGTGTCCTTTTCTGGACATATAAAGCAGCAAATTCACACATAGACAAGAAAATAATTAAAAGCTACATGGGATGGAGCAAGAAAACATGTAGCTGTTTTCAGATTTTCGAGGTTCTGTTTCCATGGGTACCTCAGACTTCCTCACCAAAAGCTGTTGTATTAACAAGTATCGTGCTGCTCATAATATTCAGTAAAACACAGTAATAGCAGTTCCCAAATATGTTAGAAGTGTTTCAGGTCAGTCATGAATCAGTATATGTAAGTATGCTGCTGCCCTACTCATAATAAATTAATCTACTAAAACAATTGATAAGACTCAGAATTACGATCTTCACTCAAGATTAAGTATCATTATGAAACATCCCAGATAAACAGACATTCAGATTAGGTTTCTCTCACTCTATTTGAATCCATTGTGTTTCTGATACTTTCTGCTTTCTTCATTAGCATGTTTTGTGCTGGAAATGGGTAGAATATTTTAACTGCATCACAGTGGCATAAATACAACAATGACAATAATTGTATTGACTCTAGGTAATTCTTAATTTTGGAAGCAGCACTAAAAACGGTGATGCAACCTTTTCTGGTGGGTAAAACAATTCAGATCATACTTTACTTTGGCACACCATTTTCAAGTGATATGTATCCAAATATATTTTCCAGTTTTTCATTTTTGCTGCATAGGTAATAATAAATATGATGACCAAATATGAAAATTAATATCACAAAGCTGCAAAGAAAAATTAAACAAAAAATGGAATATGTTATCCGTAACTGTAGCCTAATGTAATTAATTTTAAGAATTCATTTGGTATACATCTCTCTTCCATCAGCTTGGAAAACGTGGGGGCTTTTGGGTGACATTCAGTGTTTTGGCAGAAACTGCTTTGATTGTGCTCTTATTTCTTTCATACACATTAAATGGGAGAATTTCCTTCTATTAAACCCCATGAGCTGGTTCAACATCTTCAAAATTCTTTAACACTTAAGCAGACATATGATAACAGTCTGTATTTTACTAATTACGCTATTGTAACTTGTTCTTTGTTCTAAGTATTTTTAAACCATACTCACTATGGTTCATCATTAACTACAGAGTAAAGTTATCACCTTTTTTTAATAGCTAGGCATACTAAAGCAGCAGAGCACTGACTCTTTGTAAAATAGAACAATGATTTAGTGCACTGGTTTTAGTGGGAATGAACTTCATTTTCTTTATAGCAGATGGCACGGGGCTGTGTTTTGGAACTGCTGAAAGTGTTGGTAAGTCAGGGAAGTTTTATCTGAGCAGTGCTTACACAGCAGCAAGGCCTTTTCTGCTTCTCACCCCACCGCACTGCTGAGGAGGCTGGGGGTGCACAAGAATTTGGGAGGGGACACAGCTGGGACAGGTGATCCCAAGTGACCAAAGGGATATTCCAGACCATACAGTGTCATGCTCATCATATAAGGCTGGGGGAACAAGAAGGAGGGATGATGTTTGTCTTCCCAAGTAACCAATAGACACGATGAAGCCCTGCTTTCCTGGAGATGGCTGAACACCTGCCTGCCCACGGGAAGTGGAGAAAGAACTCCTGAAGTTTCTTTGCTTCCTCACACAGCAGAAGTGAGTGGCTCTGTGGGCTTAGCTGCCTACTGGAATTAAGCCACCACTCCACATCTCTCAACTTCAGGTGATTGAAACTGGACAATACATTCACTGTCTTTCTAAATGCCCTCATTACTTTCTACTTTCAATATATTTTGTAAAGCAATTTGAAAAAAATAAAATTAGTTCCTTAAGTTTCAGACCAGGAAGAAACTAAAATATATGGCTAGAATATAGCTACATAGCTCATCTTTGGCAGTGTATGTTGTCATCAAAATATTATTGGATAGATTGCTGTAATTATTCCAAGGTCTTGAATAGAAGAAAAGATGTGTTCTTCTTTTCCCAATGTGATTTTTTATCATTGATAATCATAGAACAACACATAATAATAATATGAAACACCAGGGTAAATTTAAGCTAAATGGCAGAATCACACACAGAATATGGATTTTTAGTGTTTTGATAGTCTGCATTCAAAACAAATACTGTAGTGCTGGAGGCAGGAGCTATACAGAAAGTGAGATTACATGAGGGGAGAAATCCCACATTATGCAGATGAACTGCAGTGACCATCTTTTATCACAGAGTTGTAGATATTGGTCCCTTAAGCACTGATCAGCCCAGCTGCATGTGTCATCTGAGCAACACTTATTCTTCATTGGCCTCTTCAGTACCTTTGGGCCTGGTTTAGGGAATGAAGGAATGGAAAATACTCTTGTTTTTAGAGAACTGACTTCCTTACAGCTTACAGATGTCCATGGGCCACCACTTGTAATGACTAATGTACAACTTCGGTGCTGTATTGGATGAGTCACCTCAGTGCAGTCAGCAAATGCATCCCTGTCTTTGAGAGTTGTTCCAGAAACTGTCCTACACTGAATACAGAGTGAGGACTGAATATCCAATTCTAGGTAATAGAAGTTCTTTTTTTGTTTCTAGCACTTCATTTAAAGTTAGATGATGCAAAAGATAGTCCTTTCCTTGCACAGCTAACTTTTCCATTACAACTTGAATTATTTTTCCAGGATATTAATCTAATCTGGAGTTTTTAACTGAAACATCTAATTGCAAAGCCTCCTTGCTCTAGGTTGCCTCTATATTAACTACATGCCACATTGATTTGGAGAGAGGAAACACTGAATCTCTGCTCAAACCTGAAGAGACTGATCTGACCTCGTGAAGTGCAGCTATACATCCATTGTCACTACACCAGGCAGGCAACCTGGCTGCCCAAACCACGGCATGCATTGCTTGTAGCACACTGGACAATGTCCCTGAACTGGGAAAACCCACACACTCCTCATGGGAGGACAGGCAGCCTGCCTAAGAAAAAGTTAGAGAACTGAGGTTTTCAACACCTGTGGATTTTGGAAACCAACAGATATGCATTTTCGTGCTAATCTTCACCTATCTTCTAGCCCCTAAATTTAACCTCTAGAGAGG
Source organism: Daphoenositta chrysoptera (assembly GCA_013397915.1). Taxonomy (NCBI): domain Eukaryota; kingdom Metazoa; phylum Chordata; class Aves; order Passeriformes; genus Daphoenositta; species Daphoenositta chrysoptera. The sequence continues at coordinate 172,339 of VZRO01005155.1, read as the reverse complement.
TTTTTCTTCAGGATGTACAGGATGAGGTAACATCTCTAAGTTGACAGAATTACAACCTTTGAGTTTTGAAAAAAAGCTGCATGGTTAAAATTGAGATTACAATCTCATGATATGGAAACAACAGTACTGATTCAAGGTTATTCATTATCATCGCTACTAAACAATAGAAAAAATTGATTTAACTGATTTAACAAAGACACGCTGCACTAGTTTGAAAATAAACCAGTGGGAGATTGCAAGTCCTAATTATAATTTATTAGGAAAAATAAAATACATGCAATAGTTTAAGAACAATGATAGAGTCAGGATACAACCTGACACCCTGTTAGTCAGGGTGGTAGTATCAGCCCAAATGAAGTAGTCCTGTTGAAGTGGTGCTCCTGTAGAAAGGTCTGGTTTTTCACCTGAAGGTCCAACAGTAGCTCTTGTCCCCTTGGAATCCAGTACGTAGGGCTGTTTGTGCTGTTCCAAACCCCAGATTATATTCAGGTGGGAATGCTTGGCTCCTCCCCCCTGGGCGGAGCATCTCACCATGGGCTGATGTAATTCCACGAGCCGTGTGGTGAGTCCTTGATTGCCCATTAACAGAGACAGCCCCCAGTGGAGTTATCAGAGATGAGTCCTGGTAGGAGATAACGAGCACTGCCCCACCTGCTTTAACAGCTTGTGAAGATGATAATAGAATATGTGCTTTTGGTTACATCTTACACTGTAACCCAGGACACATGCTGTCAGTGCTGTTACCACAAGAGACAATATAGATCCCATCCTCTACTCAATAGCCACACTGACTCCATGAAGTACCAGTGACAATGAATGAACCAAAACAGGGAAGTCACTTGCTTAGGCTGGGAGGTGACTGACTACATGTAGGTCACAGCTACTCTAGCCAAGGAAAAAGAAGTTAAAAGAAAGAAGAAGTTGTTATAGCAAAATTAGTTTCCAATCATATCAGTGAGAAAGAAATAGAATTTTGTTCAGGTAACTAGCAACCATATTTAAATTTAATACTGTAATTTAAAATAATTGTAATAACTGTTTTCGTGAATGGTGACATAAGATTTGATTCATCATATAAATAATTCTGAACAACTTTGCTTGCTCCCTTGAGACTTTATTTTTGCTTTTTTTTTTTTTTCCCAAAATAGTCTTCCTTCCAATCTCTTAAATGCTGGTCATGGAATACACGAAAAATATGAATATCACAATAATGGAGGGGGAAGGTGATAAGTTTCAAAGACCTAAGTTCATTTTTTTATTACTCCAGATCCAAGGAGACAGGTAAACATTTGTTACAGTTTTGGAGTCGCCAAAATTTTTAATGTTAAACACATGCTTGAATTGTTTTCTGGATCCCACGCCTACAACAGAACTGTCGTCATGTGTAGCTTGGTAACAAGACAAATGCAGCTATTTGAAGAGAAAATTCTTATATCTTCATGTACTACTTACAAATATTTGACTTTATAAATTTGCAGAATATCTATTGTCTTACAATGTATTGGACTAATAGTACTTGAGATTTAAATTTCTTTTCTTCTGCTTTTAGGTAAATTGGGTCAGGACTTGAAATTCCTTTTTTCCCTGTAATATTTTGTCCAAAATTTAGCCAGAACTTTCTTCATTCTTCATGCTTTATTTGTTTTATGGTTTTGGTTCAAGTCTTCTGATTCCTTAAAGGTCGAGGCACACAATGGCACATCAACCCAATCCGTGTGCCTTCTAAAAACTTCAGGTGGGAAAAAACCTCACAGAAGTCACTACCGATCCCACTGCCCAACACTTGCCTATGTTTCCCATCTTCCATCACATTGAAAGTTCTCTGGTTTTTGTTCTCTATTTATTTTGCCGGTCTCTTGGGTCAGTGACTATATTTTAACATTATCTTGCTATAACCCTTAGGGTAATAGAGTCCCAGAAAGTTCAAATTAAATATAAATATTTTTTTTTTATTTGATCTCTCTGGTCAGTACCTTTGACACAGTGATTTCTGAGCGCTATTCTGAGATACAATTGGGTTTCTTAAATTCAGTTTACAGGTTAACTTAAAGAGAGTATGAGGGAAATAGCCCACATGTCCATACAGTGAAAGAAAAGAATGTACTTTTTAGTAATTTAATAGGTTTTTTTTTTAAGTGAGCCTCTTCTGATAATGCTTATGATGAAAAAAAAAAAAAAAAATTGAGTATTTTTGTTGTGACTAGTTTGTGACAGCTCTGAAAATCTATTATAAATTCTTGTGCTGTCAGAAAGCATAGTTACAAGCAATCCCCATACATATATATTAGTAGGTGAATGAATTGACATAATAGCTTTCTCTCACTTTCTGCTTCGTTTTGTATTATTTTTTCCCAGACAAATGTAAAAATATTGATTGCCACAGTCATTTTCAGAGTATTATACTACTTTGTATTCCTAGTTAATGTTTTACTATGCAATGAGCCATGCAGGAAAATGAACACTCTCATCATAACCTTGTTCAAATCTAATTTCCTCTTGAACAGTTTGAGAAAAATCCTTAGCTGGTGTAACTACTGTAATTGCACTGGGTTCAGCATATGTCCTTTCATTTATAAATACATAGAATCTCCAGATTGTCTTGCATGTTTGATGTTACTGAATATTTTCTAAGCTGTTTGAAGATGAAGCATTTGAGTGACCCGATCCAACCCTAAGAGTAAAATAAAAAAAAAAAAAACCCAAAAAAATAAAAACCCACAGTCTAATAGTTTCCAGGCCTAGTGTTTCCTAATGTGTATTTTACCCATTCTGAAGTACAAATTTTGAAATTTACTGTGACTCATTGAAATCCTTTCCAGTAAAAAATGCCTTTGATTTGTTTTATTTTTGCACAAAGATATCATTTACTTTAAAAATAATTTTCAGACTGACAGTTTATTGTCATGACGGCATAATAAAGTTATATCTAAGGTGCAACCTAAAAGACTCTTCCCTAAGTTTGGAACTAGCAGATATGGTTTACCTGTTACATAAGCAAGTTAATGGTCCTGAATTGTCAACTTGCTGACAGGAACTCTTTGACACACCCCAACTATTTCCCTCAGGATCCAGGGAAAATAAGTAGTGGAATGTGTGCACAGCCAAATTGATCTGCTTTTCCAAAGCTGGAGAGAAGTTGGATTCTCTCTTGCACAGTGGATGTGCCTACCCCTAAAACTGTTTCTGAATTACATAAACCCCACTTGTTTTTTAACTCTTTGTAATACTTCTCATAAAACTCTTATAATAACTTCTGACATGTGCACATAGGCATGCAGCCATAGGGTAAAGGTAGGTAAAGTGAAAAAGCTAAGAAAATTTCCTATTACCATAAACTTTCCACACTTTCAAAGGAATGTGATGGAAAATGAAGTTTTGCCCAAGATCTCTTCCCTACAATGCTCGATGTTAAATCAGACTTACAACTCTAAGTGCATTAAATATATTAAGTAGATAGTAAAGTAACTGTAGAATACTCTCAGGTTGCTCAGGACCTGATCCTGCAAACACAAACAGGCACATAGAACTTTATGAGAGCTATTTTTCCCATGGAGGTAAACTAAATGACATGCAAAACTAATTTTCTTCTGTGTGTGTCTGTATGACTAGATCTTTCATTTTGTAACTTTTAAAATCATGAAGCAATAAAACCAAAGCCACTGAAATAGACTGATTTTCCCTATAATGCAGGGGAAAGTAGCTAATAATAGAGATTGCCACGGTGGATGTGAAATATAGGATATAAGTCTGTTGAATGGATCAATCGCCCTCTGGCTTTCAAGAGTACTGGCAGGGATCATGTCCCGGGTGACAGAGAAATAATTTGCCCCTGGCAAGGAGAATTACAAACAGTTGTGTAGAGGATGTTCTGTGACTCTGTTGCATAACTGTAGGTTACCAGTAGTTACACTTTTGAGCAAAGCTATCTGTGCATTATTGGATAATCATTGCTCTCCTCCGGCCACGGGAATGCACTGCCCAGTTTGAACTGCTGACAGGTAGAATACAATGGCTGGAGCAGAGGCTGAGTAGGCTATACAATATCAGTGGTGAGCTACAGCCAGCATCTTCTCAATCTTTCTTTATGATGTTGACCTGGAAACCCCAGTGTAGGCAGCCTGTCATCAAGGACACACAATATGAACCACTTCATTTCTCAGAGGGAAAGACTTCAAAAACATATTTATCTCAAGGCAGATCAGGCCAAAGGGCTTTCACCCTTTCTTTTGCAAGAACCGTATTTCCTCTGTAAGTCCCTGCCTTGTCCTACATGTGCCAGCCCAAGATCAAAGGCTGTCTCTTCTGAGGCTGTAACAATGCTCTAACCCCATTATTAGGAGTGCTTGAGAGTGCACACTGCTGGCAATTTCATGACAAATTTTGTACCTGCAGAAGCAGACTAAATGATGAGCTCTGGTTAAGCTCAGTCTTGCATTTTGCACTTACTGTATTATTTTTTTATCTGTTTGTAATAGTGCCTGAGTGTACTCTTTCCATTAATGATAACTTTTGACAAGATGATTTCCTGTTCTCAATAGATGATGACTGACAAGTAAGAACTCCACTTTCCTTTCCCCATCAGTTATACAGTGAACAGCATTTAATGAATAAGAATTCTACTTCACTGGCCGAAATATAATGCCATTTAAAAAAATAAATTAAAAGCATTACTAAACAGTGGCAAATAATGCTTATTTCAAGTAGCAAAGACAGCTGGTAGAAGGTTTAATAATTTCATAAATAAAACTACCTTATAAAGTGACAAATATTTAACAATATGGAGAAAAACTCAGCTAAATCTAGAAACTACTGCAGCTTTCAACAATTCTTCCTCAATCAGCAGAATAAACTACATTTAACTAGCTCTCAGTCATGAAATAGCAGAACACAAAGAGGAAAACTCAAATCAGAAAATACAAGTATAGTTTCCTGTCTACAAAAAATGCTTCCAAAGCATTCGTCATAAAATAGTTACGTTCATATATTTTAAGACTAGAAAATAGCCTAAACAAGGAAGAATAGTTACTGAAATATCAATTAATTACCCAAAAGAAATCCACTGAAAAATAATAACTTCATTTCTAGGAATCCATCCATATGTGAAAGTAAAAAACAAGCTCTAAAAAAGCATCACCTGTGTTTTGCAAACAGTGAGTTACTAGCTATAATTAGTATAAACACTTCCAAACTGAAACAAATCCTGATGTAATTGAAAATGTTTTTTTTTTTCTTCACTGAGTAGATATTTAGCTGTTAAAAGACAAAACCGCTCTGCCAGATCCTATTCATCAATGCTAATTTTAAAGAAACTGTGGAAAGATGAAAGACTGCTTCTAGTCTTTAGAAGTCAAGTAGATGCAACTGTTGAATTGAACAAGAGCAAGAGATTAAGATAATCAAGTAGGGTGCACCACAAAAATATCATAACCACAGAAAAAAAATTACTAGAGAAGGAAATATTATCCTGTGAAGTTGATGACAGCTGTTTTTCTTTAACCTGAAATTATGGTAGATATCATTCCAGTACAAAAATAGATATGGTAGATATCATTCCAGTACATTTTATAGCACCTAGAATATAACCAACTTAGTTACAAGGAGAAAAAATAATAATCTAGTCCAACAAATATTTCTGCGATGTAAATATCACTTACTATGTAGCATACTATATAGGAGAAAATAAAAATTAGCAACAATAATAGAGCAATTTAGTCAAGTAAAGGGGAAAAAAGTAAAAATCCATCATGGTTTTATAACCTCACATGTGGTTCTGAATATTTCTTATAATGAAACTTACTTCTGCATTTGGTTTCAAAGATACATGTACTGCTACTGTGATGTCTTAAAAGCATGCCTTGTCATGCTGGTTTTTATATTATCTGCAAGTTCCTTGATAATCTTGCCCTACAGTCTTTCTCAGTGGCTTTAATATTGACTTTCAAAATCTTATTCACCAGTAATTTCTGTCTGTGTATCATCACTGCATATGAGCGATAAAATACTATGAGCAAAAAGGATTCATCTTGCACCCTTTGATCCTTCTTATTCACTGTGTGTCATGAAAGATTTATTACAATAATCCAAACTCTGGTAACTTATAATCACCCTTAAAAACACACAGCTGGTAACTAGGACACTTTCTTTTTCTCCATTTAAGTATGCAATTTCTTCTTCTTCAGAAAGCATCTGCTAATGCCCACTGATGGAAGGATGGAAGGATGTCATACTGAGTTATGAACAGCCACTCTATCCATTTCAAAACTAGTCGCACTGATGCCCTGAAAAGACATGGAGAGAACGTTAAATTATTAGGAAACGTAGCTGCTTGCACTCATCAGCAGTCTTACACCTTATGATCCAGAGGTTTAGTAAATGAGAGATGTTACAAGTAAGAACTGAAATGACAGGGTCTCTTTGCAGAAGGATTATCTACAAAACACTTCATAAGATTAGGGTCTGACATTCGCTCTGTAGCTACGTCCAGAGAAAATATCTGCAAAAGAAGAAAAAAAAAAAAACATTTAGTACTTATCTCAGTATTGGAAAACTGAGAAATATTGACCTGATATATTCAGCGACAAATCAGTCCTTCCCATATAAACAGTCACGCAGCAAAGTATTCTCCTCTGAAATGTCAGGACTCTCAATGAGGTCAGAAGACACCTGACTTCATCAGCATCACAGGTGTGTGTAAGTACACAGGCTAAAGGGTGGCTGTGACTTTAACTTCTGAATTTCCCTTTTGTATACTAATCTTTGCCTGATGTAATTTTAAAAAAATCCCATTTTGGTGGCTGAAATTCATTTTCAGGATTGATTACTGTGTTTTAAATTGGTCAATTTATAATTCCACTTATTTTAAATGGTGTGAATATTTGAATATGTAGAGTATGAAAGCCTTTTAGCCTTTGTAGCAGACATTCCTTGTTATCTTATTAACCAAGATCTGTCAATATTCTGTTTTCTTAATTTGCAAATCTCAAGTAGATTCATTGAATGCAGGCATTACAAATGTTGTTTTACTGGATTTTTAAAAAATTTATGTAATGTAAAACATTATATTGCACAAAGCTAAAAAAAATGCTTTTAAAATACACAGAAGATACAAATTAGTAAGATTTCTTGACTGCTAGCCCAGTACTCATCTTTGTTTTGCTTTTGAGATAACAAGACCAGGAATTGGACAATATATAAAAACACAGGGACTCAAGTGCAGTTAAAAACTATTAGAATGTTGATATGAAGTAACAGATTATCAAATACCTTTGTCTGGCATCCTGATAACCTTTTCTCTTAAATGTTTTTAGGTCACTTCCTATAAATCCTCTGTAAGTATTTATCAAATGCAGTCCATTGCAGCAAGTTCATGTTATTGATCTCCCCTGACATGTTTTAATCATTTGCTATGTGTTAAATTTCTTTCATATATGTAAGACCTCTTTCAATTCCTGTAGTTAAAAGTGTCGCAATAGCATGTCTGATATCAATGTAAAATGTGCAGCAGCCAAAGAAAGCATAGTCAATATGCAGAATATTATAGTCTGACTGAAGCTGTACCATACCCAGTGATTTCAGTAGGAGAATATTTCCTGCTTCATTTCTTACTATTTTCTACATAGTATTTTGATGTTTAAAATTCAAATTGATATGCCAAAACTTATATCTTGTTTTCTGCTGCCTCCAGAGTCTGAGAATGTCCTCTTTTTTGGTGGAATTTTTTTTTGTTTGTTTGTTTGGGGATTTTTGTTTGGGTTTTTTGGTTTTGTTTTGTTTTGCTTTTTTTTTAAGAAGAAAATAATTTTGCAGTACTAACTTAGACATGTGAAGGGTTCAACAGCAAAAATAAGGCAGTTCTCAGCTAAACACTCCCTTTAGTTCTCTTCAGCTTTAAAGGTGACATGGACTTTAGCTGCAAAATCAGCTGGGCTCTTTGTATCCACCAATTATAACCAGACCAACACAATATTATTTAAACTGAGACTGCAAACAAATCCGGCTCTTCACTTTTTTGTCCTAGTTTCTAACAAATCCCAACATGAATAAGGCTCTTTATGTCATCAAATGAAAAAGACTCTTCCATTTATGAAGGATCCTGAATAGCCAGGAGTGTGACCAGTGGGAAATGACCAGCTTTAGTACAACAGGCACACTTTTCAGAATCTTGCAAAACAAGCTTTCTGAATACAGTTGAGTATTTTAAGTGTCCCTGTAAAGCCCCAGTGCACTTTAGTATGCAATACAGTGCAAGTCTATTATTTACAAATGTATGCCATCATTCAAAGGAAAGGAATTTTTGTATTTATAGAAGAAAATATACCAAGAAGTACTTTCTTTGTGCAATTTTTTCATATAGAATGCTTTTCATATTCTTAAAGAAGACAATGGAGTTTAGTTTCGATAAGCCAATAACTAAAACAAATCTTTTAAATTTTCAAAGGCTTCTTTCATTGTGTCTTAATAATTTGTTTGGAATTATATGTGTCCATTTAAAAATTACCTTGCTTAGCTATGTTTATTTTTAAAGGATAACTTTCATGTTCAGATGTCTCTTTTTAAACACTGGTTTATCTAGCTCTTAATTTCTTTCATTTTTATCAAGCATGCTCAGCCCAATTTCCTGCCTAGGATGGCTGAAAGATTGAATTTGAAACTGTTCAATATCTTCTAACACATTCTATGCAACTAGACAATTCAGACTGCCTTAAAGTCTAGTAATTCCTGAAATATATGTCTGTTTTCTTTGCAATGTCATAGTTGTTCATAATGTACTTTGTTTTCCCCAGTGTTATTTCATGTATAGCAGCATCCCCTCAGATGGTCTATTATTCTGATCATCTGCAGTGCCTAAGGAAAGAAAAGAGCAAAGAAAAATATTTGCTGGATCACCAGGAACATTTGGCTGCACTTTTCAATTTGCTATCACAAGCACTTTCAGCTAAATCCTGCCAAAGACTATCAGCCAAGGAATCTAACATCATTTTGGAGTATGATGTGCGTGATTGCAAAGAAAGGAGGAAGGACAGCCTCGTAAGGAGTTTATGTCTTGGAAGGGTGTGCCTTGTTATGCTAATTGGTGTAGTGGGCCACTGAAGAAGGCATTTAAAGTAGATGGTGTCTTGGGGCAGAATTTTGGCAGTGTATAACCAAAGACACTGATTGTTCAGACCTGTGTGTTAGCATGAAGAACCACATACAACCTGTATGGTAGCTGGCTCGAACTTGTTCCTGTGACCATGTGTGGTACCGTGCTCAAAGCAACACTCAGTGTCTGCTGGATGAATTTCACTGATTACCTGACACGGCAAAACCTGTCCATGTGGATGACACCATCTACAAATCTTATCTAATGCTGAGATTAAGCAGCATACTCTTATGTTTAACAGTCCTTTACCTGACAGCAGAAATGATTCATAGATTTGTTTATGTCTAAGAAAACCCTCCTAAATTGTAAAGACTTCAATGACAATACACCTCACCAGGGACGAGATCTGTTTAGTATGAAAAGTTCAACCAGAGTTTGAAAAATACCTTTAAGACCATTGAGTCCAACCATAAACCTGACACGCAAAGGCTCATCTGATGCTGCAGCAACCAGTTTTTTCCCAGCATCACCAGGAACGTCAGATTGATATTACCTCTTATATTGCTTCTGTTAACATCAGAAAGGACATGAGATTATTATCCCCTTCTCTACCATTTTATTGCTATGACTTTTTCTACTATTTCCATGCTTTGTTCAATAAATTATTCAATTAGCCCTGGATGTCCATGCCTTCTTGAGATCCAAAAAGAACCAGTATCTCCTCAGTGCAAAAGAAGGAGTGTCTTATAAGCAACTTATATAAGCAAACTCCCATATTTCTATGTCAGAAAAGTCAGTATTAAATCACCATTTTTCCTGTGTGAAACTAAAAGTTTCTTCCCTTTGGATTTGATGCTAATTAGTCTTCTTTTCTGTGTAGACAAACTGTCATATACTAATTATGTGAGTTTGCTATACAGCCCAAATGAGCATTACCAAGTAATGATGAATTAAAAAAAAAAAAAAAAACAAAAAAACACAGTAAAGGAAAACTTTATTTTCAAGCACCACTAATAAGACTTTTTGACAATCTTCTCTGAGCTGTTGGCAGAATAGATCAGATTGATTATGAGCCAATGGCTAAGAGGGCCTCAGGCAAAAACTGTATCAAAAAAACACTTTACCATGACAAGCTTCTATGTATAAATTAAAGGGGAAATAGGAATACATGTGAACAAGACGTAGATTAACCATGGATTTTTTTACTTTGTTTTTCCTACAGCTGTAAACACATCTGTATAACAGTTTCTGGCTTTTACTTATGATGTACTTATTTTGTAGTCTGGTTTTTATTACCTAGGAACTGATTACAATGCTAGCATAGAGAGCAAGTTTAACAAACAATTTCACCACAACAGAGATTTTAACACCAGTTTACTAAATCTAAAATTATCACTTCTGCTCAAACTGCAATATTTCATTGTTTGGAAACTTCAGGTAACTAAAAATGCAGGTTTGCTTCATAAATCACTCTGCCGATTTCAGGAATCATTATAAATTTTCTGAAGTAACTTGGAGAGAGAAAGTTGAGATTTGGCTCACTGATCCAGAAAACACTTTAGCTGAACATGGCTTCTCTCTTTTTCTTTTTTATCAATGATATTAAAGTGTTATGGTTGCACAAAATAGATTACATGGAAAATGAGAATGAAATCCAAAGACTTAATGAAAAAAAAAAAAAAAAATCAAATAGAAACACTTACAGTTTGTGTTTTACTTTGGAGGTCCAGATATATGGGTAAGTTATGAAGCACCACCAGTGCAGCTGCTGGCCATAGATCTCAAAATATCAGACATATGCTAGCTTAAGTTATAAATTCAGTTATCACAAGGAGAAATCTCAGTTTCTGTCACTTTCCTTCTTCCCCTGTCCAGCATATATACAAATACAGTTACTATAGAGCAGGAGACATGGAGTAAGTCACCCTGGAGCAACAACTTCATCCACTGGAGCCCTAAGGAGTGCTTACATACAAATTTAGATCTGTAAATAGCTATTGAAGCTTTTCTCTCTAACTAGACCTATGAAGCCATGTATCTTGGAAAGAATGAGTTGGATTTCTTCATTTAACAAATTTGAATCCATTACCACCAAATCAGTCCTATTACCTTCAAGTGTGTTAAGGCTTCTCTGTGTGAGAGGTTACTCTGGCATAGCTGTTCTTCAGCTGATTTTCCTGATTAACTCCTTCTGTGAAACCTTTGATTTTTGGAATAAGAGACATAACTGGAATGAAACATTTTCTGGAATTTGAGAAATTGCAGATGAACCTAATAAAGATGAGTTAGGTCAGTTTAAATTGACACCTTATTTCAAAGAAGTTTTGATGCATAAAAATTATGAACCCTAAGTGGTAATTTGAAAGCAGTGGATTTACAGTGAACTTGGGTGAAAAAGAAGTTTCCTCCCTCATAAGAATGTTCAAGATTATTTGATTTGAATGTTTGTTAATATTTTCCTCTATTGTAATTATTCAGTCTTCCCCCAAAAGGAAAAACAAAACCCAAAAATCTTCAACTAGAAAATATAACAATGAAATGCTGGCAGTGGAAACCTGTGCTAAACGATGATGGCCTATAAAAGAGGGTAATTTCCAATTAATTGTTTCTACTAAAAATTCCCATCTGTGTCAAAGGTTAATTATACTACAGCAGAAGTTCATTATCTGAGAAGAAACCTGTTATTATGCTTACCTCCTACACTTAGTATTCCAAAGTACTGACTATCAGAGAATATTTAGGGTTTTTAATATGTATAACCAAATTGCAGGTGTTAAACAAGTTACAAAACCTTTATTCCAAAACAGATGACTTATTCCAGCTACATCTGTTATATTTGAGGTTTTGGCATTGGAATGGGCTGCCCAGGCAGGTGGTGGAGTCACCATCACTGGAAGTGTTGAAGAGTCAACTGGACGTGGCACTGTTATGGTTTAATTGACATGATGGTGTTTGGTCAACAGTTGGACTTGATGATCTTGGAGGTCTTTTTCAAACTTAATGGGTCTATGATTCTTCAATCTATAGAATGCTTTATTCTATATTCACAGAATCACAGAATGGGTTAGGTTGAAACGGATCTCCATGGGTCATCTGGTCCAACCTCCCTGCAGAGTCTCCTAGAGCACATCCCTCAGGAGTGTATCCAAACAACTTTTGACTATTTCCAATGATCCTTCACTGGACTCCACAACCTCTCTGGGCAATCTGTTCCAGTGCTCGGTCACCTGCGCAGTTAAAGAAGTTCATATTCAGGTGGAATTTCCTGTGCATTAGTTTCTGCCCATTTCCTCTTGTCCTGTTTCTCTGCACCACTGAGCAGAGCCTGGCTCCATCCTCTTGACACCCTCCCCTCAGATACTGACAGACATTGATGAGGTCCCCTCTCAGTCATTTCTCCTCCAGGCTAAAGAGGCTCAGATACCTCAGCCTTTCCTCACAACTGAGGTGCTTCTGTTCCTTTATCATCTTCATAGCCCTCTTCTGGAATCATTCCAATAGTTCCAGGTATCTCTTGTACTGAAGAAGCCAGAGCTGGACACAGCACTCCTGGTAAGGTATCACCAGGGCTGAATAGGGGAGCAGGATCAGCTCCCTCGCCTGTAGGCAATGCTCTTCCTAATGCAGTCCAGGATTAGACCCCTTATCCCAGTTTTACCTACCATCATGATATTTTTATAGGTATTAAACTTCCTAAATACTCAACATGGTATACATGAACTAGAATTTGCCCTTTCAGAACACTGGCTACATTTTCCATCATTAGTTAATTCATAACCTTGTACAATCTTCTCAATTAGACCTCTGTTTCCCTCTTGATATTGCTGGCTAAGGAGACTGTTTAGACTATTACTTTCCTGAGAAAATTTCATTTTACCAAAATGCACTGTTTGTGTTTACATAAAGCTGACTGTTTAATAAAAAGGTTTGAAAATGAACCAAAAATGTTAAAAATTTACGTTGAAAATCATGGGGACAATGCTGACTGAGAGAAGTGAAACTAAAATAAATTGGATGGATTGTGAAATGAGGACTCAGGCTAGTTCCCAGAATGTATTTTATTGATGTCCATGGCTTTTGAGTCAAATCTCCTTTATAAATATCTTTGTGTATGAGATAGAATTCTTGTGCATTCACCTCTTCAGGTTTGCAAAGACACAGTTCCCTGCCTTCCTTCCCCAATTTTTCTTGAAAAAGATGTAAGCTGATATTCAGGATGTTGCTGACTTTGTCTTATATGTGAAAGCAGTTGTCAAAATGTGGATCTCTGCTACTCCCTATCTTACTTATCTAAGGGGAAGAAGAGAGAGAAGAGGAAGGGGAAGAGAAAAGAGACAACCAGTCGATGAGTGTTGAGTCTTAAATGGAGCAAAACACAGTAGTTTTGACAAATTATGGAAAAGCTGATAGGATAAGAAAAGGAAAGAATGCAGCAGCCATATGCTTATCTATCTTTGATCTATTTTTACAGTCAGTTTAGCTGACCTAGTGCTGACCACAATCTAACTGTAAAAACAAGTGATAACAACCCATGGTCAGCAGGCATTCCATTGTCTGAGGTTAATTTCAGACCAGCTCACATAAACTGATTTCTGAAGTCTGTTTGCTGAAATAGTGAATTTCAAGTGTGTATATAAATCTTGTCTGATATTTAACAGTAGATTTTCAGAGGAGCTCAGCTATCATATGGGATCCTCAAAGGAATTTTTGAGAAATGCTAAATGCTATGAAGCATTGAAACCTAAATAGCAGGCACCAAAGCAGAAAACTTCTTTAAAAGAAAGCTATCTGTACATTAAAAAAAAATAAAAGAAATGGAATTGTAAACTTAACATTCATTCATTACTCATATTTGACTCAATCCTTGAAATAGAAAGCTAGAAAAATGCAAGAAAAAAATCATTTGTTTCTCTTCTGTCTGGTAATTTACAGTCATTTACTTTGCTCAAAGTATAACAAAACATGCTGCGTCAGAGTATTAGGGTTCTTAAAGGTTTTAATGAATAAGACATATATATGCTAACTACAAATCACTAGAGGATTAGAACTCAAACCTCTGATATTGATAAAATAGGGGATTACAGGAAAGCATCAGTAAAAGACATTGAACAGCTCTAGGGAGGAGCCTGAAAAATAAAGTGTAACAAGTGTGCTGAAAACAGAAATTTCTAGTAATTATGTAGTAAATATAACTTAACGCTCCTGAAATAATCAGTGAAAATTCTAGAAACCTGAAAATTCTTAGAAGCTGAAATCTAGTTTAAAATAGCACAACACTGATTCCCATTTTCCTATTCAAAATAAATGCCATTTGTACAATTGTCAATTTTAAAATGAATCAAACTTTAGAGCCCATTTTCAGGCATTCTTTGCATGCTCCATTCCATGTAGAATTGTCAGAGAAATTCTGACTTTTTTCTGCACAAAGTTAAGAAAAATCTACTAAAGGATATTGTGAAATATGCTTTCTTCAAAAACACATTGTCTCCTGGCTGTCTGCTACTTGAAACTCCGAGGGACCTGTGAGATTTGCTGTGGCAAAAGGTTATCCATGAACCTTAGGAAAGATGTAAACATTTCTTCATTTTTCAGGCACTACCTACAGGCACATAAATTTCTATCACAACAAGTAAAACTCCTTTATTTGTCATTGGACAAGGCAGCTATATTTAATCAGAATCTGTTTTCCCAAAGACCTCCTGGGAATCTGAGAAAGGAAAACCTTTTCCTCATGGAAATGTACACAGTAATCTCTTAAGTGACTCTTTTGAAAATGGCCTGAAATTACAAAATGTACAGGATTTTTTCCACACATCTTTGTATTTCATATAGTTGGAGGGTACCTGCACAGCTAGGGAACAATAGAACCACATCATGTTAAAACGGCTTTATGCAGTCAATACAATTATCCACTTTAATAATGCTGGCAGTTGGGATGGCTGTAAAAAAAGAAAGCGCTGTATCTTTGTGCAACAGAACCATTACAGCACTTGATTCCAGTCGATAGCTTTTAGGGACTTACATTGTCAAGGAATATTGCTTTTCTTTTTCCTTTATAAAACAGTTCACTTTGATTTCTTAGGCTAAAACTGACATTGGGTTTTATGTAGGTGGCAAAATTTTGCACTTATCTCCAAGGCGGGGTTCCAGCTCCTAGAGAGAATTAGTATCAATAGGAAGCTATAGTACTTTTCTTCTCCTTGACCAAACTAATATGTAAATCATAAGCCTTTTTGCAGGTGCAGAAAAACCAGTCTTACATAAAACTTTGCCTGTTTTACACTGTCTCCCTTGTGCTGTTTTATATGCTGCATAAATATATACCAAATGCTATTAACTCTACAGTATAACCTTTGAAATAAATGAACAGGAAAGTAGTGGAATAAGAAAAAAAGTCTGAAATTATGCTGCTTATCTTTTCAAACAATTAAAATGCCATTTTAAAATGCAGAACATTAATTAAGGGTTTTGTGGAAGTTTAATTTTTTTCTTCCAAGGCCATGCAAGGAAACTGTAAAAAGCAATGCTAATCCAGTGCTTTCAATAAAGTAATAGAAATAAGGTAAGTTATTAGTAAGTGGTTCAAGGCCATAACCCATATTTTGGTGATCTGCAAGTGTTCAGGCCTTTTAGTGAATGGTAACTAAAGATTATTATTCTGTGATAAATCTGAAAAAACAGATTTAGTTTTGTCACATGCATGCAATCATAATTTTCTGGTTGTTTTCCTGTGGAGAGATGCTGAAAAGAGTTTTTTTAACATGCTGAAAAAAGGTTGATTTATTACATCTTAGAGAAAAAGAAAACCAGATTACCTTATGCTTATTGATCATTCAATTTATTGTAAAGGAAATAACAGTTTCGTATGTGGGTCCCACCACTTTAAAAGAGAAGCCAATACAAGAATACAATGATTCATTACTCTCTGAGGGGTAAATACAAATTGTTTATGACAAGTTGGTAAGTGTTTTCATTACAAGGCAACATCTAGTTGTTAGTTTTACTTTCCATGATTGTGAAAAGGTAAAACAACTTTTAAAATAAATTATTGCTATTACAATGTAATGATTTCCTGATACTCTTATATTATTATTTTAATTTTTCATACATAATTTTTTCCCCAAGCAGTAGTAACTAAATATTGAAATAAAACTGTACAGTTTTGGGAGCATTCTCAATATGTAAATTAGCATGAGTTAAAGATTCTTTTACATCACAAGTATTATTGTCAATAAAAGAACAAATTGTACTTTTATACATGCCTGTTATATACATATAAGAGAAGACTGTTCCATAGCTATTTTTGGAAGCATCTTCTTCCTTGTTAATTCAGGAATACAAGGTCATATATAAAGCTTAGTTCATTAAATTTATTCAGTGACACAACCAGATTTTGTCCTTAAAATGTCCTTGTTGGTGATCCTAGACTTTAAAAGATGATGACTAAAAAATAACACTTGCAAGTGCCAATAGTGTAAGTAACACATATAAATCCATAGGTGCATACAGTACCTGACAGATGTGACTGCATCAACAGCCCTGAACCATTCTTTATGCATTTTCCTAGATATTTAGTGTAAGAAGTATTTATTAAAATTCAACCTATTAGGTATTTCTATGAAAACCAAGAAACTGGACTAAGAAACAGAAATCAGTTGTTTGTAGCCATATATAAATGGATTTTTCATTTCAGCAGGCAAACAAGCCAAAATAAAACATCCCCCTTTACTCTCAATTGTGGGAAATAAACTGCTTTTATTTATAAATCTTTTGCCAAAAAAAACAAACCTTCATTTCACTGCCATTTCTCCCCACAATTAAACAAATATAAGTAAAGTGAAACAGTCAACTCTTTCAGATACAAAACACTGTTTCTTTTCAGGTTTTCTGAGAAATTGAGAGAAAAAATATAAGGCCATATTCACAAAGCAGCCAGAAGAGGATGAAAAGAAATTTTACACTCCTTTTTTATCAACTGCTTACTAGTAAGAGTACTCTAACTAGATTTTCTTACTCTACTGTTCAGACTCTAGCTCTCCCTTCCCAGGAGGCCCAACAGGTTAAAAACACATAGAGGAACCAGGGAAGAAAGTCCCCTTAATCTCCCATGTCTAGTCTCTTGGGCCTTGTGTAAATAATTGAATATTCGTTATGTTTAGGAAAGGAGGCATCCTCTTTCCAAAGAGTAACAGCCTAGAGTCATTCTCATTTTCTCATTCTGTATTCCAATGACTATTCTGGTATTTTATCTGAAAGAAAAAAAATTGGAAGGAGCAAAATAGGAGATTTACAGGTCAGCATAACCTATATAAGAAATTGACATATTTAAGATTTAATAAAATATAATTCAAGTCTGTATTTTTACAAAAAAAGAACTGAAGTATATGTGTCCCATAGGCCCTATAGAATTCAGTACTCTACATAAACCCATTCTTTATCTGAAGGTAATGACTGTATAAATTACAGGTTAAAACTGAGTTATTTTAAAGTAAAGAATGAATTTATTTAGGGAAGAAATACAGGACCCCATGGTAAGGAGAAATGTGAGAAAATTCAAAATAAGGTACCTAAGACTCTTGGATTCGGATTAGCCTCATATCTATAGCCTATAACATAGCATAAATGGGCAAATAACAATATAATTAATCTATCAGACATATGGCAAAACATCTGAGAAATTACCTATGGGAATTAACAAGTGGGAGAGCATAAGAGCGAGAATTGCACCATTGATAGTAAACTGACTGAAAAACAGCTGGCAACTGACAGACCTGAGAAGGGGATAATCAAGCCAGGATAAACTACTGAAAGATTTAGTCAAGGATTAGTCATGGTACAGATCTTGTTTCAAATTTTCATTACATTTCATGCTGACACAAAAAGTAAATGCTAGCTGATAAAATTAGTACAACAACATCAAGCGAACCACAGCATAGTACAGAAATGGGTAATATGGGATTGTATAACACTAACGGAGAAACAAACATTAAAGGAGGAACAAAAGTAAGTTCTGATCTCAACAGCTGGAAGAGAAAAAACAGTGTGGTGCAGCTGGGTGAATGTTGACAACTATGTGTCACATTCATCAAATAGCAAATGCAATTCTAAGATGTAAGTGAAGAGGTCCCCAGAGTATCCAAAGCCATATGAAATAAGACAAAAAGGTCATTTCTTGTTTAATTTAGTAAAATGAACTAAGACGTGATAAGATTGCTCTGCATAAATACAGAGAGTGATTACGCGTAAACACAAAATAAGAGGAAAAGGTATTTAAAATAAACAACTGTGTTGACCTAAGAAAAATATTTCTAGATGGTCAATAAATACATTTGGGCTGGAAATTCGAAGTTGTAATCATAAACGCCAGAATTCTCTGTGACAACTTTCCAAAAGGAGTAGCAAGGGCAATAAACCAAACTAGTTTTAAGATGAAGCATGTTTCAGAAATAAAAATGTTATATATAAACATCTGTTTCAACTAGTGCTTGCCAAAACACAGACAAGTATCCAATAAAGGCTTGCCTGGTATTCTTGCCAAATTGCCCAGTGAGTTGCAGGAGAACAGAGATTTTTAGAATCTGAATGAGATGACTCCTCTCTGACAGCTATTTTGGAACTGGGGACTTGAGAAGCACTGAGAGCTTGAGATGTTTATCTGCTTTTCAAAATTCAAAAGCAACCTTGTATTTCAGGAAGTTTGATGTTTAAAAAAAAGTAAAAAAGGGATTTTCTATTTGTCAATTAGGAGAGTGAAGACCATAATTATTTGTTTTGAGCATCAGACTCTGAAAGTTAGCCTCTTCTACCTACTTAACAGAAGCTGAGAGTTTCAGTTATCATGCGAGATAAGATGCCTCCACTTGACTGCCACTCAAAGAGTAATAGAAAAGGCTGCAGCAGTTTAGATTTGGCAACAAAGGATAATTCCTACAGAGAGCAAGAACATTTGGCCAAATTTTCTGTGCATGACAGAAATTACATCAGTTGATAGCCCTACAAAAGTTTGCAGGTAGTAAAAAATACAGACATTGAGCAAACCTTTAAACTCTTTTCATTGCAGAAGTGACCACGGTCCCAAGGGACAGCAGGAAAAAAAAATACTTATAGAATCAGATCTGAATATTTTGATATTCTAGAGCTCCTCTCAAAGAAAAGCAGCAGAATTTTGTTACACTGGAATTAGATCTTCACTGACATAAGAGATTGATCAGACTTAGTTTTGTTATTACCTGAGAGGACCTGGTTTAGCAGAGAACTGGACAAGGTGGCTTTGCCAATCATAAAGTCAACATCTATACCAGCATAATTCTGCAATGGAAACCAGAACATTCAGGAATGGTCCTGAGATGTGTTAGTACACAGTGTCTCAGGAACTGGATGATGTTTAAATGTTTATGGCCCCTCCCAGCCCTAACCATTCCATGATTCTATGATTTTTTGCTTGTCATATGGTAATTTTGGATGGCAGCTTTCTAACCATTAATTTGGCTTTATTACCATAGATGCAGCATTGTGTTCTCATGACATTAAAGAATGTGCCCCAAAGTATGTCGTCTGAAGTTAAAAGCTAATGTAATATTCAAATATAATCTCTAGAAACATAGCACACCATAGGCTTTATTTTCCTACCATAGAAAGACATTGTTAAGCCTGTTCATATCGAGGGAATTTATGACTTTCCAATAACAGGTTTTTAGTCTTTTACATTCATTGAGATTACCAAAAATTAGGGCTAATTTTACATGATGAATGAAGGCAAAGTACTTGCACAATTTATGTGCAAGTCATCAATATAGGACTTCCTTAAAGGATTGTTTGCATGTGATCCTTATAATAAGACATAATAAATATGAGAGTGAATATACTAAAACAGGTTAGAAGCAATTGGTTGATAGTAATCAAAATTTATTGCTGAACATTTTGTCCCTTAAATCAAAGGTGAACTAAAGATACAGTTTGATGATTCTTTGTGATTAGTGAATTTCAGTACCTTAAGTAGATTTAGTTTAGCTCTCATACACAAGTAGGAGTACTCATGTAGCCAGCTGCTGCATTTCAGCTGTGTAGTAACTTTAAAAAAAAATCATGGACATTTTTTTTTGGTCTGTGCCTGTAGTAAAGACACATTTTCAAAGAAAAAATGGAGATGACAAAAATTGATTAATGATCAACAACCTATTGCAAATGTCACATCAGAATCAGATTGCCAGTGCACTTTGCTATGAATTCTGATTTTTTAATTCAAACCAGAGAAAACAGTGATTTTAAAAAGTCAGGTGAAAAAACAAGATTTCTAATAGTAAAATTATATACATATGCTATATACAGTGACTAATAAAGTCTGAAGCATGAAATCTGGGCATGGTCAAAAGCAAACTTTGATTTCAACACATAGTTCTAAATAAGGCAGTACATAAAGGCTCAACTCTAGAGGGCATGTAAAGTATCACACTTTACAGAAAGATGTAAGTAGCAAGTAGGAAATATAATATAAAAATCAGGTAAGACCTAATGTAAGATCAGCAGCCACAATATACTAACTACTCACCTGTCAAAAGCTCAGCACATTTTAGAGGAAAAAAAGTGTCTTTATTCAAGAGGGCTTGATGAGCACTTTAGCATGTGCTGGGTTACCACTGGCCAGCAGCCAGATGTCCACCCAGCAGGTCTCTCACTCCCCTTCCTGAACTGGAAGATGGAAATAGGACGGAAAAGATTGTGGTCAGAGATGAAGACAGTGAGATCACTTACCCATTACCATCATGGGAAAAACAGGGTTTAGTGAATTCCTTCATCCCCAATTCCTCTAGCCACTGCCCTTCATCTGGAGTGGCACAGAGGGATGGAGAATGGGGTTTGCAGACAGTCTGTAAAAGTTCTTTCTCTGTCACTCCCTTCTTCTCACACTTTTCCTCTCTGCCAGTGTGGGTAATCTCTGAGGGCTGCAGTAGTTCAGGACAAACCAGCTCTGGTGTGTGTCATCCACAGGCCATCATTCCTTACAGTAACATCCACCTGCTCTGGCATAGTCCCCTCCATAAGCTGCAGGGAATCACCTCCTTCCCTGTGGTTGGCTCCAGGAGCTGCAGGGGAATCTGCTACAGCACTTGGACCACCTCATCCTCTTCCTTCTTCTGTGACCCTGGTGCTTGCAGGACATCATTTCTTTGAAAGAAACTGTGTCTATATGTTGTTATGATTAAACACAAAATAAAGTCCAATAATTATTCCTTTTTCAGGATCTCTTTTATTAACTATGTAATGTACAACAGCATACTATAGAAAAGGGTAAGCCTAACAGAACTTGAAATTTGAAATCTGAACAAGTCTGAAATCCTGATCAAGCCTATTAGGCGCATGAACCTGCCAGATGGTCTAGAAGATGGTAACATACATTTAGAGAAAGAACCTTCATGTGTGAAATGTTAATTTTATATAAAACAACCCAATATGCATTTGCCTTGCTTCACTTAATCTAATTAGTATGGAGAAAAAATTGTATGATAGAAAGCATTATCAATGCAATGTAAATAAAAGTCAATAATCTAAAAACTGCAGTGATATTCAAATATTCTTCTCTTTCTGTGAATTAATAAGAAACATCTTGTTCGATGATTTATCATCTTTTCATAAAAACCTTCATCATTGTTGTCTGATGATGTTAGGGTTATGAATAGTATCATGAATCATAAAATAAATTGAGGGTTTTTTTTACGGTGGACAGAAACAGAGAAAGGCTAATTTTGTATACTTTCTGTAAGTGCAACTAACCATGTGTCAAACACTGTTAGACACTATTTACATTCTTTAAATCCAGAGGTACATGAAAACCTCAATGGAGTGAGGAATATCAGAGGACCATACAGCTTAATCCATGTCACATGCGATGGTGTGTGTATGATATTAGCCAGTATGGAGACAGAGGGAAGAGAGAGTGCTCTCTCTACTCTTAGTTTTTCTCTCCAGTAAATCTTCATCTGAAAGTATTCAAAGTAAAGCCTCAGTGTCACACAGGCTTTGGGATAAGCTCCAGCACAGTGACAGGTGAATGCCATGTGACATGGAGAAAGTCTGCATAGAACTATTTGATATGAGAAAAGCTTTCAAGGTTTAACCATTAATTATTAGGCCTAACCATCTTCTGGAATACTGGTCTATTATTCCTCATCCACTTCTGTTTTGAGATCTCTTTCTAGGACTCAAAAAAAATCTGAAATTTCCTACTTTGCAGAGAAGACACACTGCAGTGATGCCTTAGGATTTTAGCTTTCATACTTTTCAGATGCTGTATTCTTTAGTGTGTAACTCTAAAATTCCATATAGCCTGTTAGCTACTGTTCTCCCATTCTGGTTAGACATGATAAATCCTCTCTAGGCCTGAGACTCAAGGACACTTCACTGCCTCAGGCCATGAGATATGTAAAAAAAGCCTCTAAAAGGGGGCAACAAACTTGGGGGAATGGCTTCATTACCTCAAAATTGTAATTGGAGAATTAACCCCGATATGCAAATGGACCAAACTTATAAAAGTGTGAAAAATCGTGACCCATCATTCATTTTGGGTGTAGCTTTGCTGAAGGCTTTTGACAGCCCAAGGTGTACCCAAAGGCCCTTCAATAAATACCTACTTTTATCCTCTTAAATTTGTCTAGCCTCTACCTTTTCAGGTAGCCCCAACAAGGCATCAGCTCCATGAAACTCAGAAAAATGCAAAACCAGGACTGTTTATACTAAAAACAAGAAGAACATAAAGGAAGACTTGTCTTTTTTAGTCTTTTCCCCTTGTCTTCTGTAACCTTGGGAAGAGGAAGAACTAGGTTAAACTGTTTGATTGAAGTCAGCTGTGTGGACTGAAAAAAGTCACCTCATTTGTGCTTCTCCTGTCTGTGTGAATGAATGGGCATGCCAAGCCTGAAAGGCTCACTGCATGCTTAGAATGCCATCAGCATCAATATCTGCATTTTGATAGCTGTTGCACTGACAACTGTGTGTGGAAAGAACCTGGAGGAGAACCCTGGCTTCACCAGAGGGTACCATCCCGTGAAGCTGGCCTACAGCAACGTTCCTCATGCCACAAACCTGGTTGATAAACAAAGGTTTCTATGTTTAGCACAACACTATAGCTGCAGAAAGGTATTCCACTCCAAAAGAAAATGTTAGTATATGTATTCATGTGCATACACATGTATACACACACAAAATGTATATTCTGGGGATTTAAGACATTTCACTTGAGATGATGGCACTGCTCCAAATACTTCTGTTCCACAAGAAAATGGGTCATGAGTTTCTGGTTTAGTGCCTGAGAATATTCAAATGTTAATTTACTCCCAAATTTTGAGCTATAAGTATGAGCAATCCATTAATCTTATAAATCTTATTATTTTTCTTGGAAATTTAATTTCATGTGTTCAAAAAAGGGCACTAACCATGCATTAAATCTTGATAGTTTTACTTTTAATTCAGATTTTTATATATTTTCCTATTTGACTTTAAGTATTACTTTTCTTGATGATAAGCTCTATGAATATTATTATAATAACAGAACAAATGACTGTGGGAAAAGATTGTGTAATTTGGCCTTCTGAAAACTGCAGGGAATTGCTAGAGTGCTTATTTTTGGAGGGGGACAAATTAACTTCATTTACACTAGGCAGCAGTATGTGGATGCACCTCTGATGTAATGAAACCAGAGGACAGAAATCAACTTATGAAAAATCATTAAGAAACTTACCTTGTCTGGCTGTCAGTTCATACAGGTGCAACAAAGTGCAATTTTTAGAAATGCTAAATTTTATTAAACAAAGTGTCATATTGCAGTCCTGTATCCCATCTTGATTCATTGAAAATTTCCCCCATATGCTGATCCACACCTTAGTTGTGAGAATGGAATGTAAAAGCAAGAGTTGAAAAAAAAAGTTGCCTGCATACAAGGCAACATGGCAGATGAGAAATGCTCTGAGGCACTACCCCCCCCAAGCAGAGCACTATTCCCACTCTGCAATTAGTGTTATCAAATCTGACCTGGGCACTGCATAGAGCATTATAAAATTTAAATTCCACATCTACATTATAGAGCAGAACTGGCCCAGAGGCTTAGCTTGAAACTAAATTTACCAACTGTCCACTTTGCTTAGCAAGAAGTGCATCCTAAAAGCTGGCGCTGAATAATCTATACTAATTGACCCAATAAGAAGAAGGAAAAGGGGGATTGTATGGCTTATATTTCAGAATACCCTCAGGTGTACGTATACATCTAGAATACACAGAAACCCCAGAATTCCATCTGGCCGTGCTGCCTCAGGGGCCACATACCTTGTACAATTTGTTTCTAACAAGGTTAAGTGACTGTCAATAAAGTACCCTGGGGTATTTCCTAAAAAGTGAAAGACAACAAGGACTTTAAGATAGTTAGACATTCCTATATCAAGTATTTTAATTTTTTTCAAAATATTTAAAAATGTGTTTTGATGCCCTACAGAAATTTTTCTTTCTATTTCCTATTATTTTGTTCCACACCAGAACCACTTCTTCACAGAAATGGTGAGATTTGATTATCTACAATAATGGCCCCTAAAACATACCATCAGGCTTCAGAAGGAACCTGTCCCTCCTACTCACCTTTATCATTCATGCCTAGGTGTTTCCAGATGAGCTGACACTTAGGAGGAATTCAGCAGTCACAGACTGCCTCCAGCTCAGACAGGCTCTTCAATTACTCTGTGTGTGTGGCATTTCTGGGATCCACAAGGAGATCTTCTTAGTACCCCAGCCATTGTGAATAAACAGCATTCAGCTTCTGCACCCAGCTTGCCCCACAGCTCAGTGTTGTATCCAGCTACAGAAATGAGCCCCTTTTTTTGAGATATACTTTTTTCTTTTTGCTTTTTTTTTTCTGTTGGTGGATTTCCTTCTTTTGCCATCGTCACTGCTGTCCTCTCAGGCCTTTTTTGTTTTATGAGAAGTGCTGAGGGTGCCAAGACAGCACTATGGCTAATCATATGGGCCATGCCTCTCTTGCAAATAGCAAAATTCTAGCAAATTCCAGACTCGGAATTTCAAATACTGGAAACAGATACAAGCATATCTTGCTTGCAAAAGGAAAATGAGCCTTACTACATCAAGTCCTCAGCTTCTGCTTGGTCTGTAGCATATCTTTCATAAAACTATACAGTCCTGATATGAAGTTCTTATATATTATGAAATCACCTGTTCTCTGAAAAAATTGCTCCAATTTACTTTGTAACTAAAGCCTGTTTAATTTTGTCCCCATATTTTAGATTTAATTTTCAATATTTGAATCTGGTCTTCCTTGAATTATGTTTTTGTGACTGGTTAAGGTTTTATCTTCAGTCACAAATCTATTTTTCATGTATTTAATTGGTCAAATGGTTTGATGTTTGAATAAAATCACTAGTTCAAAATTCCTAACACCCGTTATAAGGCATACAAGTCAGAATGTATGAGTGTTTGCAGATGCTGACCATGCAAACAGGTTACACTGGGGTTTGAGTTGCTGCTGTTTTTGGAGGGTTTTTAGGGATGTGGGAGTGGGGGAGACTCCTTATAATCTATTGACAACCTTTTGCAACTACTGATTCCCCAAATGAAAAACAGGTCAATCATCAATAATTTTCATAACTGTGCTGTATTTTAGTTATTTCTGTGACTATTCTTTTGTTCCTTCAGTCAAGGACCAACCTTTTATCTGCGGTTCCCAAATCATTCTAGCAGTTTCTATTTACCAGAATACACTCTTTCGTTTCATGTTTAATGCTCTTTACAGCAGACACATTGTCTTCCACTCGGGGCTTATAAAACATATAAACTTACTTCAATGCACAAAAGAGACTGGTTTTTATTACTGATTTATGACCTGCATTGTTAATTATTCCTTCAATATATGTTATCTCAAAATTGTAGCAAGAACATTTTTTTTTTCTTGTTGATAGACAATAAGTGCCTGGATAAACTCACCTGGAAATTTCTGTCAAGAGTAGTCAAAAAAAAATCACAAAAGTAAACTGCTGATTCTTCAAAATTTTATTGCACTTATCCTTTTCTCCAGTGGTAGCACCAGAGGTGCTTTGACTTCTCAGTAAATATTACATAATCCAGAATTAATAAATCCTTTAATGCTCCCATTTCACCTAGTTTTACTTGCTCTGTAACAAGAAAAGCAACACACACAAAAGCATATTGTAAGAAGTTCTCTGAAATAAAAAAAGTTATAGAAGAAACTTATAATGCATTACAAAAATACATTTCATTTATATACTTCAGTTAAATTGTTGATTCACTATTAAGCCTTTTTCAGCTACACTGCCACCTGGCAGGAAGCTACAAGGTATTTATGGAGATCCATTCAGATAGCCTTTGGGTTGGGATAAAGACTCTACCCGAATTACACTCATGGTTGGTACTGTAGTAAATTATAACAATAGTAAACAGAGATATCAACCACCTCCTGTGAAATTATGATGTGTTTAAGTATACCACATTTCTAAGTAAAGCAAACTAACGTTCCTAACAAAAAAAAAACCAAAAAAACCCCAAAAAATTTATGTTTTTCACCAGTACTGGGCATTTTTCTCTTACAGGCAGGACCATTTTATTAAGAATACACAAACCTTGAATTCTAAAGCTTTCCAAATTCTTTCCCTGCTTCCCACCACAACTGTTAATGTCCACAGTGACAAAGAAGACTGTTAACCTATTGTAATCCACAAACAAGCCTTTAAACTGCCATAAACTTGTTTAACTCATTTGAAGTTAATTTAAACCTGAGACAGAAAAAGACCTAGTCAAATAGTTTTAAGACATTTTAGGCTCCCTTTTTATGAACGTTGCTTATAAATATTTGCCTATCAATATCATTCTGGTTTATTCCATCACATTTTTATGTCATTGGAAAAATAGTCATTGCATAATTCTTCTGGAAATACTTGCAACTCTTTGTTTGTTTACTGACTTTACTGTTCAAACAAGGCTATCACTGCTACTACTAATGGTTATTAGATCACTACTTATAAAACTGGTTGAACAGACATATAAGATGATGGGAATAGATTATGTCACTCCAGTCCCTATAATTCAGACTCTAAAGTTGTGAAAATAGACAATTTTCTAATGAAGCTAAGCTAACCTACACTAGCTGTATCCAAAATTTCACAATACAATCATTTTTTCCCATAGAAGGAAGAACTAAAACCCCAAAAAATTAGGTGACACAGATCAAAATGAATTGCTGGTCTAGTTTTGCTATACAGTGAGTTGAAGCAGGCGTCAACCCAGTTCAAATAACCACCTAACCCAGTTTTAGTACACTTTCTCTACAGCCACAACAGCTTTGTCTCTGGCTACGACAAAATAAGAAAATAAGAGTAAATAAGAAAAGGTTATTGAAGTCCCGAAGTTTCAGAGGATAAGAGATATTTTGGATGATACCTTTTCTAAAATATCTTGGAAGAGTAAGAGAGCAAAAAGACAAAATTGCAATTGCTTTTCACAGAATGAAAGCCTTTAGCTTACCCCTATTTCTGTTCCTCTGAAGTTAGGGAGAGTTTATCATTGTCTTTAATGGGAGAAGAGATGAGACAAGGCTTAGTAAGTCTGAAAACTCAACCTACAATCTTGTTTGATGGTCTAAATTACATTCTAACAACTGGTACAGGGAGAAAAAATTCAGGCTGAACTAAATGTGATGATGCTAATAAACAGGAATAATTTTGAGAACCTGTTGGGTTAGCAGGTGTTGGTGTTAGGAAAGAGTTAAAGAGAAAGCAACAGCAGCAGTGCTGGCAGCAGCAGCATCCCGGTCAGTGTGTGCCTGAGACAAAAATGAACCGAGTTTCTAGGTCAACCTAGAACAGCACACCATCTCCACTAGCCCATGGAGAAGCTTGGAACAGCACACACTTTGTGTGCCAATAGCCGTTGCTTTGGAGAGAACAATAGAGGATGTCAAGAGGACTGATTTGTTGTGGAACTGAGATCAAGCCTCTGCATTGTAACCAAGGGGGCTCTTGGGAGTAAAGATATATATAATGATGCTTCCGAATAAAACTTAAGATTCTCTTGCATGTCTGCTGGTGGGTCTTGTCCCTTCATGTATCACAGAAATCAATAGAGAAAACCCTCCCAAGAATCAGGGAAAACATCAAGGTTGGGATGTAAATGACTGGGAAAGATACAAAACTTATGAAAAAAAAAAACAGTCAAGAAAATACAAACAGTCAGAAAAAGAGAAACAAAAAAAAAAAACATGTAAAAGAATAAACTACAACATGCTTCTGAAAATTATGCAATATAGAAATTAAAGCGAAAACTGATAGGATGGAAACCTAAAGAGAGAACTTTAAGTTTTCATTTCATAAGTCTTGAATTAATAAGCTAACAAACACACTGAGGTAAAGTAGAAAACAATGTCTGATACCACAGTCAAAATTCATTTTTTCAGAGAAAGAAAATTATATTTTACTCTCTTGCTGAGGAAGTGTCTCAAACCAAAACCAGAATTTTGTAAACAAGTATAATTCCTCTCACCTAATGTAGGATTGTAAAAGTGTAGCTAGTTTATGTTCATTGTTTCAGCTTTCCTTATAGTCAATATCTGGAAGTGAGCACTGTGAGGAAGTGATTCATTCATCTCATCCATAACTGAGATACTCAGAGGGTTTTCTTGGACTAACGGGGTTCTTGACTCTGTCCCCCAGTTGGATGTGTCTGAGCAATAAATATGGTCCAGACAACTGTGCTATTATTCAAAATTTTCTTTGACCAAGTGAAGGGTAGGTGAGATGAGCCTAATTCCTTTCCAAGTTTTTACTTTCAAGAAATTTAGATGAGATCTCCAGATATGACATTTTAGAAATCAAACAATTAGACAACTGTTGTGGGTTGGAGCTGAAGTTGATTGACAGTTTCTCGATCCAATTGCGTTTTTCCAATTTTGCATATTTAAACCTGTTGGAGGTGTGGGAACTCGCTCTTGCATTCCATCTTCCTGCAGGACGGGCGGTGGAAAATGGCTCCGGGCCGGCCTTCGGGAGCCAGGC
>VZRO01005155.1:85206-142980 GCA_013397915.1 Daphoenositta chrysoptera | reverse complement strand
CATTTAAAGGATATGGGGGGATTGAGAATTCTGTAAGCAGCCTGTGGAAAAAGAAAAGTGACCCACTCCAGGTACACTGGAGATGTATGTTTTGTTTAAAACAGTCATTCCAGGACAAAAGACTTTTTTTAGAGATTTTTGTGAAGAGGAGAGTTGTGAATTTCCCGCTGGAATTTGCTTATCCTTAAAACGAGAACACCCCATGTTTGGGCCATGACTGCAGTATGAAAAGACTGTGGGAGAGATTAGAATGTTTTCATTGCAATAGACTGTTTCCAGGCAGGCAGGACTTTTGCAAGTAGCAGTTTAGAAACTACAGTAGAGCAAAGAGAAGACCTCCTTTTTCCCTGAGTTTGGAAAGACTTGTTAAGTACTCCAATACTGAACAAAAATTCCATCTTTGTTATCCTTTGTGCAAGCTGGGTGCAGGAGGAAGTGCTGGAAAAAGAGGGGAATGGGTTTTTTTCCTTATTTTCTTAGTGTTTCTTTCTTTTCTTTTAATTCTAGTAATAATAAACTATCTTTATACTCTTTAAAGTTTCTGAGCCTGCTTTGTATGTTTCTCCTAATTCATATCTCACAAAAACAAATAAGTGAACTAAACCACTACAACAACTTAAAAGAGAGAGTGGAAATTCATGGTCAGAGCTACAAATCACAAACACATCTTAAATTAATCTGGATGTGAAGCAGATACTATCTCTATTATTTTTAATCTGCAGAGATATTTTATATAAGAATTCCCAGTTTAACTTGTCTTAGATTTAGTGAAGATTTCAAAACCAAAAAGTAACTAGTTATCCCAGATATAAAGTCTTAAAAAAAAAAAATAGAAAAAGAAAGAACATTTTCTTTTTGGCTTACAGAAATTTTGCCAGTATCTCCATGCAAATTTATTTCATCTACATATGATCATTTCTTTTTATTGTATTTTACACGTGGTTTATCTTCCAGGTGATCAAAAATAAAATTATTATCATTTGTTACTCTTTATGGTTAATTATACATGCCTCTATGCCTGTATTTGCCTGGATGTTTATTCAGTTATAATCAAGGAGTTTTCATTGACTTTTAAAGGATTTCTTTAAAAAATAATAGACAACATGTATTTAACATTAAATATGTGAAATTCATGGCTATCCTCAACTCATAAAAAAATGAGTTTAAGCCACACAAAAATGGTGCAAAAAGTCTTCTGCCTTCCTACATCATAGATTTTCCCATAGTACAGATTTTATTTTCATTCAGCCTAGAGTAGTGGAAGGAATGAGCAGCATGAGGAACAGTGACCAAGAGATTTGCTATTCTAAATGCACTAAAAAATTGCCACAAAGAAGACAATATGGGAAATGAGGTATACATAAATATTACTATGTATTTCTTACATATCCTGTATATTTTAACACAATCTTAAAATACCTCCAAAAATAATTTACTTCAGACTATATGACATANATATTTTAACACAATCTTAAAATAATTTACTTCAGAATATATGACATGAAAAATAGAAGATATGGTCATAAGACAAATCATAGAATCATCAAAAATGCTGAGTTGGAAGGGACCCATTAGAACCATCCAGCACAACTCCTGGTCCTGAACAAGACAGGCCAAGAATCACACGATGGGCCCCAGAGTGTTGTCCAAATGCCTAAAAAATATTATTAGCAGAGTGTTTCTTAGGACACCTCATATAATTTATCTTCCTTTCACACCTATGTGAATAAAAAGCTGTATAACTCAGCTTTGTGATTTATATATATGTGTTTATGTACATGCACACATATGAACAGCCACAAATATTGTAAAAGTCTTTATTAATTCCCAAACCTTTACATAAATGTTCAGCTAATATATAAGCCAGTTTTATTCTGCCCATGTGGCTATGACTAAGCTTGACTCATGACAGTGACAAATATTTCCATAACAACTAACACAGTCTGAAATGGGAAAATGATAAAACGATGAAAAAAGTTTATCCAATCCAGCAACTTAACAAAATAAACATCAATGTGACAGAGTGTTCATTTGCTTCATATAATTCACTGAGTCCTGACTTGGCAGCTGTTTTCAACCTAGCAGAAATGGCATACAACCATCCCCAAGCTTCCTTATCAGTAAGACTTAAGTAGTCAGAGTGGGATTTTTTTCACTTTTTTCTGGACATCAGCTGGTGTTTCTCACATTGCAGCATATTCTGGGGCAAAATAGGCTAGAGTTGAAACTCAAATAATGGAGTACACTGACTACTCTTTTTAAAATCTTTTAGACCTACCAGAGGGTTCATAGAAGAAAACAAAACAAAACCAAATCAGTTAACATAACCTGAATTAGGATGTGGTTTGGAGGATGAAATACACATCATGATAACACTTCCAAACACAGAAAGTTTTCTATGCTTACAGCAGAGACCTTTCAAGGTCTCAGTCAAAGTCAGATTTCCCAGAGCTTGCTCTCGATGCCTCACTCCAAGATCCCAGTGCCATTTTCCCTCGGATGAGACTCAAGCCTCAAGTGCAGTGCAATATCTTCTCATTGTTTTTGCTTTCTTCTCTCTCAAGAAGCGAGTAGAGGATAATGCATATTTATATAAAATCAGGTCCAGTGCAGACCAGAGATCCATCCTACACCCCTAGTTCAGGTATAGCCATAAGGATCCTTCTGTCTCCTGTCAGTTTTCCAAGCAAAGCAAGACCTCATTCACTTGGGAATGCAGTGACCTCTAGGAAGTTGTGTGCATTGGGAAAGAAAGTAGATCACTATTGAGCTACTCAGAATTTTTATTTGCACTTATGAATGTGTTGAGATGCTTCTGAAGGGTCTGTGTTGTCCTTCCATCTGGAGGAAAAGGTGGCTGTATTACCAAGTTCTCATTTTGGAAAAGGAGACACCATGGCCATTGCATTTATTATATACACAGATATTTTCAGTGAAAATATTTCTCACAAAGTAAAGGCTGCCTGACATTTCCTCCAGTAATCCTTTCTAAGCCTGTCCAAATATCAAGATCTGGTATCTGTACTGGGAAAATTTTGTGGACATGAGAAGGGGGAGTTGAAACATTTTATACTGAATGAAATTACAATTATTGAACAAAACACTTCAATATGATATATTTCACTGCCATTTCTTGCAAACATCTAGCATAGAATTAGCTGCATCTAGGAAGCTGAAATCTGGCAGAGATGAGCTACTTATAGGGGTGCTTTTCATCATGCTAGTAAAGAAGCTCTGATTTAGTCATAAAGAGCTATCTAAATAGAAACTGGCAGATGCAAAATAGATTTAAAAACAGAATTCTTTAGAATAACTACTTCTCTTGGATATCAAAGTGAAAATTTGACCCAATAAATGTCAAATACAGCAGGAGCTTATACGTGAGAAGTGTCAAATTGACTGTCGCATGAAATCATGTACAGGAAGTGTCTTTGTTAAATCTCCCACATTCCATTTAATAATTTTGACTGTAGTCTCATATATAAATAACAGAAGATAACATTGATTAATATTTTAAGATCTTAACATATGTTATGGCAAAATAGCAGTCCTTTCAAATAATATAGTAATTCTCATCCCTAGTGGCAGAAAAGATTTTCTGAAATGTATGTACTGACTCTGGTGTGGATGTTGCCAGCACCTGGTATGTCCTTAGATCCTCTCTTTTCACCATCTACAGCTGTGCACTTGTTGCCATTGCCCAGTGAGCGATACATATGTTGCCTGAGAATTTTGAAAGGAAATAGGAAGCTGATTCCAACAACAAAGGCAATTTATCATTTAATCAGAGAATAATTGAGACTGGAAGGGGCCTCTGGAGGTCATTTTGTCCACCCCATCTGCTGAAACAGGATCATTTAGAGCAGAATGTCCAGGACATTGTCTAGACAGCTCTTGAAAATCTCCAAAAATGAAAACTCTACAGCCTAGGCAACATGTGTCAGTG
Organism: Daphoenositta chrysoptera; assembly: GCA_013397915.1. Lineage (NCBI taxonomy): Eukaryota > Metazoa > Chordata > Aves > Passeriformes > Daphoenositta > Daphoenositta chrysoptera. Next base: position 139,034 of record VZRO01005155.1, on the reverse strand, counting down.
CTCAGTCACCCCCACAGAAAAAAAGACATTAAATACATTTAATATTCTTTTATTTTGAAAGGGAGAGAGGTTTACTTCTTTATGTTAAAGTTTTTTATCTCTGTGAGAGTTAAAGAATTGGTTGCTTTTGGAAAGAGATCAGGGACAATCTAGTTTCAGAGACTGATTCAACTGATGGCACTTTAATATAGCAGTTTAACAATTGCTGCTGGAATTTCTTTGGGATTTCCTTTAGTGGCAAAATGTACTCACTTAGTTTTCATACACATATAATCAATATAGGATTTCAGTTATAGTTCAGCTTAAATTTAATGCATCATTATTTTACGTCCACTAATACTAATAATAATACTAAATGGAATTAACATATGCAGCCTATCATTGGTATTAGATCCCAGAGAAAGCATCTCAGAGGAACCTATAAACCTATAAACCCAAGTTTCCCATCCTGATCTATCTGTATTCTGCTCTTCTTACAGGTGTTCCCAGACAATGGCTCATACTTGCTGAAACACAGTTGTTGTGGCATATAATAATACTCAGCCTAAATCTGTACACGATGGACCTGCTCAACCATTACAGAGATGGTACCCAGTAAAATACCTACATTGGATGGGAATTTCTTTTAGCCCCCATGCCTAATGAAAAATAAATTTAAAAAAGACATGATCTTCAATTGATTTTATTGTGTCTTGGGTAACACTAACACACTTTTTAAGTCTCCATCATAATGTGTACAATGATGTCTTCATAAAAGGACGACATGATACAAATTTTTTAATGGAATGTGCATAACCCAGAATCATCTCATTACTCACGGCATCACATCAACTGAAATCTATGATTAAATTCCTATGAATTTCAGTGGAATTATGTTATTCCACACTCTTAGTGAATTGCTGGATGTTGGACAATTAACAGGTTTAGTTTGTATCTAACCTACTTAGTCACCTACCTATGCTCTTACACAGAACACATGTCCAGAGTAATGCCTAGCAGACAAATAATGTTAACTTTTACCATTGAAAGGTCTTGAGAATGTAGTTTGTTATCTAATTGGCGTGGAAAATATACTTTCAAATACAGGTATCATTTATGTATGCAGATATACACAGACAGGTCTTAGAATGGAATAAAAAATTCTTGCTCTGTGCCATATCTGTAAGACCATAAATACTAGTTTTGGAATAAGTAATTTCTAATAACTAACTTTGCAGATTTCTACTACCATGTGACAGTCTCATCTTCAAGGCTTATTTAATATCCATGGACATATAAAGTAAGTATATATCAAACACAGACTGCCAGGGATTTTATTTAAGCTGACAACAAGTATTATTGTGGATAATAAGTGAATCCTGCTTTTTAGGATTGTGACCAAGGACCAGCATAGCACTGAGCCCCAATATGTTAGGTCCTTTTCTTGGGGAAATACATATGGGATTTTTTTCTAAAAGGGCTCTGGGTTAAATAATTGAAACATAGGAAGGCAGAAGAAAAAAGCAAACACAATAAATTATATGAACACTGGTAATAGTGTTTTAATTCACATTTCTAATAGGGTGAAGGACAGTTAGAGCTAGTTGAAGATAGACTGAAAGAAAAGGAAAAAAGGAAATGAGGGGAAGTTAAAGCAATGGAAAAGGGTAAAAGGGCAAATGTGGAAAATAAATTCTGAATGACATTGAAGATTAGAGCAAACAGCCAAATCAGATTAAATGAAAGTCTAGTCAAAACTATGCAGAGCTTTGAATGAATAAAAGTCCAAGCTTTGTTTGAGTCTGCAGCTAATATTAATAATGCTCCCTAGTGATCTTCTCAGCTGCCATCAAGATCAGTGATAATACACTATTTTACTATATTAAGACCTGGACAATTTTCAAGGTTCATCTTTATTTAGCAGTTTTTCTCTAAACAATGATTGGATGTCTGTGCTGTCATTTAGTTCAAAGGTGTCATGAATTCCAATATAGTAGGGTATTGAAAAATTAAATGAAGATGTCCATAGCTACATTGCACTACATGGCACATTTTTATTAATAGTAATAGCCTTTCACAGATGAACAATCAGAAATTTACCAGGTAAGCATTACATGAGAGGTTTTCTTAATTATATTTTTTCTTTCCTCTCCAGAATACATAACAGAATGTATTTGTTCTTTTGGATAATCAAACATGTGATTAATGTTGCAACAGATTAAGTTATCAGTTGTGAAAAAACTTATCACTGTCTTGTTTGTCATGTCCTTGAATTCTACATATTGAATTAGGAAGAATCCTTTGCTTCAATAAGTGGAATGTCTTTTTATTTTTATTGTTGTTGTTGTTGTTATTATTACTAGTTTTGTTCTTAAAATACAAGAAACTAGATATTATCTGGACAAACAGCAATGTTTGAAATGCTACAGGCTGAAGAACATACACATACTTGTCGGAAGGAAAAAATATGTTTCATAGAATACCTATAACTTCTGAGAACAGCTGGTGAACAGAGGCTGGCAGTTCTTTGTTTTTCCCAGGCAGAAGGTTTAGAACACGATTCAGTTTTCACTTAGACAAAGAGGATCCTTTAGATTCCATGGTAGAAGTGGATACTGGAGTGAAGAATGCCCTGGACTCTAGAGTAATATTTATCATTTATTTATACTTCTCTGTATTCATTGTAGGACAAACAACTCTTCCTCTTAAATGAGCCTCTTAGCCGAGAAAGATCAGGAGCATGCACCCTCTTCCACAAAATATGTCTTGTTGCTTTTGTGGGATGTTTTAACTTACTATTTCCTTTAAATTGCCTCACTATTTATTTACACATTCACTTGCAGTACTAAAAATTTATCCTTTTCTTTTCAAACTGCATAATTGTTTCAAGCCTGACCAGGCTCTTTGGATTCAATCACTGATTTCAAATAGTCTGTAAATATTTTTTTCAGCTTCTTTAAAAAATAATCTTATTCTCTGCCAAAAGCTTTAGAATAGTACTATTGAAGAATATATACAGAGGCAGGAGAGAACAGTTGCTTTTTCAGATTGAAATTGGTTCTGAAAGTTTTCAATGAAAGTATTTCTATAAGCTGTGTTATGCTGGGAATTTTTTTCAAATTCCTGTAAATTGCTATATACCAAATGCTAGGGAGTTTCTAGAATACTGTTTCAGCTGCACCTTCTACGTAGCTGCCAGATAAAAACTCAAACCTCTGTGGCTCTGTGTTCCCAAAGATGCTGATGAATGAGAGCGTTTCTGCAAGGAGACTGACGGGGTGCTGCTAGGGATGGAGGAAAGAGTTTGGGAGGGAAAAATGTTGCCTGTCTATTATTTCTTTGTATAAGCCATGAAAGAAACTGCAACACTTATAGATGTGTACAATAAACAACCACCAAACAGGTATGTTCAAGGAAAATACTATTTTTTTAAATGTGATTTTGTTTGGGTACTCTTTTCTTAGGAGAGCACTGAAGCCTTGTGGAATGTATTTTATTTTTATTCATGAGAAACTGAACTAGGCAATGTGTCTGTTTCATTCAATTTGTCTACTTCTACTACATTTTTTATTTTTATATATCGAAAAAGATATTACTAGTTTGATTCCTCAAAAATGTATTCCAGACTTATATGTATCATTTAGTGACTTACCTTAGTTGATTTCAGTATGCAATATACAGAATAAGCTTAATCTTTCTAGTGATTTTGAGTTCCTTATTTTTAAATACTAATAAAAAAATGTGTATTATTTGCGATGTATTCAACCCTTTTACTCACTAGTGTTCCTTTAAGTCTTAACTAAGAACTAAGAGAGTGCTTTATATGTCACTAACAAAAAATTACAAGGAAAATAAAACTAATATTCAAGTTATGAATATGTAAATATTTTTTAAAACTCAATTTAACAACCACACAGAAGGCCCCATTAAAATTAGGTCTCTGTCCTGATAAATTTTGAGACTTCAGTAAGGTTTCTTTCTCTTAAAGATCAAAATGAAAAGAAAAAGAAACAGGTGAATTAATTGCAAGTATTTCATTTCTCTAGCTGCGAATGTTTCATGATGTTATTTTAAAATTTTATATATAACTAGACAGTACTTAACGTTTTTATTGTGACAGGAGAATCTTTTCATTGAAATAAGTCTGTAAAATGTAACCTAACTGGGACATTTTGAAAGAGGACCTGCCGCTCGCCAAGGCCAAGCCCATCAGCAATGGTGGGAGGGCCTCTGGGATAACAGATTTAAGAAAGGGAAGGAGTTGCTGCATTTCAATTCCACAGCATTTGGAGGAGGAGAAAGGATTGAGAATGTATGAGAGCAACAACTTTGCAGACACCACGGTCAGTTAAGGAGGGGGAGGAGGTGCTCTAGGTGCTGGAGCTGGGATTCCCCTGCAGCCCCTGGAGCAGCCCATGGTGAGGCAGCTGTGCCCCTGCAGCCCCTGGAGGGCCATGGGGATCAGAGATCCACCTGCAGCCCACAGAGGACAACACAGAGCAGGTGGATGTCCAAAGGAGGCTGTGACCCTGTGGAAAGCCTGCACTGGAGCAGATTCCTGACAGGAATTGTGTCCCAATGAAAAGAGGAGCCCATGCTGGAGCCGGTTTGCTTGGCAGGACTTGCGACCCCACGGAGCACTCACACTGGAACAGTCTCTTACTGAAGGAGTGCACCCTGTGGAACGGACCCCACGATGGAGCAGTCTGTGAAGAACTGCAGTCTGTGGGAAGGACTCGCCTTGGAGAAGTTCATGGATCACTGTCTCCCGTGGCCCCACAGTGGAGCAGGGGCAGAGTGTGAGGAGTTCTCTCCCAGAGAAGAATGGAGAAGCAGAGACAATTTGTGATAGATGAACTGACTACATCCTCTACTCCCTATAATCTGTGCCACTGGCAGGGAGGAGGCAGTGAAGTTAAACCCCAGAAGAAGGAGGGTAGAGTTGAGAGGGGGAGAACGTGCTTTTAAGATTTGGTTTTGTGTTTCATTATCCTGCTCTGATTTGGTTGGTAATAAATCAAAATAATTTCCCCAAGTACAGTCTGTTTTGTCCATAATGGCAACTGGTAAGTGAACTCTCCTTGCCCTTAGCTCAAAACACGATCCTTTCACTATATTTTCTCTCCTCTGTCAAGCTGAGGAAGGCAGTGATAGCAGCTTTAGTGGCCTTTTCGCCCCTGGGCTTCCAGCCAGGGTCAACCTACCAGAATATGTTATCAAAATATATAAGTAAACTTATCAAATATTACAACTCTGGTGATAAGAACCAGAATTACCAATGAGAGACCCAAGATGAATATGCTGAGCACAACTAAAACCAAGGTCCTTTCCTTGTGGTTTAAAGTCAAAAACATGACATCAATATCTTCTTGATATAGAAAAAAAAGGACAACCCTTACTTTTTACCTAGCACCTTTAGTTCTGAAACACTGGCACCAATCCAGTACTCACTGGTCTCATTTTTCTTACTGCAGACCCATTCATTTTGTTCAATGTTCACTTCATTTAATATGACAATCAAACTTCTCTCCAAGGGACAGCAGAGAATTAACTTTCTGACTCAGTAAGCATGCACATTCTGAGCTGTAAGGAAAACAATAAGTGCTAGTTAGGGGATGTGTCCTAAAAACTTCCCCAAAACAAAAAAAAAAAAAATTGGCAATATTCCCATGTCCTGCTATCAGAGGAAGACTAACAGCAGTATTTTCTCAAATAGTGCAGAAAGTGTAATAAAATATCACAGAATCACAGAATAAGCTGAATTGGAAGGACCCATAATAATCATCGAGTCCAACTCCTGGCCCTGCACAGCATCATCCCCAAGAGTCACACCATGTGCCTGACAGTATTGTCCAAAAGCCCCTTCAGCTCTGGCAGACCTGGTGCTGTGACCACTTCCCTGGGGAGCCTGTTCCAGTGCCCAACCACCCTCTGGGTGAAGAACATTTTTATAATATTGAAACTAAACCTCACCTGGCACAGCTTCAGGTTATTGCATCATGTCCTGTCTCTGGTAACCAGAGAGAAGAGATCAGTGCCTGTCCTTCCTCCTCCCCTCATGAGGAAGTTGCAGACTGCAATGGGGTCTCCCCTCAGTCTCCTCTTCTCCAGACTGAACAGACCAAGTGACCTCAGCCCCTCCTCATTTGGCTTCCCCTCAAAACCTTTCATCATCTTCATTGCCTTCTTTTGGACACTCTCTAATAGTTTAATGTCTTTCTTATATTTTTGTGCCCAAAACTGCCCCCAGGACTCGAGATGAGGCTGCCCCAGTGCAGAGCAGAGCAGGACAATCCCCTCCCTTGCCCTGCTGGTGATGCTGTGCCTGATGCCCCCCAGGACAGGGTTGGCTCTCCTGGCTCCCAGGGCACTGCTGACCCACATTCAGCTTTCCATCAACCAGGACCCCCGGGTCCCCTTCCCTGGCACTGCTTTCCAGCATCTCATTCCCCTGTCTGTCTGTACATCCAGGGTTGCCCCATCCCAGGAGCAGAATCCGTCACTTTCCCTTGTTCAGCTTCATATGGTTGGTGACTGCCCAGCCCTCTGACTTGTGGAGGTCTCTGCAGGGCCTCCCTGCCTTCGAGGGAGTCAACAGCTCCTCCCAGTGTATCTGCAGACTCGCTCAGTGTCCCTTCCTGTCCCACATCCAGGTTGTTTATGAAGATATCAAAGAGCACAGGGCCTAAGATGGAGACCTGTGGAACCTCACTAGTGATAGGACCCTGCTCTGATGTCACCCCATTCCCTGTAACCCTTTGTACCTGACCCAGGAGCCAGTAGCTCACCCATCACATGATCTGTTTATCCAGCTGTCTGCTGGATACATTATTCAGAAAGATTCTGTGAGAGACAGCATTGAAAGCTTTACTGAAATCCATAAAGATTGCATCAACTGGCTCCCCTTGATCAAACAGATGGGTTACCTTGTCATAAAAGGAAATCAGGTTTGATAAGCAGGACATTTCCTCTCATCAAGTGGAGTTGGTTGTAGTCAATGACTTCATTCTCCTTCAGGTGTTTTTCAGTACCTCCCATAATAATCTTCTCCATAACTTTGCCAGGCACTGAAGTGAGACTGACAGGCCTGTAGTTTCCAGGGTCCTCCTTCTTGCTGTTCTTGAAAATCAGCACAACATGTATCAGTTCCCAATCAGCTGGGACGTTTCTGGATTTCTAAGATGGCGCAAAAAATCATCAAGAGAGGTTTTGTGATGGTATCAGCCCACTCTTTGAGGATTCTTGGATGAATCCCATCAGGCCCCATAGATTTGTAGAAGTTTAGATGGAGCAGCAGATCTGGCACAATTTCAGGGCTGTGAGCTGATCATATACCACAAGATATATACAAAAAGATGTAGTCAATGGTCCTGTCATCCACTATTCAAACACAACTAGAATTTCACCTGTATGTCTATGATGATAGATTTAGTTATTTTCTAGAATAAGCATTACATTTTGAAACCCCTGTCCTATGCTCAATTTTTCTTTTGGTATTTTAACACACGTGGCACACACCTCTCAATCCTTCAAAAGGGATTATTATGTAACAATTATTTTAATCTTTCCCTTTTCTCCAGAGAAAATCAGCTGAATCTAACCATGAAGATGATTAGACAAGCAAGTGTAAATTAATCTGTGGCCTCTTAAGAATTTTTTTTATTTTTCAGCTGTTGATAACAATCTCTTAAGTAAGAATCCATCAGAAACAGGCTGTGTTAGTGGTACTGCTCTGAGCAGCTCCAGCATAAAAACCAAGAGCAGAACCTCTGGGAAGACTCTTTGCACCATCTGTCATCAGCTTTAGTCCAAAGAAAACCACCATTCTCATTCTGTGATCCCTCTGTGGACATCAGTGTGTATGTGAGCCTTCTCTGACTTTATCTTTTCCTGGTTTGTGCCACAAAGGTGAGGAGGGAATGCACAGCACTACACAAACCCTACCATCCAGTGCTGGACAATTCTAAAAAGCAGCAGCTGCTGGTGCCCACGGAATCACAGTGGGAATGGGTATCTGATCGCAGGGATACTCCTCTGAAGCAGCTTGAGCTGGAACAAGAAAGGGCTGATTTAGGCAGTTACAGAATGAAGGAAATGTTCTCACACAATAAGAAGCTGCCTCAATTACCCAGTGCCAGCTAGCAGCTGAGAAGCAGTAAGATCCCTCTTAGCTCTAAGTGACTGTTTCAAAGCTAAGTAAAGCATGTTGTCTCAAACTACCTGCAGTGACAGTTTGAACTAATGTTTAATTTTGCCATGAAATGGACTGTGAGTGCTCAAAGAGCCAGGAAACAGCTGAGAAGCAGTTCAAAAAGCTGTTCAAGCCATTCGTCCTCTGTGCCTCTCAGCAGTCAGTTACTGTCTGCTGATTCAGAAGTGGTGTGCAAGTGCTACCCATATAAATGAATTTAATACGAGTAAACATGTCAAGTCTATGACAAGTTTGGGATTAAGCTAATTATGTAAGCACTGGAGATCAAGCCAAATTTTCATTGGAAAAATCCAGTTCACTCAACTGTTAATATTCTGTCTGAAATAATTTACATTGAGGAAACTTTCACAAAAAAACCCCAGGTGAATTAGATCTGTTGAAGAACACAACCTAGTAAGGCCTAGAGAAACTCATATTTCATAAAGGTTTTTAACAGCATAGAAAAAGTCAGCATATCTGTCTCCCAAGATTTATTCTTTTAATGCAGTTCTGTTTGTCCCATTCAGGCAAAGAGAAATTCCAAAAAAGCAAGTAAATAAATATATTCCAAAAGGAAAACCAAAAATGTATTGACCCTAAAGTTTCTAAAAAGCAAACAACTTTGTATAAATGCTCTCTAGAGCTGTAAATGAAACCTTTTGACAGAAATGACATAATATTCTGTGATGGGTTTACCTGGGCTGGCTGCCAGAAGTTCACCTACCTGCTCTCTCTCTCCAACTTCTCAAAAGGAAAGGGGGTGAACTTAAGATGGAAAAGGTCGTAGGTTGAGATAAAGACAAGAAGATAATTTACCACTGACTACCAGCATGAGCAAATCAGACTTTTCTTGGGGAAAAATTAATTTGATTTATTTGCAATTAAAAACATATTTCATTGCTGAGAACCAAACCTTAAAACATAATTCCTTCAATCCCTACCTCCCCCCTTTCCAGGCTCAACTTCATTTCTGACTCTATCAACTCTACTTGGAGGGAGATGGGAAATGGGATCAGTCCATAACAGTTCTCTGTTGCTCCTTCCCCTGCTCTAGCACAGGCTGCAATCCTTTAGGGCAAACCAAGACCAGCATGGACTCTCCATGGTCCTCAGTCCCTGCCAGAAATACCCACCTGCTCCAGCAGAGGGTCCACTACAGGCTGCAGAGTAAATATCTGCTCCACTCTGCCATCTCCATGGGGTGATGGGCAATCTCTCTTCTGCTGCCTGGAGAAACTCCTTCCTTTGATTTTTTTCTGGCCTTGGTACTCATACTGTCGCCCTGAGTTTTGCAGTCTTCCGGTATTTTCATTTTGTGATAGAGTTTCTCACGCACTTTCTGTAAATATAGTCATGTTTTGTTAACTGTTCTTATTGTTTTCATTCTTTCTCCTGAGGCGGAGAAGAATTATGGACTTTTCAGTTGACCACTGTGGTTGGAGAGGTGGAGACCTCATCCTCCAATCCATGGTCATTCCTAGAAACATATATATATATGAGAAGAATAAACGGCTGGGGTCCTTTTCCTGGCTTTGGATGCTGAGTGTGTTTGCATGCTTCTTTTTGTGTCCAAGTGCGACATCTGGGACGCTCATACTGTTATTTTTCACTTTTTTCCTTACTCCTCATTGCTTGCTTTGCATTTTGCTCTTACTTAAATACATTTTCCCGAGGCACCAGTGAGGTGCCATCGGAGCTGGCTGTGTCCAGCACAGGGCAGCCCTGACTGGCCCTCACAGAGGCTGCCCCTCAGTCCCCTGCCAGTGCCTGGGCACCAGCACCACGGGACACCACAGAAGACTTATGGCTTCACCCCTACTCTTGACACCTCAGAAACTGTAATGAGCATTCAAGTGTGCCATGCAGCATGGGTAATTAAAAGAGAAATACTGGCTACCTCAGCCTCACAAAACACCCAAGTGATTGGTGGATTGAGGTACTTTCGTTGCCTCATGGAGTTAATCTGCATTTTGAGCGAAAAGAAAGGGTTGGATCTGAAACTGCTCCATGTTTTACTTGCTCTGCTAATCAACTATCCCATTAGGAACATAGAGAGAAGACCACCTTCTCCAGTGACTGTGGCTTTATAAAGGGGCTTCTTTTTAAGTTTGTACAAGATAATCTGTGTTATTTTGTTGACAGTTCAGGTGTTCTAGGGCTTAAATGGGGGGGGGGTTTCTAAGGCAGAAATCAGACATCCATTGCTTAGTCAATGACCAAAAACAAGTGGTCCAAACAAATATGAGAACAAAATTTTCATTCATTCTTGACTTAATCGCTATATTTGATTAATAAATCAATTAATAAGTGCATCTACACGACAGTGACAATGAAGTGCATAAACATGGTTGTAGTGCCTATGAAAGATGATGGTCACCGTAACAATGGTTCATTTAATCTCAAAACCTCTGTTTTTTCATGTTTTTTTCCAAGAAAAGCAGAACCCGACTTCAGAAGACTTCCATTAATCATAAGATTTCTGGTCTCATTTGTTCTATAAATATAATATTAGGCAGTGAGACAATTTGTTTACTTATATATCATGCACTAAATGTACTCTCAGTAGACCTACATGTGTTTGGTCCATGAATTTTCTGAATCTTATAGGTTCATTGCATTGGCCCCCCACCACCAGCTCTCAAGCGCTCATTAAAAAAAAAAAAATAAAAGCTCCAAAAAAACCCCACAAAACTAAATTAACAAAAACCCAAACAAACAAACAAAAAAAAACCCCAAGAAAAGCAAAACAAAACAAAACAAAATACCAACCCAAACAATACATTTTCAGCCATTGAACTGAAGTTTAAAAAATAAAAGTTTTAAGGCTGGAATACACTATGTTGGCGTAAGTGGTACATTTGTACTTCCCTTACATATACAATTTGAAGACTGTGATAATCTGCCATGCAAATTAAATTGTTTCTAAAAACAGCAGGACAAAGGCTCTGATGTTTCCAGGTCATTTACAGGAGTCTAGCAAGAAGATACAACAAGAGAACAACAACAACAAAAAAAATAGTGATTGCCAGCTCTTTCACTGGAAAGAAATGGAGTTATATTTGAAAAATATCTAGTTTTCAATAAATATAAGTATAATCAATCCCAAACAGGAAAGTAGATATTCTGTATACACATGTTTTATATATGAGTAAAGAAATAATCAGTGGTTTGCTATAGCTGTTTTTTTTATGAAATTCATTGTGTTACATGTATTTGGAAGATGAAATACACTTTTTTGCTTGGATCAATACCAAATGTCAGTATCAAAAAAATAAAAGGAGAAGAATGAGTTTTTAATGCTTTCTTGCTATTTCATGGAAAGATTGTTAATCGGATTAATAATGTCCTCAACAAAAAGCAGCAATGTACTGCATCATTACTAACAGAAGTTTTTTAAATCTTAGAACAGTGAGAATGCAAAATTCTAATATTGGTCATTTTTCAGTTTTGTGACAACCAGCTGAAATCTATGTTGCCATTTGTTTGATTTCTCTGGCAACCACAATCTGATGTATTATTACAACAAAACTCCTACTCTCTATTACTTCCAATTGCATTATACTAATATTCTCTTTCAAAGTAATGGAAATTCTTTGAATATGAATCTAACAGGCAATGGTTTAGCTGAAAATAGAGGAAGCTGAAATTAAATATGTGGATTCTAAAATTTAATTAAAATAGAGAGACCAATCTGACACTGAAACAATCTTGTTAAAGGGTAAGAAAAGTGACTTAGCACTTTAGAGGGAGACTAAAATCTATTTAATAGAAAATATGTTTGGTGCAACCGCTTGTTTTTGACCTTGATGCTGGAATAGTGATAAAAAATACTGAGACTGTTTTACATAGGAAGCTAGCCAAACTTACTTAGGCTTAAGTAGCTCTCAAACAGAAATTACTCATCATTGCAGTTTCCGTGGGGTTAACATTTGCCCACAGATATTCTATCAGAAAAGCAGATTACCACATTTAACCTAGGATTTCTGTCATTATTCACAGAACAAACTGCTGTGGCTTTTGCTCCCATGAGTGGACCTGCATATGAGAGCAATTGTGCTATGTGCTCTCATGGAAACCAGGATACTCCAGGTACATTTACAAGCTACAGTTTGCATAGTGAATGTGCAGGATCAGATCTTTGATGAGGGTTTTGTTTTGCTTTTTTCCTTTACCATTTAATCACGCTGATGTGAATTGCGCAGGCGAGATTAATTGTAAGTGAAATCAACAGTGTTGTATGAGGCATAAGATGTTGACAAATTCTCTGAGACATCCTCTATGGTCCGGTGTGTCCATTCTCTTCACAATATTGACTAAAGAAAAAGCAGGTTCCCCACACATAAAATATATACTTAATCCTGTTACAGGTTGAGAAAGACAAAATAGACAAAAAGTCAACAAAAATTTGCAACCATTTCTAACTGATGACCAAATTCAGCAGAATAGTTGTATTTAGGCAGTTGTCTAATGCATCAAGATTATCCTATTTTTTATACCAAACCTTTTGTGTTCCAATGTGTTGTACATACACTTCCTATACAGAAAATTATCAGTCGACAAAACCAACAGAAAAGGAAGTGTTATTATAATGAGAATATTTATATGATAAAAATGGTGCTAGGGCAAATTATTCTAGTTTGTTTTATATATTATGATGGCAGAGATTCCATGTCTGTTGCTACATATTTCAGTGTTTTCTTTTTAAACAAAAACAGGAGTGAGGACCCCTTCCACAGTCCTTAATATAAAAAGGTGACTTAACAGAGTATCAAAGGCAAAAAAGCTATTAAAAGAAGAATCTGATCAGAAAAGAATAGAAATAAAAGATGAACATTGGAACTGATAATAGAATCCTTTTTTTTTTTTTTTCTCAAAGTGAGAGAGTCCCTTCACATTCTTGTTTCCAACCATTGCTGAGATGAAACAGGAGAAAAAAAGCACCTGACATTTCAAATGGCTGCCCACAGGAAAACTCAAAAAACTTCAACTTAATTAGAATGACACTAGTAGTGCCCTGGCCACATCTGCATTACTGAGAATTTAGGGGTACTAAGTCAAATAAATTAGGATCTAAAAAATAGAAAATTTAGGGAAAGAGATTCCGCTCTGCTTTTCCTGTGAATTTATAACTTGAACCAAAAATGAGACAAATATTTCTTACTGAAGATTCAGGACAAATGAAAGCACCTCAACTCAAAAACCTTTGGATACTTAAGAATGAGGTTCCAAAAAATCAAGTCTTCAGTCCTTTAATTTATGCTCCCAGGCATCTACAGTTGTTTTTTAGCTCTAACATCACAGAGCAAATAAATGCAAGTTTCAACCATAAACACCTTTACTATTTGCAAATTATCCTTACCTTTCATCTACACTGAGAAGCTTAAATCCAGTAGATGACCTCAAACCACAGTGACTTGACTCCATTCCACACAAAATACCATTGGAGTTGCTTTCTTCAGCCATTCACCACTGTCATTGCCCAGTTGATTGCCTATAAAAAGTGTCCTCTAATTCCATCCAGTTAATCCTGAAACTGATAAAGTACATCGAATTACAGTATACCTCCAGAATAAAAGTCTCCAGACTTGAATAGGAAAAGGAACAAGTGAGAAGATTTTTCCTTTAATATGTTGTCTTTTCCTTTATTCTTTGGTGTTTAAAAAGAAAAAAAAAAAGTATTTTATTCACCATTACAATTCATCTGGGTTCTGCTTCTGGCTCTTTCGCTTTCTTCACTTGATTAATGCACCTTTTTTATTCAATTCTTGTATAGGGACATGAAGATACAAAAATTCATACACTCTGATCTTTTCTAAAATCAAGGATAAAGAAAGTTACAGGGAAAAGGATTCTGCCAATAGCCGGAGTGACAATAATTATTTCCTCAATTCCTAGCTCTCAGTTTGAAATGATCAGAAACTCTGTTTTGTTTCATTTCCCAAATGTTGGTAGAAAAGCATGAAAGAAGACACAAAGAATCACATTATTGATGTCTCCCTAGGGATCACCTCCATTTACATGGAGACTGGTAAAATTACCCCAGAGAAAAAGAAGTAAAAAGGGCAACAAAGAATGGAATGGAACAAAAATATCAGAAAAAAATGCAGAGACAAACATGTAGAAATTTATTAATTTTACAAAGAGAATAATTTGAAATACTGACAAAAAGGCTAATCATGTCCTTTACATTGAACAAAATTATTACTGCCACCAAAATATAATTCATCTCCAGTAAAACAGACAAGTGAGGGAAAAAATGTCTCAATCTGTGTAGAATGGAGATGATATTCAAATGAAACCTTCGGATTTGTCATTGTTCAAGGTCCCACAAAAATCCACATATTCGGCAATACTTTTAAGACATATTTAATTAAATATGGTCTTAAAAATCTGTATGCATAAATACCTAGACTACCTTAAGACCTTTAGAGGCATTAATAATTGCTTAAAAAAAGAAGCTAAGGAAAAGCACCAGATAGATAAGATTCAACTGCGACTGTATTGCACATGAAAGTGTGGGCTTATGATTTCTGTATAGAATTTGGAATCAAAAAACTTCCTAATCAGGAAATGCTTGCTTCCTGATCAAAAAAAATTTGAACCTTAATTAATAACAAGAGTAGGCTATGGCTTCTTTGTGTGCTGAGCTTGTTCAATATGCCAGAGATGTATGTATGCAATAAAAGTAATGTGGTGGTAAAACTGCCCCCACAGTAATGAATACAATTCTATTTTAAGTTTCTTATAAGACCATTTTCCTCTATAAATGTATTATTATCAGACTTTTCAGTATTTAAATTTCATCTTAGCTGCGGAAGCATTTCACAGTGGAGATAAATTCAAACCTAAATACTCAATACTTCAAAACTGTTGATTTGAGGATTTTTCTTAGTTATCTTGATCTGTATTATGAATCCTAATCATCAAAGGAAACCAGAACATGCCTGAAGAAGTACATTAATTTGTAAATAGAATTTGATAAGAAAATCTTGTTTATAATGTATGATTTACCGTGTTAATTGGAGGAAACCTTATGCCATTATGCATTTCCATCCAAACTAACATAACAGCAAGAGGACCAAATAAATACTATCTGTTTATGGATCAGACTGGCTTTTTAAAGAGCTGAAGTCTCATAAGTGTTATTTAGCTGCCAAATATGTGACCATTTTCCAGATAAGCCTGTCTCCAACACTTCCTTCTGCCCTCTCCCAGTTAGAAGCTCCCTGGGGGAGCCATTAAGGAACTGTGATTTTGCAAAAACCCCACTCTCCATTGCTCATAGCAATAGCCACAAAGTGCTCATTTTTCCACACAAAGGGATGGTCCTGGCCCTGAAAAGGTCTCATGTCCAGAGCAGATGCATGTCAAAAGTACACAGAAACTGGGGAAAGGACACAATGTGGAAGGTGGTTACACCATCTAATTGCAATTTGTCTGGACACTTGGACTGACAATCTAGGGTTAAACTCACACTTTGCTCAGACTGGGTTTAAGCCTAAAATTTAACTCCTCTAGACTTCTGATTTGCCAGTCATGCAACCATTCAAGGAGGTCTCACAACACACATTAACAACCCCAAAGGTAATTCTTCCTTCCTAGCAGAGACTTTGGTGAGCCAGGAAAATTTTGTTTTCAGTGGAAAATATATACTGTTAACTCTCTCTTAGATGGAACTGGAGAAGAAAGCTTTGGCTAGTCCTCCTGCTCTAAGCTCCTGCCTCCCAGCTGAATCCAGAGCCCAAATTACAGCAGCATCAGTTGTTTTTTTCCTTTCCTAAAAGGCAGAACCAATCAGCTGTCACTATAGCAATTCCATGTGTCTCTGTTTAATAATTTATTCTCATCTCACCCATAAACTGATAAATAGCATCAGGGAATGCTCAGAAGCTCTTTACAAGTTAGTCCTTCAGTCTACTGATTCTGAGAACAAAGCCTTCTAAAAGTGCACATGCCTGAACTGGGATTCATCATCAGACCAGCTGTGTCAATACAACACTTATGAGACTCTAGGGATAGTGACTGGCTTAATCCTTATTACAATCTATTCCTTTTGCAGATTTAACTTCAATAATTTCAGTAACTTTGCTTGCAGTGGTATCCATACACAATTATACTACCACAACTGAGTGAACAATGAAATGGAGCATGTGGCAAGAGCTTTTTAAATCAGCTTTGTCATCCAACTAGCACACTGAGAAACTCAGCTGTGACTCATCTTTCTGAACAGCATATTAATGCTCAGCAGCTTAGCACTTCTGATTGGAGGTCCCCCCCTACAGATCTGAAGTTCTTACCTGAAGAGGCATTGTTAAGGATGGAAGTGTTATCAAAGTGAGTGAACCTAGGGTGCCTGATGGATTTCAATCAGGAAAAAACACCTAACTTCTTCATCTTATACCAATGAGTAAACCTGAAATTGCATGTGTGTAAATATTCATGATCTTTAGTTGGACTTTTCCAGAAAACAGATTACCATATGCCCTATAAAAATCTTTCAATCTTAATTTAAGAAAAGGGATGCTCAGAAATTATGGGTACAATATTGGTCATCACAGCATGATTCATCACTTGTTTAAAGGGTACAGGACTCCACCCTATCTCCTTAAAGTTCACTTTTTGTCAAAGTACTATTTAACTACTTGGCATCAGCTACATATGTACATATAGCTGTTCTGCAGAATATATGCTAATATCAACCAATTTAAAAGAAGTCATTACAGTCTACTATCAGTAGGTTAAATTAGTTACTAGGGAGGAATTCAATAAAAAACTTGCCCCAATTAAGTAGAGTATACTGCAATAATATTTTACATTTTTGAACATTTTACATTTGGCGTTTTACCAATTAGGCTGAGAGAGCCATGCTAAATCACAGCAGGCCCCTTGGAAAAAGGGCAGCAGCTAACTGTCAAGCTATTCTACTGCACAGTGGGAAACTTTTCACGACGACAGTGGGCAAAATCCTATTCTCACAACATGTAACAGACATTTTTCAGATTTTGAAGAAAAATAACACGGTTCAAGAATTACATTGATATCAATGCTCTTCAAGAGCCTCGGTATTTTATCCATTATGGTGTTTATTTTGTCTAAATACAGCCTAGAGTGCCTACAATGGGGTTTAAAGCCAAATGGACCTTTGAAGGGACCCTAAATACTTTAAACCTGGTTTTTAAACTAGTTACACATCTCCAATAGAATACAAAGATTTTGTGGCTATGCTCTTTCACAGTTTTATTAAAATCCCTCAAAAAGACTGTGTCTGCAAAAAATGTATCCTCTCCCACCTTTTTTGTATTAAATCTTTGAGGCTTTTCCTGTTTACTGTCAAAAGTAACAAAGTTTAGCATCTAATTATCAAAATAATTAATCCCTCAATCTCTATCTATAGATATATGTGCTCACTTTATGTCCCTGTAACTGGGATACAATGACAGTCATGGTTTTAAGATGTGTCATTGCACAAAATAATGTCTTTTACCCAGTTATGGAATTGTTAAACAGTAAAGGTATTTGAGAAATTGTTTTGTCAACAAAGCATATTGTCTACCAGGAATATATGAAAGAAAATAACAGAATCACCCAGTTTCATTTTCCATTTTTCATTTTTTTCCTTTTTATTTTTAAGTCCCACAAGTACTCAATTAACTCAGCTAAATTGGAAAGGGTTAATTACTATGGTCAGTAAACTGAAGCCACTGCAGGTGTGAGGTTTAATTGAAAGGCAGATGCACAAAGACAGCAGGTAGAGATGAAAATTAGGTTAGGAAAGGAACAGGGCAAGGTGAATGCAGAATTCTGAAACCTAAATAAAACCATACACATTTAAACAATGTTTTCCTGCGGTCCATTCTTCGTAAATTGTGTCAGGTGGTTTGTATTTGGGAAGAAGGTCATGATTTTTCTGTACCTGTTCCCTAATAAGTACAAGAATTTTACTCCAGTTATTCACCCTTTTTTGGAAAAAAAAAAAATATTTTTCTCATGAGAAATGGGAGTATATTCTCATTTCAAGCTGCTGTTTGGCATATATAAGGGGGTATTTTTATTTGCACCCTAGACAAATTAATGCTTTTATATGTTACTAGCTTAGCTTCTAGCAGGAAATATATCCTATTTCTCACATACTGATAAAATTAATAATCTAAAAGGAAAGGCTAAGTGTTTCAATCACAATGACTTCTAAAAGCAATTTTACATTGTATATTTTCAGAGAAAAAAAAAAATATTATGTTAATAGGAAAATCTGCAATCATGATGGGATGCCTGGGGTTAAGACTATTGTTGCAGCACTGCTGAACCCTAGTGGTAGAACTGAGCTTGTACTGGGAGCCAAAAGACAAATTTTGGCCAAGGTTTTACAGAATCACAGAATGTGCTGAGTTGGAAGGGGCTCATAAAGATCATTGAGTCCAACTCCCTGCCCTGCACAGGGGACCCCAAGAGTCACACCATTGTGGTTGAGAGTATGATCCAAACACTCCTTAAACTCAGTCAGGCTTGTGCAGCATCAAAAAAGTTTGGTTTAAATCGGTGCCCTCCCTGCTTAACTGGAAAACTTTAGTGAATGCTAATGTGGACCACTAAAATGGTGCATACCAAATGAAAACCAAAAATATTTCTTAAAATATATGTATACATAGAAGCTATTTTGTCTGCTCAGCTATTTCTTAGTTCTTTAAATCTTTGTTTCAGCTGATCTTCAATTTAGGGTAGACATCCCTAGACAACCTTTTCTTACATTTTCAAAGTTGAAAATGCATGGCGATAAAAAAATTCCCAAAAAGCTGCTCAATGTAGAATGATGTTACATGTTTGCTTGACTCTGCAAATATTGTTAGATTCTGTGATAAAAGTCTTTGTCTTCACATGTTAAGGAGGCAAAACAGCCTGTAGGGAAAACCCCAGTTACCCAGTCAGAGAAATAACACTTTGCCTCAGCTGCTCCCGGCTCTGTGGGGTGGAGGTCATGCCCTCAGTGAGATGACTTCTATTTTGTGAACACGTTTGTGTGTGAGTATCCACGTGCTGCACTCGTGGGTCATAGGAGCCACGTGTGAGTGTCTCTCTGGTGTGCCAGCAACCAAAGTGTGGGGTGACATGCCCCAGACCAGCTACTGAGTGGGACAAGCATCACGGAAGCCAGGTCCAAGTGGGAGTAGGTCTGGGCAGAACACATCTGCGCGTGTCTGTGACTGATGTGGGACGCATCACTGAATTGTCCTGCATCATGGATCATCCTCGGGTGGAGAAAAAGACATGATCTTTAAGGAAGCTTGAAAATGCCTTGAGAGCCAAGAGAAAAACAGGGAGTGTTGGAGTAATGTGCTTTCCTCCAGCTACCCTGCAAATTAAAATTTTATTCTCCTTTTTCACCATGATTATTAATAATTTATAACTGATTGTAATCACTAACTGAAATTAATGACTTACCTTCCCACTATAAAAAGAGTACCTGATGGATAGGACTAACACAGGAATGCTATTATGAACACTTTTCATTCCTAAAAGTTATGTGCCTCTGAAAGTCTGACAAATAACCACAGGCATCCTTTGCAGAACTTACTTCTCTCTGATATTAAGCATGTCTCTGTGAAAGTCCTGTAACTGTAATATAAAAAAGTTCTCTTTGATCAATGATGCTGTTCACAAATATCTACATCTAATTCAGTTTCACTGACTCATTTGAACAATTGCATGTCTCAAAACTATGGAAACCTTTCTAAAACATTACAGTGAGTTCACCCAATAAAGTAATTGTAGAGATCAAATTAAGGCTGAAAAGGATGAGGATTTCAAATAAGATTATATTGCATATCCTATATAGAAATTATAAGATATTTATTAAAAACATATTTTCTTACCTAATCATTCAGACTCTGAATGTACACACAGATAGGGAATTTGATAACCATGATGAGCAACATTTAAAACTATGCATAGGAAAATAGGCATTTTTAATAGCAAATTTATCAAAGTCTTCTGATAAGGTTGCTGCTTTTTCATGTTGGTGCAGATTGTAAATATAATTCATTCCAGCACTAGCTACCTGATTAAAAGCTTCTTTCAATTTTCATATTAACTTAATAGATTCCAATCTTACTTAATTATGTCTATATTGCACTCTTAAATGGAGGTAGAATGAGAAATGATTTAAAAATAGTGTAAGAGAACAAACACTTACATGAATCCTTCTTTAATTATGTATAACCTATTATTTTACTCTAGATGTTCACAAAACTGACTTTGTTTTGTGAATTCAGAGCCTAACCAAAAAATAAAATGAGACTAACTAACCATGGCTTGCAGGAAATGGTCTCCATTGCAAATGAGGTGCTGACTGGAGTATATACAGCTGTGCTTGGCCCTGATAACATGAGCAACTCTAAATTAATTCTTCCTTAGCAACTCCTTCAGCCTTAGCAACTTCCTGAATAATGTTCAAACATAAAATTAGACAACATGTAAAAAAAACAGAAAAGAGCTAGGATACCACAAAATAAAGAAAAAACATTTAATTTTTTTAACTTCTGTGTAACAAAGACAGTTTTCAGAAGAATTAATTGTATCTTAAAAAGTTTTACTAAACCATAGATGAATCTACTAAGTGTTAGTAATTATAACCTGAGGAATGCCTATTTGAAATTAATTTTCTTAGTTGTGAAATTCTTTGGGGCCATTTTTCTTAGTGAATAAAAGACTATTCTCAAATCCTGTTTGTGCTGCAGAAGTTAAATACAAAAGTCAATTTTTGTCATTTTCAGCACAGAGGTCCTGATCCTTTGAAGTATTAAGGTTCTTTTTAGCAAATCAAAAACAGCTGACCTATGAAGCTACAAGATGAAAGGGATATCCCATTCAAGATGTCTTTATGTGCTCTTTGAATAATATCTCCCTGCAGCGTAAAAGTAGCTTAATACTTTCAAAAAGGGCAGTACAGTCTATGATACCCCAGAGTCACCTGGTCTATTTCCACCAGTCATTACCTTACCTTTTAGCACACAACTTGCCTTACTCAAAAGGAAAACCTATCCAAAAATATTTGCTAGAACATATAGGAAGAAACAATGAGAAAAACAATGTTTTAAAAAGCATAATGACCATCTCAAAGAAATCTTGGCCCATATTTTCTATAATCAATATAAAATTCATATCCATGTAACTTGGAAATCCAGCAACTGCTGGTTTTAAACTTTCCTTCTATATAAGTGAATCTATTACCAATTCCAAATTTTCTCTTACAAGAGTATAGGGCTGCTTGTTCCAAGTCTACTGATGAAATTTTTAACCAATTCCATCACTGCCAAAGTCTGCACTGTGCACTTCGCTGAATAATGGTCATCATTGGGAAACTTATGGTGTCTTTCCTGGGTTTCTGAGCACTTTTGGAAGATCATAGTTGCCCTCTGTACATAGAGAATTACGAAATAATATGATAAAGCCAAGTCCTGGAAAATCTCCTGGTGCAATCTTGACAAGTCAGCCAGCGCACTTCCCAGGGAGCCACCAGAGAAACACCCACCGGTGGGATCTGGTCAGAACAGGGCACCTCATCCCTGTCTCAGCAGCAGCTGCAGTTACAATATTTTCAGTAGCCGTGTTTCCATGAGCATTTAGGTGCATGACTTGCACAGCCACTTTATCTCAGTCATACTCTTATGACTAATCAGAAACTGAGAGACTGAAGTTTTCTCTCTTTTTCTGAGCTGTCACATTTTCAAGTATCCTAGTGGAGACATAGAGCCTAGTGGAAAATAAGATATTTGTGCACACAAACCCAAGATATATAATGTGTACATGAACAAAATTTCCCATGTTAGCAATTGGTATTTTCTGGTTATTGGTCTTATATTTGAACATGGTGAACATTTGGACTGTGCCATAATTCCTCTTATTGCTAGGAGGAATATTTTCCCATTAATAATTTAAAGGGCTACAATGATCCAATAGATTTTTTGCAGTTTTAGTGACTTTTATGTTTTATTTCCTACAGTGCCTTCATCTGTAAGGATTCTGAAGGGCTTTGGACCTTGATCTGACAGACTGGAACTTACGTATCTGTATTGTGGCATACCGGGTTAAATCCCAAATAAAATGTCACTGTAAACATATCTCAAATTCTTGGACAAATTTTTTCCTAGATACTTCTTCGCTAGCACCCCATTTCAGAAATTCCTGCTTTCTCCTAGCTCTTCCTCCTTGACTGCAATTTCATGCCACGATCATCTTCTTTTGGCACTAGTGCCAGCACAAATGTTTATGGCACCTCGCAGATACACAGTTAATTAACTGGGAGAAAAAAAAAGAGGAAGAAGAGGAAGGGGGAAAAGGGGAAAGAGGTAGACATGAGAAGAAAGAAGGGGGAGGGTCTCTAACTTTGCTGCCAAGGTGCATGGAGCTATATTCTAAACTAGTTCACAAGTTCAAGCTTAGCTGGGGAATGAAAAACTAGCAAAACCTTTCAGCCAGCCTTTTTTAGCACTCAATAAAAATTAATTTTTCATGTCATTTGATTAGCCACAGGTAGGCACATTACTACTAATTTTCAGTTTAGGTTAAAACTCCACAGAGACCTCTGGTTTTCAGTGCCTGAACTGGCATCCGACAATTTGTGAGGTGTCAGGTGAGTACTGCTGAGGTTGAGAACGAGGCGTTGTCTTGTTAATGCACTTGGCAGAGAAGCAGAACAAATTTGCAGCAGGAAAAGCCTGTAGTAACTCATGATTGAGGATACACCTCGGACTGGATGATGTATTTTAGAGGTCTGAATGCAGCAGTTTAAAACTGGATTTGGACTTTCAACGTTATGAGGAAGGAAAGTTACGATTGCAATTTCAGATTTTGAACTGGGTTCTAACAGTATACAGTGTAATGTAATTAAAAGCTACTTTTTTACACACTTGGCTTAAATCTGAGACTATAACTGGAAATATAAAAAATTTAAAATATAATTTATGTGACAGACATTTCAGCTTACAAATAAACTATAGAAAAGAAAAAAAATATTACTAAGAGGGTCTAAACTCATAGCATTACTAGAATTTAAATATTTCCCTCTCAGATAATCTGAGTGGGAAATTTAAAGAATTTTGCAGTTTTCTGTAATGATTGATAACTGGATACTATGCACTTTTGACAGGAGCATTCCCAGAGTTCCAAAACAGCTTCCTTGGCCAAGTCACGAGAAATCAACAAATAAAACTATAAACAAAGGTAAATTCTCTGCTTCCCTATTAAATAGACTAATAGATTTTTTGGTGCCACCACTTGCATGGATAATTTTATATGCAGACAAATATTTTGATGCAGTTGTCTGTGCTGAGTCTTGATGTATTTTAATTTTGCAAAACACAGACAAGTTGTGCTCCTTGTCAATGACTGATATTTTATGCATTAAACATGCAATCATGTGGCAATTAAGGATGTTCATTAGAATAGTATGATAATGAAGTTCACTTTGAAACAGTGTTTGAAAAACAACCTCTGTGCAGGATCTCACAGCAAATATTTTTGATTGTCTCTTTTGTTTAAAAGAAGTTCATTGCTGGAAGATCATAGAAAAGTGTTTGTGAAAGACAGACATTGTCAAAGACACCAGGCAAGATGTCTCAAAACCAAGGATGATCTATATCACAGAATTTTTTCAGTTTATGTAGAATCATAGAATCATTTAATTTGTAAAGGACCCTTAAGATCATCAGCCCCAACCATTTAACCTAACGCTGCCTCGTCCACTGTTAAACCATGTGCCTAAATGCCACATCTATATATCGTTTGAATACCTTTAGGGATTATACAGGCAGTCAGTTTATACAGGCAGTCAGTTCCAATGCTTTAGCACTGTTTCAGTGATGAAATTTTTTCTAATATCCAATCTAAACCTGCTCTGGCACAACTTGAGACCATTTTCTCTCATCCCTTCACTTGATACATGGCATAAGAAATGACCATTGTCTCACTCCATTCCCCTGTCAGGTAGTTGGTGATAAGGTCCCCTCTGAGCATCCTTTTGTCCAGTCTAAACACTTCCAGCTCTCTCAGTGACTCTTCATAGAACTTGTGCTCCAGACTCTTCACCACCTCCATTGCCCTTCTCTGGGCAATGCTCCAGTACCTCAATGTCCTTCTTGAATTGAAGGTCCCAAAACCAGACACAGGACAAGGTGCTGCCTCACCAGTACTGGGTACAGAGGGACAATCACTGCCCTGGTCCTGCTGGGCACAATATTTCTGGTCCAGGCCTGCATGCCACTGGCTGCCTTGCCCACCTGGACACACGATGGCTCATGTCCAGCTGCTGTTGACCAGCACACCCAGCTGCTTTCCAGCCACTCTTCCCCCAGCCTGTAATGCTGCATGGGATTCTTGCAGCCAAAGTGTAGGACCTGGGTCATGGTCTTGTTGAATCTCATTCAGTTGGCCTCAGCCCATCAATCCAGCCTGTCCAGATCCCTCTGCAGAGCTTTCCTACCTTCTAGCTGTTCAATACTCCCACCCAGCTTGGTATCATCTGCAAACTGAGGGTGCTGTAGATCCCTTTATCCAGATCGTCAATAAAGGCGTTAAACACGACTGGCCCCAACACTGAGCCCTGTGAAACAACACTCATTAACAGGTTCCAGTTGGATGTAGCTCCATTCACCACCAATCTCTGGGCCTGGACCTTCAACCAGTTTTTATCCAGGGGACAGTACACCTGTTCAAGCCATGAGCAACCCATTTCTCCAGAGGATACCATGGGAAATGTTGTTAAAAGCTTTACTAATGTCCAGGTAGACAACATCTAGTGCCTTTACCTCATCCACTAGATGGGTCACCTTGCCATGAAAGGGGTTCAGGTTGGCCAAGCAGGACCTGCCTTTCCTAAACCCACGTTGGCTGGATTTGATCCTCTGGTTGTCCTGCACATTCTCGTGATGGCACTCAAGATGATCTGCTCCATGCCCTTCCACTGCATCAAGGTCAGGCTAACAGGCCCATAGCTCCTTGGATCCTCCTCCAGCCCTTCTTGTAGATGGGTGTCCCATTTGCTAATTTCCAGACAACTGTAACCTCTACAGTTAACCAGGATTACTGGTAAATGATTGAAAGTGGCTTTGTGAGCACTATCATTTGAATTTATCTGCAATGAAGTAGTAAAAGGAAGGTAATAACTACCATTTAGCAGCCTTCCATTACCTAAAGGGGGCTTAGATGAAAGCTTGTATTCAATATATTGAATTGGGTTGGATTTGAAAATCTGCTCTAGGGAAAGGTGTCCTTGCTCATTCCAGGGTGGTTGGAGCTCAATGATATTTAAGGTTCCTTCCAACCCAAACTATTCTATAATTCTATGATTCTGTTATTCTATGATTTCTATTCAAGTAACAAATAAACAACTACACACTAAGAACCAGTCAGCAAATATTCAAAAACAATGTAGCAAAACATTCTAACTTCTCTTCTATTGAACTCTTCTGATTCTTCCTTGAATGTTATTCATAAGGTGGGTCTCTTTTACAGATTTCATGCAGATGAGGAACATGCTGTTGAAGATATCCCCCTGAAGATATTCCCCGCTTACCACAATTCAGTTTGCATAGTAGAGTAGTCCTGGAGAAGTAAACTTTTGCCCTTTTAGATGAAATTAAACTGCTGATGGTCACCTGCTCATCAGACCTAACAGAACTAGTCCACATTGACCTAAAATCCTCATTGTATAGGTGCTGGATTTTCAGTTCATTCACTGTATTGATTGGGTTATACTATGTGCTCCTACATAGTTGCCCATAAGATAAAGTAAATTGTGTCCTGAAACTTCTGAGAGGCAAATGTACTGATCAACTCCACTCTGCAAATTTTATCGAATTCTATAGCTATCAAAACTTTTTAGGAAAGCTTAGCACTGGCAAAGGATAGGAATCTCCCTTGATCTTTGTTAGACTTGTCAGATTCTTTTGATGCCAAGATTCTCCTATACATAATCCTTTTAAGCTTAACCTTTACAAGAAGTTGTAACACTGAAGCATAACATAGACAACTTCTCTTAAAATCTTTGTTCAATTGTTTCTAACAGCTTTCTTTGTAGTGCCAACTCACTGAGACAGCAGCTCTCCATATATTCATTATTCCAGAAATCAGAAATGTCATTGCTGTCAATGTTCTTACACTGCTGTGACATAAGAGGAACAAGCTGGTTGTGAGTTACTGATCTCATTATTCCTTTATTCCATTTGCTCTGTTATCAACAGTAATGTTCAAGTAACAATTAATTTCAGCAAGCAATATTCAATGTTTTCTCTGAAAATGAAGGTTCTGTTTTCAATGCTGCTTTCACAATAACCTGCAATAATTGCATATTCCTCTAAGCAAGAAGGTATTTAAATCTATTGAGGAATGAGGAATATTAAAAACCAGAACTAAATGAATAACTTTTTCTAATTTCTGCTTTCTTTCCCTTACATTTTTAAATGCAGATAAAATTCAAAACAACAAAAAATCTCTCCAAATTTTTATTTGAAAGATTTTCTTCTTTAAGTGCATACTTTCTTTATATTTCATAATTTACTTTAAAATTTCATTTAAAAGTATAAAAAATGTTTTATATTGACAATTTTAAATATAGTTTCAAAATAACATGCTAGAAAATCATCCTAATTTTAAATTATGCTTTAAGCATATCTACAGTCAGCTAATTTTTTTTTTCTCAGAAATTCAAAATATATTTTTTAGAAAAATATGTTTCTTTTTTCTTCTTCTTTTAGAAAAAATATAATTTACTTTTTCCTTCTATATAAAAAGTAACTTATGAAGACTCAGAAGTAACTTCCTTATCCTATGACTTAAGTAATCAATATCAACATTATTAATTTAAAGTTATGTAAGCAAGGTAGCTGTTTTTGTTTTGCTTCCTATTGCACATCCATTGACACAATAATAATGCAGTAAAATATGAAGAAAGCAAATTCCAAACTCATCTATTTTGATATTTGTCTAAGGATAGGTAAATTTCAGATATGACAGGACACTGTTTACAAACTTTGCAGGTGGCCACAAACTCTTAGCAGTTCACAAACTCTTCTTCATATGTCCGATATAAAAACAATAAAGTCTGAAATGGTTCTCCTATTAGTGCCAATAGGAAATCTCCACACTGTGTATCAGACTGAGCATTCAGAGGAAATGATCTGACCACAAAACCTGCAGCCAGGAATGCAATTGAACATGTGTCAACTACATGTGAGAGTCAGAGGAAAATGAAATTTGAATTATATATTTGGTCTATGAATTTCTCAAAAAAACTAGTGGTCTATGTTTACTGGTTTGGAGAAAGAGAACTAAAATCATTATCTAAAAACTTTTCTTCTCATCTCTCTTTCTCACCAAAGTGTCTTTGCCATTAAAAAAAAAAAAAAAAAAGTTTGGTACTTTTTTCAATTTTTTTTGACTATAAGTGAATCAAAATAAAAAAAAAAAATAATACTAATGACATACATAGCAACATGATTAGTTCAGCATAATTTTAGTGTGGAATGCTGAGCATCAAATATTTACTGTAAACAGCACACAACAAAGCCAAAATCAGAAACACTTTAAAAAATAATAACAGAAAATCACTGTCACAATAAAAAGGCTTCCTCCCTGCTCACACTGCTAGGATCATTATTACTGCTTAAAATTACTTCATATTCTCTGATTTATCCTCAGGAAGGAATGTACCTGGGAGTAGGCTGTATGAATTTTTTGTGCTGTGGGAATGTGCACTAATTTCTGTGACAACCCAGGGAAGTCCTTATGTCGTACACTTTTGCCACATGCAGTGCCATCAACTCAGGCATGTGCAGCAAGTCTGTCACTTCCCTGAAGCACCAGTCCCACTGTGACTTTGCAGATGGACTGTAAAAAATGTGGCCAAGCTGGCCAGAAATGTTGGAGTAGTTACCATATTATTACAGAAATGGATATAATTTACTTCTGCAGCTAAACTTCACTCTTCTCTTTATAGGTCTTCATGTTCTGCTTCAGAATTTTGGCCCAGTTTTTAGAAAACATAATTGACTGTGCAGAGATATATATTTAGGGTTTTACTAATGTGAATTTATGTAAACAGTTTTTGCATCTCCCAGTGAAGGTATTTTGGTTTAAAATTTTTGCTTGTTTATTTTTTTGCCTACGATGACCCTTAATTTAGTCATATTTCAGTTTAGAGCTTTCAAGGATTCAAAGGCCTTTTTGAATATCAAAAACCCCTGAGGGGCCCTTCTCTAACACTGGAAGTTATGCTGTCTCCAAAAGGATGTCTTAAAAATTGCCTACTGTTCTCTGAAACAAAAACATAAACACGTATTGCTTTACATGTCTATATTTACATATATGGGTACATATATATATATATTTTTTTTTTTTGTAGCAAAGCTTATTTAGAAAGTAAATGCAAATCAAAGGGTAAAAGCATTTGTTTTGTTGACCTGGACACAGGGCAACTGTATTGGGGCACAGAATACCTACATTTGGTCAAAGCAGAATCTTCCACATTCCAGTTACCACTTTCTTTCTTAGAGTTAACCATTATCCATTTACATAAGCAGAAAAATTAAATATGCGTCTTAAAATGCCCAATATCCTAGTGTCTGCTGCCTTCAGCTGGACTGCAAGAACCTTTGACCTCAACCTCTGCTTAAAGAGATGTCAAAGAGGGGTTGAAACCACTCCCCCAACATTTCAGATGAGTCCAATGACACTAAGGACCCAAATACCAGCAGCAAATTAGTGAGCATGCTTCCCACACCTCTCTCTGTCTCAACTACCTGCTCTGCTAAAGGAATCTGAGTGGGCCCTGTGTGACTGGCTCAAGGTTCCAGACTGGCAACAATCAAATTCCAAGATTCTTTGTTTTTTACAGATTACTCATTCTCAAGTCATCTCTTTCCTGACACCAGCAACCTGTGATAAACTCAACCAAAACATCTGCTTTCCAAACTTGCACCTTGTTTCAGAAATAAGTTCTGTTGGTTGACCTGACCCTTTCTGAGGTGCCATACCACCACAGAACTCGTTTTTCAAGACCTGGGATGCTGTTTTGAATGGTAGGATGGGCTGTGGGGTGTTTCCAGCCAGCTGATGATCAGCTCCGCTGTGATACACGTGATGCTTGCCTTGGTGAGCTTGTAGCAGTGTGATGTACTGGTATTAAACAGCCACTATCCTCTACACCATGTAGGCTTCAGTTATCTGGTTTACTTGATTATAGCATGTTTTACGTTTATCTATGATTCTTTCACTGGTTTTGACAGTCAGGTTCACTATCAACCATAGCCCATATCTGTGTTGCGTTGCTCTCTAGGGCCCACTGAGCTATGGATAGCTCACCCTTATGTTTCCAGCCTAGGTTTACCTGAGACACTTTCATTCTTATTCTCAGTCATATTTATGATGCCTTATTCTGCAAGCAGTGCTGTTAATTTCACAAAGGCTGTTGGAGGAACTGGAAAATATTTGGTATAATTAAAGACTTAGATAACAGGAATATATGGCAAGAAAACGACAGTTTAATTTACATTTCTGATTCAGATATAAATTGTTTATATACTATAACACCTCTTAAAATATTTTCTATCTTTGTATCACTGAATTTACTAAATCTGAGATGGATTTTTTTTACTATAAAACACATGATCTGTACCTGAAGGACGAAACAGGTGAAAATAAAAACATGGTTCCAATGCACAGCAGTTGAGTTGCCATTTGTGTTAATACATTAGTCTATTGCTAGTCAAGGGAAATGTTTCTTAATTTTCCTGCTCACAGACAGAGGAAGATTGAAGAAATAATGTAAGAAGGCAAGATTGAAATATACCAGCAATTTTGAAAAAGTCTGCATTACATATTTGTTGCAACATGGGTCGATAAGCTCAAGCTAACTTTCCCCACAGCCTTATAAAATACTAAAAGGATAAGATCAACAACCCATATGTTGCAAACCTACTTCAGTTGGTAAGATTTTGCTTCCCAGGTTAGCCTATGCCAACAATGCTTTTTTTGCTGCTGGTATTTAACCTAATAAGATTAAAGCCATGGCACACACAGCCATATAACTTGCAATGCTATCCTACCACTATAGAATATATCTAAACCTGCTACCAAGTAAAACCATATAAAGCATATACTCATGAGTATTTCACAACAAACAGCTTTTACCATGACTTAAAATTAGACTTGTTTTTTTTTCTTCATCTAATAAGCTGGGAGTATAAATTGAATAATGAATAAGTTTTATCATACAATTATGGAAATCAGTACAGTCCAAAGCCACAAGACACAAAGTACTGTTCATGAATTGCAGCTAGCACACATATTATACCAAAGGCAAAATACATGACTGTTTTGGGAAGGACCACACATCTCATACAGCAATCTATTAAGGCTGCTAACTACACCATTGCAAGCATAATTTGACTTCATCAAGGATTTAAGAGTTTTGATAGGAATAGTAAATGTTAGATGGCTCTCAAAATCTTCAGGGAGAATGGTATTTAAGCAGAGTTTTTCATAATTAAACACTTTTTGCATCCCTCTGCTTTGTTTTCTTTGCCTCCTTATCCTCAACAGTTTCTCACTAAATGGGACTGCTACAGATACAACTTCTCTTAAATGGCAATACCTTCCTTGAAAGTCTAAACCACAGGGAGCAGGTACATATTACTCCATGACAGCATCACCTTACTAAGAAGGAGCAATTATGAGAATGAAACACTTGTCATACTTGTTATCAAGTACATTCATTTATTATTTAAGAAAACATCATTAAACAATGATTTAATAAAACCCCTCAAATAGAATAATCAAACATCTGCTGTAAGGTAATTTGATTCAGAATTCTCAAATAATTTTTTGCCTCAGTCTTCACTGACAAGTGCACCAGTAAAAATGTTCAAGTCACAGAGGCAAAGGCAGAGATGGGAGAATGAAGACCCACCCACCATAGGGGAAAATCTGGTTCACAAGAATCTAAGGAACTGAAGTTTCACAAGACCATGCATGAAAAGATGCATCTGCAGGTCCTGAGGGAACTGGCAAAGGAAGTGTCTAACACATTATGCATCATATTTGAAAACTCATGGCAGTCCAGTGAAGTTGCCTGTGAGGGGGAAAGGAAAATACAACCCCTGCAGGGGAACAGCAGACCTGTCAGTCTCACTTCTGGGCCTGTTGAAAGTATGGAGTGGATTCTCCGAGAAACTCTGCTAAGACACATGGAAAATAAGGAGATGACTGATGACAGCCACCTAGCTTCACTAAGGGTAAACTGTACCTGAAAAATTTAGTGGCCTTCTACAGGGAGGTTACAGCATTCGTCTATGAAGAAAGAGCAACCAACATCTTCTTTCCAAACTTGGGCAAAGCATTTGACACTGTTCCACATGACATCCTTGTCTCTAAACTGCAGAGACACAGATTTGATGACAAACCACTCAGTGGATACGGAATTGGCTGGATGGTCACACTCAAAGAGTTGCAGCCAACAGCCTGATATCCAGGTGGAGATCAGAGACATGTGGCATTCCTCAGGGGTTGGTACTGAGACTGATACTTGCTAACAGCTTTGTCATCCCCTGGGACAGTGGGACTGAGCTCACCCTCAGCAAGTTTGCTGACAGCACCAAGCTGTGTGGTGTGGTCAACATGCTGGAGGGAAGAGAAGCCATCCACAGGGACCTTAGCAGCCTTTAAAGGTGGGACTGTGCAAACCTCATGAAGTTCAACAGGGCCAAGTGCAAGGTGCTGCACCTGAATCAGGGCAGTTTGAAGTACAAATACAAGATGGACAGAGAATGGATTGAGAGCAGTCCTGATAGAATATGTTGGGGGTGTAGAAGCTCAACATGACCTGTCAATGTGCTCTTGCAGCCCAGAAGGCCAAAGGTATCCTGGCTTGCATCAAAAGAAACCTGACCAACAGGTAGAGGGAGGGGATTCTTCCCCTCTGCTCAGATCTTGTGCGACTTC
Source organism: Daphoenositta chrysoptera (assembly GCA_013397915.1). NCBI lineage: Eukaryota > Metazoa > Chordata > Aves > Passeriformes > Daphoenositta > Daphoenositta chrysoptera. The sequence continues at coordinate 106,876 of VZRO01005155.1, read as the reverse complement.
ACCTGGAACATTGTGTCCAGCTCTGGGGTTCCCCATGGATTTGTTGCAGTGAGGGCTGCAGCACCTCTCCTGTGAGGACAGGCTGAGAGAATTGGGATTGTTCAGCCTGGAGAAGAGAAGACTCTAGGAGACCTTCTAACAGGCTTCCAATACCTAAAAGAAGCCTGCAAGAAAGATGAAGAGGGACTTTTTACAAGGACAAGTAATGATAGGACAGAGGGTTACGGCTTTAGTCTCAGAAAGGGTGGGTTTAGTTTAGATACTAGGATGACATTCTTTATTGTGAGGGAGGTAAGACACTGGAACAGGTTGCCCAGAGAAGTTGTGGGTTCCCATCCCTGGAAGTGTTCTAGGCCAGGCTGGATGGGGCTCTGAGCAACCTGGTCTAGTGGAGGGTGTCCCTGCCAAGTCAGGGGTATTGGAGCTGTATGTTCATTCAGGTCCCTTTCAACACAAACCATTTTATGATTCTATGATTTAACAGAATATGTTGGAAGACAATGAAGTACACTTTATGTATAAATGAAAACATAATAAAAATAGATGATGTTTCTTTTTAACAAACACCAGCTTCTGTTTTAAATCTTGTGTTGTTTTGTTATTTGTAGACAGGAAAATAAGTGATTTATACACATTTTTTTTTATTTTTACATTGTAAAATATCACAAAAATATGGTGTAACAGATGAAATGACAGAAATTCCCATGATGAAAAGAATCCCTTAGGAATATAAAAATAAAAGAAACTTTTTTAAAAGAATAGGATATAAACAAGATATTTGGAAAAATCTTCGAACTGAAATTACTTGGTGATCATAGGTTTGGTTCCTGCATTGGTTTTTCACTGACATAGTAGTAACAAAGTGGAGTTGATAAACTATCTACAAAGGAAATTCTCCCTTTATTGTTTCAGTAAAGAACATCAGTAAACAAGTTTAATACATGCTAATAAAATTTAACATTTTCATGTATTTAACACTGGGACCAGTAAGTAGATTCAACACACAGTAACACTTTCAGTCTCCCTTAAAAATATATGTGAACAGTTCCATGGTTATGTTTACTCTATAATGGACGAAAATTGCAAAGACTTTCAGAATATTTGGCAACACATGCTCACACTTTATAGGCTATAGAGGAGTTCTAAACCAAATGGATCCAGATGGTTATTCTGTATCCTCCACCCTGTGGGAATATAGAAACTGGACATGGTAAATACGCCTGGAAGAGTCACCCTCACAGACTGTTGTGCAGCTATTACCAGGCTGACTGAAATAGTCATTCTCGTATAGCTAACTTTTTCTTGTGCTTGGAGAGTAAGAAAATAAATCTATTTAATTATCCATCTAGACCTCAGACATTTATTTCTTAGTCTATTCATTTCTGCTTAACATGCTCCTATTCAACTTTTTTTTTGGAGGGATGAAACAATCATATAGGCTTGGGGAAGAGTATCTGGAAAGCTGCTTGGCAGAAAATTACCTGGGAGTGCTGGTTGACAGCTCCTGAACACGAGCCGGGGTGTGCCCAGGTGGCCAAGAAGGCCAGTGGCATCCTGGCCTGTATCAGCAATAGTGCGGCCAGCAGGACCAGGGCAGTGATTGTCCCCCTGTACTGGGCACTGGTGAGGCCTCAGTCAAATCCTCTGTTCCGTTTTGGGCCCTTCAGTACAAGACAGACATTGAAGGGCTGGAGCATGTCCACAGAAGGGCAATGGAACTGGTAGATGCTCTGGAGCAAAGTTCTTATGAGGAGTGGTTGAGTGGGCTGCAGCTGTCTGCAAGTTGTTACAGCTTTCTCATCTGGGCCAGCCGTGGTGCTGGGGACCTCCACCTCAGCCCAGAAATGTCATTCAGGTTAGGATTCAGATGGCTGCTCTTTACACATACTCATGTAAACTAAAAGAAAATCTATCTTTAGAAGCCTGCAATATAGCAGGAGAAGAAGTAAAAGTTCCTGCTGAACAAGAGCAATTATATCACTTTCCTAGCTTTTGGCAGATTTAAAAGGTGGAGGAAAATAAAACCCCAAAGACACCAATGCTACTGCCCCTTTTCTTTTGAATAAAGAGTTTAAAAAATATACCTTATCTTCAAATTCAGGCATTTCTAAGTGTGTCTGTTTTACGTAGTTTCAAAATACAGTGACAAAGATAACTTGAGATTATCAGAGTTTACCCAATGGCAGAACCACTTATATGTAATGCTTTAAGATCTGCTCTCAGAGCTAATGACTTTATTCTTAAGTTTTATTGTTGAATTGCCTTTGTCTAACAGACTAACAGTACTTCACAAAAATTCACAAAAAAAAATCTGTTCTTTCTAATTTATCTTTATCTTATAGAACACACATTTAGGCACCATGTAGCAGATGAGCTTGTGCTACCATATAATTAATGTACATAATAAATCACAGAATGCCATCAGAGGAAAAGTGCAGTTTTTAATAATGTAATAATGATTTTGTATCTTATATCCTTCAACACTGAGAACTAAAATTGACTCTGTCTGTATAATGCTGCCTTCATTTCTGTATAAAACCCCACTTACTTAAACACACACACCCTCAAAGTCATCCAGAAGGGAATGTACCCCCTTTTTCAAACCTGAAGTACATTGGACTTGATGGAAAGGAATTATTACAGTCCCAGGGGATGGAATGTAGCTACCTCCTCTCAGCTGTTGGTGTAGAGCTAATTTTGTTTCTCCACAGAGACTTTCTTTCCTGAAGGCTAGAGCAGATGTCAAATCTAACTTCCTGGCTCTCTGAGTCCTCTGACCTTCTGCGGCTCATCCTGCCCAGACCCAGCACATCAGGGAGAGCCCGTGGTGCCACACCTGGGTACCATGAGGCACATGCCTGTGTCCCATGTGGCACACGCCTGGGTACCATGAGGCACACGCCCATGTCCCATGTGGCACGTGCCTGTGTCCCATGTGGCACACACCTGGGTACCAAGTGGCACACANAGGCACATGCCTGTGTCCCATGTGGCACACGCCTGGGTACCATGAGGCACACGCCCATGTCCCATGTGGCACGTGCCTGTGTCCCATGTGGCACACACCTGGCTACCATGTGGCACAAGGCGGGTGAACCCCTAAGGTTTTGATACTCCAGACTTCTCTGAACCCTGGAGGCTAGAACACGTTTCTCCCTCTTATATGGAAATAGTCTTCCAACTGCTCAGCAGGTGCATAAATTTTATTATGGCATTCAGCCCAGTGCCATAACATAGACACAGCTTCGATTTACTGTTTACTTTGGCTGCTGCATTAAAATTATATCCTTAATCACCCTTCGTGCACTTCAGCTTCATTCATGTAGATAAGCTTATAATATGGTACTGAAATTATAAATTTATCCACAATGTATGTGAGTGTTGCCAGTGCTGAGTGAGCAGTGATGAGTAGACCTCAGAAAGAAGAAATTCATGCTTGGATTTCTCAATAATTTTGCTTGAAGCATGCAACCTGCTCAAACTGAAGAGCACCAAAGAGATACAAAGTTTAATAAACATACATACTGCTTGTGTTGAATCATCGCTTAAATTCATCAAATAGAACAAGCCAAGTTCCTATCTGCACTTCATACTATAACAAATAGAAAAGCAAAATATTAGCAGTTAAATAGCTGGAACATCATCCATGTGATTTCATAAATATGAAATTTACTTCATTGCATATCCTGATTTAAAAATTCTTACAGTGGGAAATAGCATCAATAACATCCATTTCCAGGCAGAAAAATCCAATTAGTTGTATGTAGTTAAATCTTTTAAGCCCGAAATATGATGGAAAGTCCCTAAAATAGTGAATATTTAAGAGCTGGACTCGATGATCTTTTGGATCCCTTCCAACTCAGCATATTCTGTGATTCTGTGAATTATTCTTCCTGATTGTTAGATGTGTGATGCATACAAGCACTAGGAGATTCATATTGATTTAATGTTTCCCATATAAATTATCTCTGAGTATTGGCATATAAATTTAAATACTCCTTAGAACAATCAGTATTTCTGCAGCATGAGATTTTCTGGAGATTCAAAAATAAAATTTGTATCCCTTATTTTTCATTCCCCTGTATAGAGGATCTTTTGTCTAATCACTGTGTTTGGAATGTATTCCTAAAAATAGAAGCAAATTAAATGATTTGTCTTCACAGCTCATCAGCTTTTATCTAATCAGAGTGCCTTTGATATTGATTTACATTTTAGTTCATCTATTTATATTGCATTTGCTTTTTTTTTCCTTTTTCCTTTTTTTTTTTTCTTGGCCACATGCTTGCTATTACCAGTGATGGTTTTATTTAAACAGAAATTGTCCATCTCTATCTCATGGCTCTTCTTGATAGATGAGCCAAATATACCATAGAACTAAGAGCCATAAACTACAGAAAAGCAGAAATGCAGCCTCCACTGAGTTCCTGACGACAGCTGGAGTTAAGGCATCTAGGAATTGATTAGATCAATACCTTGACCTACAAAAGTAATAATGTTAGATTTATGAATCCTCACAATTTTTAATTTTTTTTAAAACAAGTTATAACACAGAACTCCTCTTTTTCTGCAGGATGTGGAGAGTGGGAGGGAGAGAAGTTTCCTTTAAAGACTGTCTTAACGCATACAGAATATAGAAAATGGCAAGGCAAAGAAATTGCTTCTGTATCAATGCTGTTTTTTTTTTTTTTCAAATGTATTTCTGTAGAAAGTTGCCCTTTAAAGATTTGTAAGAATTTTTGCTACAAGCATCCATTATCAGGAGGTCATAACAGGAATAAAAGAATTTTCTTGAGGACAAGACACAGTAGACAAGATACTGCCAAACTTGGGGCTGCATCAGGAGAGCAATTTCTGATGAGAACACAGAAATATGAATGCCATTAGAGTATAACTGCATGGCACAATTGTATTACCTAGCATTTCCAGTTGAATCAATCTGAAGGGGAAGCACAGAATTCTGAAGAGACTGCTTTAAAGAGAATGTTAGAAAAACCGTAATTGTTTAATGTAGTTTAAGGAGAAAAATGCTGACAGGGATATTTTTGCTGTTTATAAAGTCCTTGGGGTAAAACAGAAGAAAACTAAGCAATAAGCAATAGTATGGTGAGTTGACCTTGTCTGCTCTCAAGGTGCCCATCAAGCCTCCCCTTTCTCAACAGGAGAGAAGGAATCATTGGGAAAATCTTGTTGGTCGAGATAAGGACAAGGAGAGATCATTTACCAATTAGTGTCATGAACAAAATGAACTCAGAAATATTAACTGAATTAACTGCTGATAAATAATATAATGGAATAATGAGAAATAAAACCACCTTTCCCACACACATATTCCCCCTACCTCTTCTTCCCAAACTCAGCTCACTTCAAACTCTTCTACCTCGTCCCCTCGAGTGGAGCAAAGGGTGAGGAATGTGGATTGTGATCAGTCCATTAGCCTTCATCTCTGCTGCTCTTTCCTCCCCACACTCTGCCCTGGTTCCAGCACGGGATCCCTCGCACAGCAGACCTGTGTGACCTGGTTCAGTGTGGGCTGGAGCTCACAAACTGCTCCAGCATAAGTCTTTTCCATGGGGTGTACTCCTTCAGGAACAGATTTCCCCAGTGTCTTAGTCAACTAAGAACTGAAATAGATAAGGAAATTGTTCCTTTTATTTTCTATAACCCAATGCTCATTCTAGCAGAAAATTGGTACATTTCTTTATTATCATTTCTTTTAGGGTTTTCAGCTGAGGAGTTTATGATTTCACTTGACATCAGTCAAACAATGTTTCTTTTAAGAAATTATTTGTAAACTTAAGGGTCAGTCCTAAAAATAAATAGGTTTAGAAAATCAGCAATCATCATCAACTAAGTAACATATAATTTATATTTGCTGGATTGAGTGGATTGCACAACACTTTAAACAGTGTGAATTAAAAAAGCAAAAAGTCAGACCAAGATTAGCACCAAACATACAAAGAAAGGGTTTATTAAAAAAAACCGAACAGGTAATTCAAATAGTGTCTCTAATCTGCAAAAAGAATCTAATTTTGAATGGACTGGGTAAAAAGTAAAAGAGAATTGATCCTGTCTTCTTGTCATTCTACTCAAGGTGAACTGCTTTATTTTCATGGGAAGGGATCAAGAAATTTGAATGTACCCTTTTGTGAGACACTAAGTCTCAGTCCTGAAGGCATTTAGAATTCATTTATTGTTTGTTTCAATGAGACAAGATATGTTAGTGACAGTAATGCTTAACATGGTTGAAGGAAAGCTTAACAGCATCAATTCCAGCAGGTTGATATAAGCTCACTGTAAGTGATAAGGCATTCACACAAAATTGAATGACTTCCCAAACCTCCACATGTCAGTAAGAGCTATTCAGAATACACAACAGCAGGGACAGGTAACTCCAGTTTTCACAAATCATCTTCATATTACCCAGTCAGTAATTGCTGGGTGCTCAATTAATCATCCATGTTAGTGCTTATAAGCAGCCTACAACCACTTGTTTAGGGGAAGCATATTATTTCCCACAATGAATAGGCTACAACATAGCAGTAGTATTTCCTAAATCATAAACAGACATTAAGGTTAAACATGTAGGTACATTATGTAATGCATTATAATAAGTAACTACACAAGTAAATAACTTTTTTTTTTTTTTTTCTACTGAGAATTAAATAGAAAATGCAGAAAGAGAAAACTTGAGATTATTGGATTAGGTGTCTAGTAATGTACTAGATCCTTTAACTAAAGTGGTAAGAAAATAAAATTTATAAATAATCTAAAAAAAATTAAAATAAGCCTTTTTACATTTCTGTCTAAAAAGGGTTAACACAAAGACTGCTTAAGGAGCTATTGCCAAGGTATGGCAGCTAGATATTTGAGGATTAATTTTAAAGGATAATGAAAAGCTTTTATATTGAAATTTGTACACAGAGATTTCAGAGTCAGCAATATTATGTTCAATTTTACAGATGGAAAAATTCTTTAAATATGACTGAACAAAATACAAGTTTAAAGTACCTTCATTATATAAGGTTTGCTGAATTTTTCCACTTTGCAAGGGCTGATAAAAAGCATTAATAAATCTCCACCTTGCTTTTATAAAGTAGTCTATTTGAAGCTCATAGGAAATAAGATTTTTATGTTGCAGAAAACTGGAGCAAGTGTTTATAACATTAAATCTTTTTATAATTCTCTTTAAAACAATAGTTTTTATGTAATTGTGTTTATGTAGCTGTATATCACCATACACATTAGATCAAAGGAGGGTTCTCAATATCTAAATGGAACACTTGAAATCATAAAACAAGTTAAATATTAACCTGATGTAGTGCAGTTGCTGTTCAACCAAGATTTGAAGCTAATATATTTTCATACTCTTGCATTGGACACAAGATACAAAGAGGAGTAATAACTGACCTTCAGTGTATTAGGTTTTGGGATAACTCATACCTGACTAGATAAATCATTTGCTGAGCCCTGAGCAGACTGAGGAGATGTCTCCACAGGAATCAAAGTTTGCTCTCAATTATTCTTCTATAAAGTCTTCTTTAATATTTAAAGGAGAGTTCAAATATTTCATAACAACATTAGTTTCCAATTACTGGAATACAAAAGTTTCTCAAGATATTATGGACTTATTAGGTACATTCTTAAATTATTTAATTCCAATTAATAGTTCTGCAGTGTAATAGCTGGAAAAATGTATACATTAATTAATGTGATTTTTTATGGTTTAAATGCCTATTATATACAAAAATACAAACAAAAAAGTCGTGTTACAAGCTAAGAATTTAATGTGATAAATACGCTTGTTTTGATTTTTTTTTAAGAAACTTTGGTTTCAGGTAATTTACTTTAGCTGGTAAATCATATGAAGAGCACCTGTAAATAATTTGGGTTTGGTAAATATTTAAGAACACTTTAGAAAGTACTTTTAAACAGTTTTTACTTTTATCTAGGTCATGTCTCAAAGCTAAAGTGCACAGTCTTGTGTTACTTGGACATACACATGCTGAACACAGGTAATTTCAAATGTGTATGACCAAGTAGTACGTATTCCAGGATTTCAGGAAACTTTTGGTGATGTCTTTCCTACCACAGAGGTTTGAAAGTCCCTGCTTTAATTAATTCTGAATGATTCAAGGCACAACGACTTTCCAAAATCTTTGCAATCCGTGTCTTTACAAAATGGTGTGATGAGTACTATTTTAGGTCATCCCTCAGATGACCTTCAAAGGATCCTTTAGATTAACAACACTGCCCATTCAAAGTTTCAAGACCTACAATTTGTCTCAGCAGCAGAAAGCATTTTTGCAATCTCATGGCCTGATATGCTGACAATGACATCTGGAAATATATATAAAGTATCATCCTTACTTCTTGACTGTGTTAATGTGTCCAGGAGCTATTTCTACTTAAGTTTTTCACTGCACCAAGTCCTACAAGACCACAGACCATATACAAGGTCATATACCTTGGTTTTTTAAACAACTGTGCTTATTAAACAGCACTGACCACTGAGTGTAATGATAGAAAAGATGATTTATGAACATAAACCAGCCTGAAGTGTTTGTTTTTATAAAAGTAGCTGTTCCTCCTGGCAGTGTAAATCATAGGTATAGTTAAGGCATGGGCTAGTGCCAGCAGCATTTTAGCACTTCACTGTGAGTTTTATCTCAATTCCACTCAGCGCTGTAGTTTCAATCCCATGTGTCATACTTCTTTGTCCTCTTTATCATTCCAGTTAATCAAAACGTTTTTATTCATTAATCTTACATTTATTCATTCATTAATCTTTTCTCAGGAATTAAAAAATGTCCATTTTCTACAAAAGCCAATCCCATCAGACGCTGGATTCACTCATTTTTTCTCCAAAATTTCCATTGTTTTCTCAGCATTTGGCAGTGAAATCACCCAACTGAAATTATCTGAGGATTTCTGGTGGGGTTTCTGGACTTTGAATAAAGAATTACATAATAATATATATAAAATTAATAATCTATGTTCCAAAGCTACAACCCACAATCAGCCCAGTCAGACAAAAATTACTGGCTGCTTAATCATAGATAATTCTTGGTATTTTTACAGCACTGTATTTGTACAAGTCTTTTGGGACCTTATCACTTTATCTATTGAAGTCAAGGGAAGATCTGTATTTCATTTAATGCTCACAGAAATAATCCCCTGAACTGAAAATATCAGATATAATTGTCTCAAATGTACTTGGGTAAATGAATGTTGAAACTCTTGTTACAGAATATATTGGGGTGTATAAGAGAAATAATGTGTTGCTTTCTTAATCTGTCCTCTGAAAGACAATCTTTAGACATTAGAAATTTACTTGATATGAATTATTTGAAATAGTCTATTTTACTTAGTATGAAATTTATTTATTGTTTATTTCCAGGTCGTAGCATCACATTTGACTAAAAATGAAAATTGCATTTGGGTGTGAGAAAGACTAGTCTGCAAGGCATAATGTAGCAGTGAGTCATAAAATCAACTTTTTTCTGTCATATTCCTTCATGATCAGCAGTTTTAGCCTCCATGTTAAACCCTTTAATAATTCTGAATTAGCTATTACAAAAATAAATAAAGCACCCTGTCTAACATAACATGGATGTCCTAGTGACCAAGATTTATAGGGTAATTCTCAGCCAAGTTCTTCATTCCTTCTCAAATGTGAATGCTGCATCAAGAAGCTGACTTTCGTGATTATCACTTGAGTTATGAGCTATGGCTTTACATCTGTCCTTCTCATTATCACTATAACATTATGCAAATATAATCCCTGCTGGCTCACATCTTACTTCAGTCTGCCCGATAATTACATTTCAATGCTACAATGTAAGCACTTCCACCTCAAGTTTAACAATTTGATTTGTCTAATAACTTTAAACATGTTATTGCAAACATTTAGCAAAATATTTCATATAAAAGCTAAATGCATATAAATAACAATGCAAGGTGCCATGGCTGAAACTGTAAATCCCTCATGCCATCTCTGACATTTCTATTCATGGGCTAGTACAGTCAGGAAGCGCAACAAAGACCTGCTACATTCTACATATTGTCACAGCAAAATATATGCTGTAATTAGACCAGAAGTGTCAGAAGCATCATTTTGTCTAAAGAAACCAGGATTAATTTGTGTATTCCTGACAGTACTTCATTTTGTGGTCACAGGAAGCAGAGTTATTAACCAATGGTATCCATTTTTTACATCTCTATTGTCTCAAGAGAGACTTGCTTTCAAAGCCAGCACAAAACCAATAAACATGGATAAGCTTTTCTCATAGAAACCTTATTTTATGTAGTAAAATAGTATAGTGACCCGTATCTCATCTGTAAAGAGATTCCATTTCATCTTATGTCCTGTCAGACCAATGCTACCAACAGAGTATATAGCATTGGCGATTATTGTTGTGATGATAGATAACCCCAAGAAACTTGCTCTTATTTTATATTTTATAACACAATTGTCCCCTTACTAGAATACATCATCAGAGCAATAGCTCTTTGTGTCATCCATCACTTCAGCAATGCTGACTAGTGTTATTCATCATAGGAAAGGGACACTTATAAGTCATACATCACCAAAATGATGGTCCTCCATGTACAAGGCAAAATAGCCTTTCTTGATATTGCAGGTGTGGTAAAGAATTTATGGGAAACCTTCTCTTGATCTTTAAAGAAAATAATTTGTTAAAAATAACTGCACTGCCTAATGATATATAATGTGCAGGGATTTGATAGCACAGTATTAACTTATGAAATAAACCAAATGGCTCTTCCAAGTTTCTTTGCAACTAACAGGACACTTCTAAGGATAAAAAAATAAAAAAATATTTTAATAGCATAGTTGGGAGTGGAAACCATGTCACAAAATAGAACAGGAAAAAAAAAACTACAAAGCTAAGCCTCCAACAAGTTAGTTAACCAACTTGTCAAAATTCAGAAATCTGAACAGTGTTTCCTATTCTTAGTCTTTAACTGAGCCTCTGAATTAGCAGCTATTCTGAAAGGGCATTTCTCGAACAAGGACTGAGAAAATATCTTTTATCCATTCTAACAGAAGCATCTTACCCTGCAAAGATATTCCTTTCCAGAATTCTTATCAATGATGAACCTCTTAAGAATATGAATATAAATTTTTTCCTCCTAAAGAATATGAAATTTGCCTTTGATAGTATCTTCAGCTCTGCTTTTGCAGAGAAGAATACTTTTATTTCCAGGATTTAACTCTAACAGATGACATCAACTTCAAAAGAGACAGAGAAGACGTCTGAAGGTGTTTCAGCACCTGCAAAATCTTCATACTCCTCTTTTTTAACCTGATAGCTGTGCTGCTACCTCAGTCATAGCTACACTACTACCTTAGCTTCACTTTGCCAGTATTAGTTGATGGTATGCAGGCTGAGATCTTTCCCTTCTGCATTAGAAAGTTGAACATTCATGTCAGGAATAAATGTGTCATGTACATTATCTTATGCCTTTTGGATGTTATTTAAATAGATTTGCAAAATAAGTTAACACCTAGGAATATATACACCATTTGAGAAATTCAGATTATTTTATTTTGTCCCTATTAGTGCTAGTGATGTCTAATAAGTTCATTTATTCTCCTGGAGCCAAATTCAACTTCGAAGAACCATTACTTCAACCTTAGTGGTATATACCATTTTAACTAGCTTTTTCCAGTTAACAACACTACATTTTGTACTAAGTCTAGCAAGTACAATTTACATGAACTCTACCTTGCAAGTTTGTGGCCATGAACCATGTAATTTATGCTATCCTACAAACTTACTGTTAAGTCCCTGGGTGTTACTCAAGCCTCACAGCTTACTTATTTAGCATAGTAATTAAAGTGTCTCAAAGTTGTTCCATCAAATCTAATGGTTAAATAATGGGTCATTCTTGGAGTGTTATCTATGTATTTGTAGTCATTTCATTCACTATTGGCTTTGCCAGATTTAGTCTTCTTGGAACACTCAGCTGAGGCAGTTCCACAGTGATAACAAGCACTGCAAAACTGATCACAGTTTTACCTTGGGCAGTTTCCAGATTCTTAAAAGAGCAGTGCTCTTCTTCAACAGATGATCCAAATAAAGTTTAGTGCTTTTAAGCCACAAATATTTAATGTCCTGGGAAGTAAAATAATTTTAGACATTTAAACTGAAAAGCTATTTCAGATGTTTTTAATGGTATTGAGTGGGAGCTCAGCCATTTGCTTGAGAGAAGGTTGTATAAAACAGGTTGTAGAATTCAAGGTGCCCATTTAAGTGTCTGCCATGAGAGACATTATCAAGGCTCTTTACAGAAAAAGGAACCCATTTGTTTTCGTTGTTATTTAACTCCCATCACAGAAAGAGAGCAGCAGACTATTGCAATAACATTTAGTTTCATCATATTTGTTAGGGAATTTGAACATAAAGCATGGGGTTTTGCATGTGCTGGGACTTAGTGACCAGTGTCTCCTCTGACCATTAAATAGAATTTCCCTCATGTTCTGCTTCTTTTGATTTCTAATGTTGTTTTTTGGTTTTGTTTTGGTTTTGGTTTGTTTTTTGTTTGGTTTTTTTTTTTTGTGGCGGCTTTTTGGATTTTTTTTTTTTTTGGGGGTTTTTTTTTTTTTTTTTGTGGCGGCTTTTTGGATTTTTTTTGTTTTTTGCTTTTTGTTTTTGTTTAAATAAAAACCTGGTTGCACAGAATTACAGAGTCATAGAAACAGAGGATGGTTGGGGTTGGAAGGAACCTCTGGAGATTACCTAGTCCAACCTTTCTGCTAAAGCACATTCACCCAGAGCAGGTCACACAGGACTTCATCCAGGAGGGTTTTGAACATCCTTAGAAAAGGTGATTCAAGGGAGCACCTATCGCTCTCTACAAGAGCCTGAAAGGAAGCTGTGGGAAGGTAAGAGTCAGTCTGTCTCCTCACAGGTAACAACTGGTAGGACAACAGAAAATAGCCTCAAGTTCCACCAGGGAAGGTTTAGATTGGATATTAGCAAAAATTTCTGAAGAGATGTTCAGGCTGCCTGGGAAAGGGGTGGAATTAACATCCCTGGAAGTGTTCAAAAGGAGTTTAGATTCAGCTCTTGGGGATATGGTTTAGTGATGAACATGGTGGGGCTGGGTTAATATTTGGATTCAATGATCTTAGAGGTCTTTTCCAAACTAAATGATTCTATGACTCTATGAGTGTCTTCTGCCTAAGCCAAACTTGCTTGATCAAGGGAAAGTCTTTTTTTCTGCAGACTTCTTCTCTTGCATCCAGTATCTGGGGTTCCTAGGACTGGCTTTAGCAGTAAAGACTGAAGCAAAGAAGGAATTCAGTAACTGCCTTTTCTGTATTCTTCATCACCAGGTACCCACTTCATTCATCAGCAGGCCCACATTTTCCTTAATCTTCCTTTTGAAATTGATGTACTTGTGTTGTCCTTGACATGCCTTGCAACATTTAATTCCACATGGACCCTAGCCTTCCTCATCACATCTCTGCATCTTCTGGTAATGTTCCCATATTCATTCTAAGTGGCTTATCCCTTTTTTGACATTCTGTAAACTTCCTGCTGCTCTCTGATTTTTGCCAGAAGCTCCTTTCTTATACTTACAGTTCTCCTGACCCCTGTTCTGGATTTCTTACTTATGGGGAAACATTGCTCTTGAGCCTGGAGGAGACAATCCTTGAATGTTCCTTGGCCCCTCTTCCCTCCAGTTGCTTAATTTTGTGGTATACTCCCAAGCAGATCACTGAAGAGGATAAACCATGGTCTCCTGAAGTCCAGGATAGTGAGCTTGCTGTGGAAACCTCCTCGCTGCCCTAAGGATCTTGAACTCCATCTTTTCATGGTCACTGCAGCCCAGACTGCCCTTGAGCTTCACATTCCCACCAGATCCTCTTTGTTGACGAGAACAAGGTCCAGCATAGCTCCCCACCTTGTTGGCTCCTCTATCACTTGGAGAAGGAAGTCATCAACAATGCATTCCAGGAACCTCATGGATTTCTTATGCCCTTCTGTATTGTTTCTCCAGCAGATATTGGAAGGGTTGAAATCCTCCATGAGAACCAGTGAGTGTGAGGCTTCTCCTATCTGTCTACAAAGGGCCTCATCCACCTGGTCCACCTGCTCAGGCAGCCTGCAGCAGACCCCCATTTTAACGTCAGCTGTCCCTGCCCTCTCTGCATTAAGTATGACTTTGCAAGAATGAATCATGTAACGTGAAAAGGATGTTGATCGCTGGTCCAAAGTATATTCCTTGTTCATTAACTGTGAAAAAATTAAGAATAAAATACAGGAAAATACATGGCTACAACTCCTTTTCAACTACATACAGCTTGGTATGTCAAGGTAAGAATTCAAACACATTTCCTCTGATATTCCGTTAGGCACCAGAAGTAGCTCTGTGCAACATATGAAATACCACTAATAAGTTTCCTTAAACTCTCATATGCTTTAATGCAATAGTTATGTAATATCACTTAAAACATTCAGGAAGTGGAATTTTATGTGAAGCAGACAGGGAATATAAAATGGATACATTCTAAAGTAGAACTACTACATTAATCAGGTAATATTTACTCATCTAGAACAATGCTCTTAAATGATTTGAGGGAAGGAAACAGTGTTTTACAAGTTACATTAATGTTATTATAGCGTTAGTGGGCCTAGAAGAATTATCCTTTATTTCCAGGTATCAAAATTGTGGGAAAATTCAGGAATAGCCGTAATCAGTATTCAACTATTGTTCCAATTCCCTCATGTACAACACTTACTTAGATACCAAAAGAACTTTCCTGGCTAGTAACCAGGCAATTATTCATGTTTAAAAAACATGGTTCTATTGCCACTTAGTAAGATAAGACTATTGTGTAGATGTCTAGCCCACATGAAACAAATTACAAACCTCAGTTCTGGCTTCAGTGTTTCTTCTCTGAGTATAATTAAAGATTTAAGAATAAAAGGTCTAAGGTAAACCAGGTAGCTAAAATTTATTCAGACATTTTTAAAACTCTTAATAGAAGTTCCTTACTAAATATGAGACTCTGAAAAATAATATGAGACTCTGAAAAATAACCGATTAATACTACAAACCGTTATAATGAATAAATTAAAGACTATGAATTTAAGAAATGGAAATAAATAAGAAAATAATATGCTACCTTCTCTTGGAATGAAGAGTATCCTGCTTCAAGAACAGTTTCTCAAGGTTTAAATGTGTAACTCTCAGAATGAAAATAATTTGATAGTGCATTGATTTCAGGGATCAGGATGGTTAAACGAGTTTAAACAGTGGTTTAAAAGAAGTGAATAAAGTTGCAAAAGAGGCTGTTCATGATTACCTGTTTCTGTTGTTGAATGCTGCAGGCCCTAAGATTGCAAAAAAGTAGCAAAATTTTCCAGTACAATGATAAAAGTATGTATCAATAAAGGCAAGGAAAATTACATAGAAGTGAATATTTTGGTCTCCTTATATACACTTATAGCTTCTCAGCAGCTGAAAACACAGTGGAAAGAAAACTAAACAATTTTAAGGAGAAATTATTTAGTAATCTGATGAAGCATGGAGCAGTCATAACCATAACTAGAATACTATGATAGATAAAATTAGAAAGGGGCTAATAGAGGTTATATCTAACTGCCTTCAGTGCAGTTGTGGAATGACGTTATTACGGCTAAAAGATTTCTTTGCAGACTTAGCAATCAAATATTTTCCTATACTGTCCATGGATCTAATTTAATCGCAGGGCCTTCCTTGTGTAAGTGATGTTCAAGCAAGGTATACTGGCATCATACGTAGAGACATTTAGGCGATTCTAAGTCCATGCCTTTGAGAACAGATCTGCAGCTGAATATGAAATCTAGCAACCCAGCTATGCTGAAGGGCCCTCAGTACTATGATTAATAAAGCTGATGATTTCCAAGATATTTATGATGCTTTTGGGAAAAGCATCTTGGCCCTTATGCACATTGGGAGGAGTAAAACAGTGTCATACCTGTTCACTAGGTTACATGGCAGCAGAGGTAGAAATATTTTTTCTTTGGTCTATTGGTTTTAACTGGCATGAAAAAAGTGCTTATGGATTGAAATGAACTTTACAATCTGGCTCTGAATAATGTTTTTCTTCAAAAGAAACTAGTGATGAAATATGGACAACATTTCCAGCCATATTTTCCTGAATGGTTCTTTTCAATGTAAATAATCTTAGGATAGTAACAATAAATCAAATTGTAGACATACACAGACTTATGGTATGCTGAATTAAGGGGGGTGGGGGTGATATCTTATACTGTATTAAGTAGCTAACAGTGTCATGAAAGCTAATGGAAAAAAAAAGCAGAAAAAATGTAGCTTCTCTGTAGTAAACCATGTAATAATTTTAAATATAAATATATTCCATGACTAAAAGTTAGGTGAAATATCTTTTAAAATATATTAAAAAAAAAAAAATTAGTATCTTTAAAACTGGTGTCCCCTTTCTTGTTTCCCTTTGACCAGATTGTCCTGTGGACCTTTTTAATTTATTTCATATCTTTGCCAAATTAATTTTGGCAATAAAACAAAAGTCTAAGAAGACATCTTTCAGATAAGTTTTCACTGCCTACAAGGATGTCTTACAAATTCCTATTTAGAAAAGTCCTTATTTTCAGACAAATTACTTGTAAGGCTGTAGATGAGTACACATAGTAGACAGCATCAGTGCTAGATATTACATCACTATCTCAAGTCAGTGCTTCCTTTTGCATAATAAGTCTGCATGTTTACCTTAAGGAATGTCAATCATTCTATATGCAGAGTGTCTGTCAGTTAGACAGTTGCAATGAAAGACTGTTTAAATACTTCACAGCAATTATTGTAGAATAGAAATGTTGGTCTTTTTTTTACATACGTCCCTTAACAAAAACTAAAAAGTAAATTATCCTCCCTTCTTCATGAAGAGCTGCCAATCTCACTGACTTTGGTGGAAAAGTCAGATTTCTAAATTGCTGGCAGTGCAGGTTAAAATAACACCACTTCACACTTGAAGTCTATGCAACCACATGCAACACTTCTCCTGTACCCTGGCCTTGCCAAGGGGACCCATACAGGCAATGCAAAGATGACTTGCTTGCAGTAGTACTGTTGTTCTTGGGTCCTGTCTGCCAAGCTGTGTGTGTACAGTTCAGTTCTGTTAGCCGAGTACCCCAAAGGGATTCAGAACTGTAGGATAACAGCCTCAAAATATGTCTGAAAGCAAGCTTGATTCTATTAACTACTGGTTTACAGCTTATAACTCACATAAAATAACCCATAATATTTCTTTATTTCTATCCAAAACTACACAGAAGATGCATTTATACTTTAGAAACTTCCCTGTATATAAGCTAGGCTCTGCTTCAATGACTTTTTTATTTCCATTGCACATAGAAGATATTTTCTCTCCTAAATCTTTGTGACTTTAATGAGATTGCTACTACGAGTACCCTGAACCCATTCCCTCTTGCTCCCTGGAACTAAGTATTGTAAAGCTGTGTGCTGTGGCAAGCATGAACACCTGCAAGTGTGCAGTTTATAAACCCACATGTGCAATCCACTGTTGCCTTTTTCAGCCTTTCTTTACACAGACTTATTTTGGTAACTGGTTTCCTAGCGTTCTCTAAACTTTCCCCTTAATCCTACAGTAAAGAGAGGCTTTTCTTATCTACTTCCTTTTCAACATTTAGAATTTTTGGAACAAGCAGTTTTTTGTGCATTCATAGCAATTGTATATTGACCTAATCCTAATACTACAGCTTCCTGACCATATCCTGTTCTATTCTTAGGAGGTGTCTCAAAAATTGGATGCCAAATACATAGCATAAAATATTTTTCTTTTCTCTAAGCAAAATACATTTTCATACATTAAAGAACAGTGTGCAACAATGAGAGATACGCCCCTTATAAAAAGGACCACCAAGCTTTCTGAATCTCTAAAACTAGAGAGTATTTTCACTCTGTTGTCTGTCTTCAAGAAAAACTCAGCCAAAGCTTCATACTAAGCACATACTAAGTATTGTGCATTGCTGCCATTACTACCACATGACATAAAGTACAGATTCAACAGCCGGTCAAGAGAATCAGATTTTTTTCTTCAGTTTAATCTTACCAGTGCCATTTAGTTATGCAGAAATATGGGGAGGAACACAGGATTAAGGAATTTGTTTGAACTACATTAAGTGTACGTTGATACACGTGAGCTATCCTATTACCCGGCTATGATGACATTGGGTTGTTCATAAAGGAAAGTAAAATTTTTTTCACTGAATTAGAATTTTCAAATCAATTGCTATAATTACTTTTGGTTAGTAGCTAAGCAAAGGTTATTCTATAATAATAATGCATCTATGGTAATATGATAATAAGTTGGGATGTCATTCTGTTAATAGTGATCTGTGCTGCCAATAATAATTACACTCTCCAGTGTTAACCACTGTGATTAAGAAATGATTAGAAAATGAATATTTAAAGCAGTGTGTAAAATTCATGTACACAGGATATTTCCTTGGAGCTTCCCTTATTAGTATTGGACATCATACCAGGCTTCTTCTGCTAGACAATCTTAAGCTAAACAATATAACAGGATAAACAACATTTTGATTTTAATCACAAAGGGTGATCCATGACTTTCTCTTTATTCCATATGTCTGGCATGAAATGAACCCAGAAAAAATTTTTTTCTTATTAATGTTCAGGCCTTCTGTGATTTTAGATTTTTCAGATTTGATCCACAGATTGTGACAGATCTGTGTCACTGATGAATGTGGTCCTCAGAGCAGCTGTCCATCTCCCATAGTGCAACTACCTGCCTACCTTTAAGAGCCAGTGCCTGTTACTCTGAAAGAGGCAGATCTCCTGTAGACTGATGTGTTCTCATATTCTAAAGAATTTTTGACTAAATTAAAGTGAACATAGCATTTTACAGTGTTTATGGTATAAGACTGAAAATTTGTCCAGCCTTACGTGTCTCCCCACCTGTGAGACAAACTCCTTCCTCATGTGAAATGATAAATCCTAGAAATGATGAAGATTTCTATAGCTATGAAATACCACACTCAAATCTTGCTTTATGCATTTCCATAGTAAGTGACTATGGGCCACAGGCTGAATTGGTTTATGCAGGATAGAGATCAAAAGGCAGGCCAGAAACAAGGTTTACAGCCAGCACTGGAAGCATTTGAATACAACCTGCTCTGAAATCAGACATTAGCTGTTCCTAAACCCTTTCCAATAAACAAGACCTGTGATTCAGGAAAGACATGCAATAATTTTACTTTCAGACTGGGGTTTAGGTAATTCACAAATTGTTAAAGGAAAAATATCATAACAAACTAAAGAATAAAATAAATGTTGTGTGTCCTTTTCTAGACAGTGCTGGGATCCCATTAATAGCTTGGTCCTGTCATCAGATTTATCAGGCTCTGCAATTTGAATGTGCAAATGACTCACAACTTTTTCTCATTTCTCTCCTAGTGCTAAGACTCCATAGATGATTTTGCATTAAATGTGATGCCAACTGTACATCAAAGAATGAAATCTGCCTCTTAGATTACTTTGTATTTCATATGGCTTCACACAAACTGCCTTCTTTTCAGCTGCAAGATTTACAAAGTACAGGACTTACACGTAATCGAGGACTGCACACCTCACCTGATTTATAAACTGCCCGCTCTTGGATGAGAGGAGGGATTTAAGAATAATCCAGGGGACTGTGAGGACACGTGAAACACAGATATCTATCTTCAGGAACACATAAATACCTTGAAATCACTCAAACCTTGCTGGATTGCAGTAAACAGAGAACTGGCTTTTAGTTCCTATACTCCAGACCATGAGAAAAACTGACAAGGAATTGCATGTGACAGGAAAAAAAAAAAAATAATGCTTCTGGGCTTTCAGGGCCAGGAGTTTTTCAGCATATAGCCAGGCAAAACTAACCCCTAAAATTTATAAAGACAAATGAACAAATGACAAAGCTTCACACTAATTATAGGTCTCTCTCCTTAGTCACTGGGTTATTCCTTACCGTTTCTTCAAACCCTCAAGATTCCTTTCACTGACTGGGCTTTAAAGGGGCACTTGGGTTAAGCAGAGAGACAAAAGCAAGTCAAAAATCTGCCCATCATTTTGTTTTACCTGGCGCTGAGATTCCAGGTCACTGTTAAGGAAAACCATTAAGAAACAGATTCTCAAATGTTTCGCTTTTTCACTGAACAGTTACAGGTAAGTAATTTTCTTTACAATGGAATATAGTAATGTGCCTTAGCCTTTTACGGTTTTATCTTTTGGCTAGCAACTATACCTTCACTCCCAAATTAACAAGGTCATCAACAATTAAAGAACAAAAGAACTAGCCAGTCACTTGTCAGATGTGGAAATGTAAAAGCAGAATGTCACGCTACTAAATTTTTGGAAATAGTTGGCACATTAATATTGTGAAACATTTTTATAGCAAAATTTGTAGACACCAAGTTCATGTCATTCTCTATTTTATTTAGGGGATTTACTTTTGGCACAACTGCTTTCTGTGGGGCTGTTTTTATGGTAAAGGGCCCTTTTGGAGGCAATAGTTCCTAAACTTTACTTCAGTACAAAGCCCTGTAAATAGTGTGCTTTTTATGTGAAAAAAGCCTGTTTTCTAATGCCAACCTTCAAAACCTTAGCTGATTAAAAATTAGGACTTATTTTTTACAGAAGAAAGATATTCACAAAGATACATCTAACACTAAACCTGTATAATATGAAGATGTGTCCCAAAAGAGAAAGCTTTTGTCCCCTCAGTGTACTGTATACTCAAAGCACCAAATATTATTGGGTTGGGGTTTTTTTGTAGTAGCACATTTTGGAATTTCAGTTCACTGGTGCTGTAATTTCACTTAGTGAAAGTAAAACTATGCAATAATCTCAAACCTTACTTATAACAAACTGATGAAGAAAAGGCATGACAGCAGAATTGGTAGATTTTAATTGTAAGTGCATGGGAGAAAACTAACATTTGTAGATCCTTTTAAGCTTTATCTTTAAACACTATTCTAATGCCATATTTATGTATAATCACATTTTTTAAAAATTATCATAATATATATGCTTACAAGAAGAAAACAACAACATCTTAAAAACCTGATAGCAAACAATCATGTCAATCAGTCAAATGTAATCAGTCATTAGAAAAGAAAAATGTAAAAATGAAGGTTTCTTAGTAAATAAGAATAAAATCATTGACAAAAAAATCTTCAATTTTTTCAGGGCATTTATAAACTGTTTGAGCAATACAAAGGTAAAGGATTTAGACTCTTCTGTGACTCACCCATGATGTCAACCAGAAAATGAGTGCCTGTGTCTTAGCTGTTTTTAGTGCAAGACGTTTGGCATGCCTCTAAGAATGTGCTTTTTCCCATTTTAAGTCATCTTAAAACTTGGAATATTTTTCATGGCATTTAAACAGTAATAAAAAACCTTGTCATCTTAGTGCTATGTCAGTTATGACTGAGCTCTCTGAGTGTAAAGGTAAAAATGGCAAAAAAATTATTTGAGTTGTAGCAGCGAAAATGTATGCTCAAGTGCTTTAGGTTCTGAGATGGACAATTCACAACCAATTTTTAGATATCAGAGGTCTACCAATTTATTATGTCTTAATAAACAGAAGAAGAAAGACACC
>VZRO01005155.1:0-85165 GCA_013397915.1 Daphoenositta chrysoptera | reverse complement strand
TTTTTTTTTTTTTTTCAGAAAGAATGAATTATGGAGCCTGAAGGAAGAAAAGTAAACTATCCTATGTCCAATGAAGCAAAGTTAACCTGAAAAGATTTCTAGAAAGAAATTTCAATGAAAAACTTATTTTCAGGAATCTCAGAGCACAAGTGGGGTGCAAACCTTATCAATTTGTCTTTAATACCATAGCTCTTCATTCTGGATGCAGCTCAAATCTGGGACGCTTCTCTGGGAGTGAAATTTAGTTGTAGTAAAATCCTAAGGTATCCATTTACCCAAATAAAGCTTTTTATAGTGATTGAGGAGGTACAGAGCCCAGGTACAGGGAATGCTTATGATTTTAAACCTTCCCTGTAATCTGATGAAACTGTGCAGTGAAAATGCCTCACAGTCTTTGGGTTAGAGATTAAAGCTACATATCTTCCATTTGGGATATAGCACTGTCGCCTGTTACTCAGAAATAACACCTGACAGCATAAACACATATATGTTTTTCCTGTCCACTTTCAGATGTCATTAGTTTTCAAAAGATAGGAATCAAAAAGCTTAGTGGAAATCAAATGGCATTGCACAAGTCCTTTTTGGAGCCCATGGTATCACTCAGATTTCATGGCCTGTCTGGCTGCTTCTTGCTGAATTCCTCTGCAGTCCCTCCCAAGGCTCTAAAGACGAACAGTATGGTCTGAAGCTTTTCCAGCTCGTCTCTCTTAAGCTTCTAGACATTATTCCAAGTACCTTTCAAAATATATACTGCATTGCCTTATTCTTGAAAAGTAGATCAATAAAGAGGCAACTTGATCCTAAAAAATGAACTACCTAAGACTCCCAATTCAAATTCAAATTGAGTCAAAGCTTTTCTGAAAGCTGTAAGGAGACTGAGACTCACAAATTATTCCCCAACACACATATACTTCTCTGCCTTTCCCAGTTTTTTCTCTTTTGATGATATTCAAAAGGAAAGTAAATCTATTATCGCAGAATTTCAGTCTATTGGTAGAAATATTGAAAATCCTAACGGTTTCCTCTTGTGACATTTGCCACCTGACTTACGGTGTAAAAAGACTGTGAATAAGAGAATAGAGACTCCATTACTCTCTGAAGTTCACTTTTAAGACAGACTATGTAGAATATTCATTTATTTTATTAATGCTATGTTTCTCTTGCTGATGATACCATGCTAGCTACATGTCCTACATTTACAAAGAGTTTTGGAATAATCCTTAATGTTAAGAGACACACCTCAGTTTGAATGAATATAGTATTCTCAGTTTCCATCAATTTTGATTTACCTGATGCCTGTTCAGTTGCTACTGGAAGCTGTAAAACACACACAAGTAAAAAATGCAAAATAATACTGAGATATGGCACATATTGCATCATCCAGTGACCAAAAGAATTAGAAAACAATAGTAATTTGTCATTAAAGATATTAGATTTTGCCACTGGAATTAAGTTTTTTTTTTTTAACCGGAAGAATTTAAATACATAACTGGATTTACTGACTTGCCTGTTTTTGTTCTTGTGTCCTCCTCGTTTACTATCTTGCCTAAGATAATTAGAACCATCCCTAAGAAACATTTTGATAGCTCTCCAGGCCAAATGTCTGAAAACTGAATAGGGTGAATAGGTGAAGTGCGAGAATTGGCAATTTAGAAAATAAGAATTTCTGTTTCTCAAAGGTGAAAACATATACCTTTCAGCAAAGATATGTTCATATTTTGATAGTGTTCTACATTCAAATAATTCTTGCCAGTCCCCAGATAAATTAAATGTCAATCTAGCATCTACTTATGTTCATCTTTTAATAAAGTGCAAGTGACCAAAATGCATTTAAAAGGTCAAGGAACTTTAGGCATCTGGGAAGCAGAGAAAGAACTTTGCTGTCTCTGCTATGCTGGAATACACCAACAAAATCACATCCATTCCCTCTGTGCACAATTGTACCACCTTATTCAATTACTTAACCAAAAAAAGCATTCAAGGGCACATATCACTTTTCAGGTTGGGTCAGAACATGTGTCCTGCTTAATTGTTTGCTCCTGTCTCTGTAACTGGAAAAGTTGATAAACAATTAAAAACCATCATTGTCTAATTGAAAAAGGAAAGGAAGAAAAGAAGAAAAGGGAGATTTATTATTTTTCTTATGTTTGTTAGCAAGACTGTAGACTATATAGTAGAAATTAAGGTTCTTACTCACTTTCTTATTTACCGTACTTACCAGTCTGAAATAGAAGACAAGTAAGGCAGAAACAAACATATGATGAGGAAATTGCATCAGGCACAGAAAAATCCATTATTTATATTTTGCTTCCTATCACACTTCCAAAGAAATAAAAGTCATACTGATTTATTGTCTTTTTGCCAAATTTATTTAAACATCACTGTAGCTCCTTGGTGTCTCCATTAGCAGTAAGTAATTCCAGCTGGTGAGCAGTGTACCAAGCACTGTGTTCTCTAACGGCGGAACACCCGAGGGAGATACCAAGAAAGATGCATATGTCAGATATGCAATACCCAAAACTGTTTTATGAGCTCAGAAACAGAGAGTACCACATTTTGGAGCCTTTCAAGTATGAAATGGCTTTTTTTATTTGGATTCTCATGAGTTAGTTTCTGTTTCAAAAATTTTAGAAATATAATTAAAATTTAAAAGACTTAGTCCCTCTGAGCAGCTTTTTTAAGTGTACAGTGTGTCATTCCCAGTGATTACAAATAAAGTAATTTTCTGTTCGGAAACTTTATCTCATGGACCTGAATATACTTTTTGTGGTTTATGGTAAAGTATAAAAGAGTCATCAGAAACCAAGTGATTTAATTTAGCCCTGTGTCTATGTAGGAAGTGCTTTGAATATGCTTCACAATTTGTGTCATGCTGCTTAAACACAAGGTAGGTGATCCCCAAAGCTGGGGGAGTGTGGAGTGGAATGGGCAGAGGGAGGGCTAGGAGCAACCAGCTATCACTGACTTTCAAATGGGAGCTGGAAACTAATTGTACCTCTTTGTATGTCTTTCTGACTGCAATTCACTACTATACCACTTGCTGGCTCATCTTATATGCACTCCAGTTCAACTTTCTTATAAAGGAGAGAAACCTGGGACAGCAATGCATCTTGAACTTCTAAAAGGAAAATGTAGAAAGACAGAAGCATAATGAAAATAGAATTGAAAGTATGTGGTGGAAAGACAAAATATTTATATAGAAAATGATGACTGCTAAAAATATAAGTAAATAGATTTCAGAAATAAAATTATAAAAAGTTATTTTGTATTCAAAATAGCACAAAGCAAAATTATTCTTTAGAAAGACAACCTTAAAACAAGTAGTTGCTAAGTAGAGAAAATAAACATACTGCTATCTTGCTATCTTTATAAACCAAGATAAAAAATTATAGTATCTTGTTTCAAATTAATTTTATCCTGCAATTCTTTTTTTCAGAAACAACAGGGGCAGGACCTTGCCCACAGGGAGAGATGCTGGACATGCACGGGTGGGCTGCAGTTTGGACCACGAGTGCAGTTTCTCTGTACAGTCCCTGCTCTCAGTGGGCACAGTGCCTTTGTACAGCTCGTGGCCTTCTGGTTGCAGCTCAGTAGCTTGACTTTTCCCTGCCTCCCTCTGCTCTTCCTGTCAAGCTGTTGTGGTACTGTTTTCCAGAGCTTCTGGGCAGTACTTTTCCCCATGGATGTCATGCTGTCATTATTATGGCCTTTAACTCTTAAATCCCAATATTATTCCTTCAGCTAGTTCTCGGGATACTCACATGAGAATCACTCCTTCTTTCTCCTCTTTTCTGCCCATGGATTGTAGCTCTTGCGTCAGGGCTTACATTTATTTTACTTTACCCAATAAAATGCATTAAAAAAATTTAAAACCCAATCATCATGCAACTGTCCCCAATAAAATGTGCTCTAATCAGTGTTGATAAAGTTGTAAACAGCCCCCCACAAAAAAAAAAAAAACCCTCCCCAAAATCAATACAAAAACAAGCAAGCAAACAAACAAAACAAAACAAAACAAACCATAAAAACTCCACAACCCTACCCCAAAAAAACTAATAGGGACTTGGAGTAAGTTCTGAAAAAATCTCTATAGTTACCAGAGCCAAAGAATTACTGGATGAGCCTGCTGCACTGGAGAGGATGTCCAGGGAATATGTTCACCTTGGAAGCCCTCTACCACTTCCTTTCCTAGACTTCCACTTGGTAGAATTATCCCTTCTCCCCATCCCACCTCTGTCACTCTGTCTCCGTTTATTCAGTTGACCCCCAGAAGTAACTTTCCCAATCAGGTATGTACCCCATGGAGGAATCTTTGTGAACATAAACATTTTTCACCATCCCTTGTTCCAGGCTGAGTGCAATTTTGGAGAACATGAACTAGATTACTTTCAAAAGAAACTAAGCTGGAAGGGAGTGCACCTAATACACGCCAGGTGGTTCTTCTGTCCACATGACTAGATTAAAATTAGACCTATAAATACATATATTTCTTTACAAAAAACAAGGATAGGGAAAAATGGGTAGTGGAGTAGCAGGGCCTCAGCAACAGTTACATCACTATACAGATTGACCTGAACTCCTTGCCAGTGAAGACATAACCACTGAATCTAATTGACAAAGGTAATATAAAAGAAGGGTTCAAGGAAGGCAAGGACTCATGAAGACAGGAGCTGAGGTTTCCAACTGAGTCATTCTTTACAGAAGGGAGACTGAGGAGTTGTCTCTAACTGGTTTATCACTATAAGAGGATTTAGAACAAGCTGAATAGTGACAAACTGCCAGGAGCAGATGGTATTCACTCAAGAGCTCTAAAAGAACTCAGATGTGAAATTGCTGCAGTGTACAGCTTATCATTTAAGTCATTCTCCATACCAAGAGGTAGCAAATGTGACACAATCTGATAAAAATCTCCTAGGAGAGATCAAAGAAAGATAGCCCAGGAAGGCTAACCTTCATACTAGGCAAAGCAATGTCATAAAGAATAAAATGAGGAATTATGTGCATAAACAAAGTATTCTGGGAAATATTTCCCTAAGAAAAGAGTATTCTTGCCTCATATATTTTTACTCAAGAGAATAGGTGTATGAAGATGTTATGATCTATGAAATGTACTTGGGTTTCAAAAATTTATTTCACTGAAAGCTCATAAGAAATTAAACCACTATGAGGAAAGTATAAAGTCCTTTTGAATTCACAGTACTGGGGAAAAAAAAGGAAAATTGTGGTTTGAATTTAGACCAGTGAAAGGTCTGCCCAAGGGGACACATGCGGTCTGTGGCACTTAACATATGGGTGAGTGATGTTTGAGAAGGGGTCAAAAGTGAAATAACAAAGTTATTATTATTGCTGATGATGTGAAAGTACTCAAAGTGTATTCTATATCTCTAAATAGAAAATAATGCAGACAAAAAATGAGTCTGACTATTCAATCATAATAACACTGAATAAATTAACAACTAACTTTTAGGAAAGAGATTTTTACAACCTCACGACCAGAAATATTTCAAGAACTGCTTACCAGAAGCATAACTGCTGATGATAAAACCTTTTCAAAACCAAGAGAGACATGAAACTGCTTAGAACTTTGGAAGTATCTTTTGGAAATATCTTCTCTGCAAGCCACAGATGGGAGTTAGGCGGTGCCTAAAACACAAATAAGAAACTAAGAATTGTTAGAACAGCCATTGAAAACAAGGCAGGAAATATTACAGTACCACTGTACAAAGGCATGGTTTATCCACATCCTGAGTGCAATGTACAGTCTTATCAGGAAAACAAAAAAAGATAAAACAGTGAATAAAGGAGACATAAAGGAGACAAAACAAACAGAGGTATGAATAGCCTTCTGGTATGTATTTAGCAGGCTAGATTTTTCATTTTTTATATTTTCATATTTCATTTGATATTTCATATCATTTATATTTTCATATTTATATATATATAAGAAAGCAATATTAGAATGCATTCACTGGGGATCACTTATTTACTGTTACTTGCTAGTCAGTATATAGAAAGAACAGAAGTGGAATAAAAAAATGGAGTTTGTTTCTTACAATGTTTTAAGTTGTGGAATAAATCTCTACAGAAAAGAATGGAGAACAAAAATATGAGTTCCAAGAAGAATTAGATTAAGTAATGTGGGGTAGTTCCATCAGTTTATTTTCAAAAATTACATTGACAACCAAACAGGAGTGTGACCTACAAAAATAGAGCTTTCAGTTCTCTTTCAAGAATAAGATAAGATTTATAGGTATTTGGATCAGACATCTAAATTGCACAGAACATCACAGTGTAGACAAGGTATTTGTTCTCTAAGGACCATCTGGAAAGAAAAAAAAAAATTTCTTGCTGAAAATGTCGCCAGACATCCAACTCTTCTACCACAAAAAGAAAAAAATAAAGCAAACAAACAAAAAATTAAATCCACGCTAAACTGTGTTTGTAAAATGACCAACTTTTTTTTAGGTTATACCTTTAATTTTAAACATAGTATGTGGTTTTCTTCTCTACTCATTTGGTGTCTATACTGACATAAATCCAAAAGAGAGCAATTCTTATGCCTTGAGTATAATTAACAGTGGAAAAATCACTAAATTTGTAAGATCTTTCTATCAGCTGGAGCTCCCTAAGGTAAATAATTGGCTTTACAGTTTGTCAAGTCTGTAAAGGAGGTAACTGAGCTGTCCCACATCATCTGGTGTGGGACGGTGGTTACACAACACAGTTGAGCAATGAATCCTTAAATTAAGTAGCTGAAAATAATAAGTGAGAGGTTTCTCAATAAATATGCAAGAAACTTAGAAAGGAGAGTGGAGAGATATAAATGTACAGATATCTGCACCAAGATTTTAAGAGTTTTGAGGAAAAGTGGCAGAGCCCTGGATTGTACTAGGGATTGTGAAGGTCAAAGCATGCTGAAAAGCCCATGGAAATCAGAGCTAGAAAAAATATTGAAGTATTTTTTAATTAGTTTTTCTAGATCTGCAAATGTCTTGTACTGGCTAAAATAACAAGTGATTACACAACACTTACATGGTCTGTGTGTTTCTTAGCTACTGCCTGGAGAGATAAACTTTTACCTAAGTTGAAATTTCTACAGAGGCATAGAAGAGAGAGCACACAACCAGCTCAGACAGCTGAAAAGGACAGGGCTCTAAAACTGAAACTGAGACCTGGGAGAGCAAACGACTGGACATCTCAGAGGGACATTGGACAGTTCAGAGGGACAAGCACCAGGCATCTAGCAGACAGCAAGAGTCTATTTGACCACAGGTCATCGGGTAACTAGTAAGTATAAACTTTGATGGGTAAAAGGCTTTCTAAAATTCTCTTGTCAACAGCCATTACACCTAAGGTTTCCTAAAACAAAGTATATATTGTGTTTAAATACTAACATATAATATAGTCTATAGGGTAAAAAAAAAGTCCTCTTTGAAAAAGATATTCAAAATACCAGATAACACTCTTGGAAATTCCTTATGGAAATTGAAGACAGATTTCACAAAAGATTCAGTTTATTAGTTTATATTGATGTTATTACTAAGGGCAATGACATGAAAGTATAACCTTTTATTAATGAAGCGTATTTATCTCATTTCTTACTTGTGACATCATATGCATTCGCAAAACAAGTATTTCCAATGTCACACGAGAGGTGATTTTCAAGGTTAAATGTAAGACCTGCCCTGTGTCTCTGGTTTCTTAGTAATTTCTTACACATCCACAAGTTCTTCTGAAACAAATTCTTGAAGTGTTGTGTGAACTTGTGGTGTGTTAGCCCTGGCTGGATGCCAGACAATCACCAAAGCCACTCTATCACTTCCCTCCTCAGCTGGACAGGGGAGAGAGTGAAAGGCTCAGGGGTTAAAGATAAGGAGAGATCTCTCACCAATTCCTGCCACAGATAGGACAAACTCTGCTTGAGGAAAACAAATTTAATTTGTTATCAAACCAATCAGAGTAGGATAAAGAGAAATAAAACCAAACCTTCAAAACAACTTCCTCTCATGTTCCCTTCTTCCTGTGTTCCACATCACTCCCAGTTTTTTCTACCTCCTCCCCTACAGTGGCCCAGAGGCATGGGAGCTGTTCATCACGTTATCTCTGCTGCTCCTTCCTCCTCAGAGGAGGACTCTGCTCCAGCATGGGGCCTCTTCCAAGGGAGACAATCCTCCACGAACTTCTCCAGTGTGAGTCCTTCTCATGGGCTGTAGTTCTTCATGAGCTGCTCCAGTGACATCCATGGGGTCACAGGTCTTGCCAGCAAACCTGCTCCAGAATGGGCTCCTCTCTCCACAGGGCCACAGGTCCTGCCAGGAACCTGCTCCAGCATGGGCTTCTCACAGTCACAGTCACCTTCAGGCATCCACCTGCTCTGGCATAGGGTCCTCCAGCGGCTGCCAGTGTTTATCTGCTCCATCTGGACTTTAGTGGACTGCAGGGTGACAGACTGCACAGGAATCTTTGCTCTGGTGCCTGGAACATGTCATCCCCCTTCTTCTTCACTGATCTTGAGGTCGGCAGAGCTGTTTCACAGATTCTCACACAACTCTCAGACTGCAATTGTGAAGGGTTTTTTTCCCCTTCTTAAATCTGTTATGCCAGATGTGTCACTGTTTCCACCATTCCTGATTGGCTCGGCCCTGGCAAGCGACAGGTCTGTCGTGGAGCTGGTTGATATTGACTTTCTCGAAAACAGGAGAAGCTTCTGGCAGCTTTCACAGAAGCCACCCCTGTAGCCCCCTGTGCTACAAAAACCTTGCCATGCAAGCACAATAGACATATTAGTCAAATGGAAAAAAGAATGGCTTTGATCAGCTGATACAGAAATGGAAAAAAAATTAGTTTTCAAAATGGTGCAGCTAGGTTACATTTTTCAGGCATTTAATTTCAATGAAAAGATTCTCATACCACAGTGAAACTTTTAAATTCTATCTAGTTATATATAAAGCATCTCCAAGAATGGAGACTGCAGCCTCTTCAGACAACCTGTGCCATTGCTTGGTCACCCTCACAGTGAAAATGTGTTTACTGATGTTCAGATGGAGTCTTGCCTGTTTCAGTTTGTGCCTTACTTTTCACTGGGCACTACTGAAATGAACGTGGCTCTATCCTCTTTACACCCTCCCTTTAGGTATTGATATTCTCTCAAGCCTTCTCTTCTCAAGGTTAAACAATCCCACCTCTCAGAATTTCCTCACAGCAGAGACGCCCCAGTCCTGGTGATCGACAGTAACATCAGAGACCATAATGCAGTAACACAGCCACACATGTTTTATCAGACAATATCTACTCAAGCCTGGGAAAACTGTAAAAATCACAAGCAACAGATTAATGCAAACCCTCATGGATTTTTGGAAAGTTTAATAACTGAGAATAACACCTCTCTGACATTAGTGGAGGGAAGATTAAACAAAACATGTGCAGGATCAAAAAAATAATATATTGGAATGTTCATTTAAGGACAGTTTTGTTTTATCTGAGGCTTAAAATGTTATGAGGCTTCAGTAGGGTCAGTACTGCCACTAGAAGAAGGGGCAGAACTTTCTCAATTCTATAGACAAGCCCCTGAGATATAGGTTTACTGAAACCCCTCCTTTTGCAGACCAAGTCTGAAATGAGTGCAATACTTACAAACCCCTGCATGTAGATGCCATGGTTTCACTCAACCATAGGAGGGAAGATGTTAATAGTAATTTGAGCACACTCCTGAAATCTGAATTTTATAAGGAAAAAAAATTAATGACGGCACTTCTGTAGTGCATAGAAATACTCTAGGATCACAAAGCATTTTTCACAGAATAATTAACCAAATGTCAATCTCAGTGTGAACTAGAAAAAATAGCTTCTTGCCCCAAAATTTTCAGCAAATGTGGAGAAGAAGAGGGAACCAAAACTTCAAATGCCAAAATTTCTGCATAAAGCAAAACTATATAAGGAGTGAGTATAAAAAGTATGGAATTTATATAGTCAGACCACATCCAAGAACTCTTAAATCCTAATAGCATGTTTGAAAAATAGTTTTACAATGTAAAATGAACATAAAAATAGGTCAATCCATTTTTGAGATTTCAAAAGCCACATATTATAAGAGTGGCATGAAAAGGCCTGATTTATGAAGTATTACATTAATTTCTGAGTCCCTGCTGTGACATAAGTCTACTAAAACAAAAATAAAATGAAGCCAGCTTACACTGTAGATCAGAGTAGAACTTACCATTTTGCAATAATACTATCTTAGTTAATGTATAGTCCATTTTATCAATCAATCTCTAAGCCCTTTACCAAAGGGTAGTTCTTACGCTTTTTATGTTTAAAAGAAATACCAGGAGTATAATCCCAATTTTATAATTTTATGGGTCCTGCTGAGCTGGTTTGATGCTTAAAGATATTTTTCTGTGGGGAAATTATTCCATATGGAACTCAAAATGCAAACCGGTGAAAACTACACAAAGCTGCAGAACAGTGATAGCTTCCTTTTTTTTTTCCCCCCCCCTGGAATTGGAAAAGCTAAGCTTTGCTTATGTGTACACAGATGATCCTGTTCTATCATCAGATAGATAATTACTATTAATTATTAATTCATTTCAGTGGCAAACCGAGCCTTTTCCCAACCTTTCTCTGTGCTCAATAAAGATTTTCTTATGGAACAATCACAGCTGATGCCAAACCTCATGATGAGTCCTGGACTATGGGCACACACAAAATCTTTTAGCAATATCTGCTCAGGCCTTTAAAAAGTATAAATAAGGAGGTAATAGGTGGATAACCACTGTTTCTATTAATTAGGGCTATCACTATGACTGCTTCATAAAATGAGCAAATGCCTCCCTCTCTGTTTTTAGAGTGCCTGAGTTAAAGTTGTTACAGTCCATGAGACTTTGTTCTGGAAGTCAGTCTGCAAAATTGTGGATGTGTACACTTACACACACACACACAGATAGATTAGATACATACATACATACATGCATACATAGACATAAAATAAAAATTAAGAAAAAAAGTCAGAAAATGTTAAGTGGAAAAACGGAAGTGGCTATGTAAAAATGGAAATTAGCTGAGGCCAGAACTGAGATTTAAAAAAAGTCAACAACAAAATATACTGGAGATTTTTATCCCTTCAAATGTTTGAATGTGAGAAAACTGCATAATAAGTATTAAAATGCAATTGTCTTTGGCTGCATTTCAGGTTCATGTGTATACTATTTGATAGAGCTAGATCTTTCAAGAAGTGCAGAGCTGTAATACACCAACTATGCAGCAAGATTATATGAAAACTAAGATGGCTTCACTTGGATATATATAAGCCAGTAGTAATGAGGGAACTTAAATTTCATGACTGTTTCATAAGATGGAGCATGAGTTCAATATAAAGAAATTTCTAGGTGCTTCTGTAAGTATTGACAACTAATTTTTATTATTACATGATATCATATGAAATGCAGTCAATAGCACATAACTGATTCTCTATTTTTTTCCTGTTCACACTTGCTGAATTGGACAGAAGTTAGGATATGTCATAAAGCCCTAAGATTAGTAACATCTGGAACTTTCACTGAGTTGAGGGCTTTTTGTGGAAACTTAACACATCTGCTTCGGGGACAAGCACATATGTGAGCGCAACTGAATAGTGTCTGGCTGCTGAGACTTAACTGGGGAATTCTCTGGGTGCTACAAAGTCTGTCTTATCACACTGTGCACACCTTGAGCAGCACCCCGTGTCAGGATCTATAGACCAGTTATTTTCAGGTTGAAAATTTTCATCATATAAATCTCATTGCTTGATGGGAGCTTGCAGACTTTTGATTCAATCCACAAATATCGTGGAAAGTAGATTAGCTTCCACGGCTTAATCAGGTTATCTGAAACCTGTATTTGGTACAGTAGATAACTCTTCTGCTTTTTGTGTGCTTATTGGAAAAGAATAAAAAATTAACTCTCATCCTACTTTGTATATAGTCAGCAAAGGCTCACTAGGGATTCACTGCTCTTGATTGCTGAAACATAGATGTCACCTGCTTACATTGCAAATCAATCTAAATTGCACCTGATGATATAAGACTATTTTCCAACACTGTTTGGAATTAAGACAGAAAGCTACCATCAGCAACATTTTGGCTCCTGCTGTCTTGGATTCATTAACTTTAAGGCCATCCTTTGACAGGTACAGAGTGGAAGAGGGAGGCTGGGAAATAGCAGCAAACCTCCCACTATTCCAAAGGGAGGAACGATCTGCATTAAACAATTTAACTGAGGGATAAGTTAAATCTAGTTACAAGAAAAGATGATGAAAAAAAGCAGCTTTGCTGACTGAAGCAAAGTGGAGATGGAATAAATATAGTTTTGCTAAGGAAAAACAAAAGAAGGCAAACGACTATAGAAACCAAATTTTAAAAAAGTTCAGTTCTCATTTGATATATGTACACCACAGCCACACTGCAGCAGGAGTTACGTACATAGTCACAGATGCATATGCATTTAAGAAATCAAGTCACAATATTGAATCTACAAGAAATAAAGGCCTGGCTAAAAGTCCACTGGGATCCATGGGAATAATCCATTGGCATTACAGGTCCAGAGTGCAATTCTGCTTGATATAGTTAGGGAATTATAGAATCATGGAATATGCTGAGTTGAAGGGCACCCACATGGATCATCAAAGTCCAACTCCTGCCCCTGCTCAGGACACCCCAAGAGTCACACCACGTCTCTGAGACCATTTTACAGAAACTTCCTGAACTCTGCCAGGCTTGGGGCTGTGACCACTTCCCTGGGGAGCCTGTTCCAGTGCACAGCCACCCTCTGGGTGAAAAGTCTTTTCTTAAAATCTACCCTATATACCTCTTGACTCAGCTTCATGCCTCAGATCCTGTCACTGATCACCAGAGAGAAGAGATCAGTGCTGCTCCTCCATGTACCCTCATGAGGACATTTCAGACTTCTATGAGGTCTCCTCGCATCCTCTTCTGAGTATTATTATTACTAGTACATTCCAAAACATTACAGCTACATACAGTTTCTTTTTAGAAGCTAGACAGAAATATTCAGGCATTCATCCTTTTTGTTGTATCTATTTCAAAAATGTTGTATCTATTTCAAAAACGTTTTTGGAAACTGAAGTTTACAGTACTACTCCTCATACCCCAGATGTTTAGGTGTTGTTGCTTTTTTTCCCCTGCAGTCAAATTGTTCTTGGAATCATCACCTTTCCCTTTTACCTTACCAATGTGAGGTATTTCAAATTAAAAGCATCTCACAAAAATCTTCCTAGCATGACAAATTTATAATCAGTTAAGTGATTTTTCAGACCCTCAGATACTCAAAAGTACTCAGCACATCACCTTAGAAATTTTAATGATCATCATTAGGGCAGACAATTACTCTAGTACATGCTCTGCAGTCTGGGAACTGTTGAATGAAGAGTTTATGATCCTTATTAGACCAGCACATTTTTCTTCTTGAGATTTCTATAACCTTGGAAAGGGCCTGAAAAGAAGCTCAACAGGCCTATGATTAACCTTGTAAAAGACGAAACCTGTGTTTGGACTTAATTCTTCCCAGGTATTCTTATTTTTTTATACAGATTTTACATACAGATTTTACATCTGCTTAGTACATATTTCTTAAGGGAAGATGCTTTCTTCAAATAATCTGAGAGACTTGATTGTACTATGTGACATTAGAGGTTTCTTTCTCAATAAACATGTTTATATTGTAAATAGTTTGCAAGTAGATGCTGTATTGTTATCAGAAAATATTTTATCTTACTCTGTGTTCATTACTGTTGTAATGATGTGCTTTTACAGATATGTTTTGGCTTTGATAGCTGCTTTGTATATTTAGCCCAGTATGATCCTGTATCAAGCATTCTGTTTAAGACTGAACAATAAATACCTCCTTTTCTATCAGATTCTAATTTCATTAACTTAAAGAATTTCTTTTCAGAGTGATTAGGGAAAGCAATTCCTTACAAACCATGTAAGGAATAATTATCAAATAGTTAGAAAGATACAAAATGTTTTTGTTCATAATGATTAACAAATATTTTCTAAGGAGAATTTTCATCATTAAGGGAGCTAGTCAACAAATATAGATTATTGTGGTTTTCTTTAATGTGATTGAAAAAGGTTCCCAGTTCTCCTATTCTTCTGGAACTTGGTTTTTCAGTAATTTTTCATCACAAAATTCTAACTAATGAAATACTTAGACCCACTGATTCCCTTTTGAACCTTTATCCATGCTCATGAAATTAATTTAGACTGTGTACATAAACATCTTCTACACCAGACTTTTATGCTCCTTCACACACATTATTGTCTTCCTTGAGGGGTGTTTGATATTCCAAGCCTGTCAGTGTTGAGGAAGCATTTGAACAATGTCTTTAATAACATGCTTTGACTTTTGGTCAGCCCTGAACTGGTCAGGCTGTCGGACAAGATGATCGCTGTAGGTCCCTTCCAACTGGAACTATTCTGTTCTATGCTATTCTATCCTAATCTAGCACTAACTTAAGGTCTTCCTGAGTACCACTGTGGTATCTCATTAATAGAGAGGAGCAATCTATAACAGTTTAGCTCTTGCTAAATGAAGTATCAGATAGCTATTTTATTTACAGAAAAAATATTTTGTACAAAAACTGGTGACTGAGTTTTTTCTAAATCAAGATATACTGAAAATCATATTAAACAGAACAGAACAAGTGTGCATATACACAGCTTGCTATAGTATTATATCCTTGCAAAAGCCTTTTTCTAACGTCTAAAACCAAGGCAGAATTTAAGCCTATCTCCACATAGCCAGAAAGCTTTCAGTCTATGGGCTTTTCATCTCTAAAGATGTCTTTTTATGGGCCACTGACAAGGAGCAACCCCTCATTTGAAAGATGATTTAAATTCACTGCTCCAATCCATATTACACACAAAATTATCTGTGTTTTTCTCACAGATACCAGATGCATCTAAACTTGCTCATGTGCTGTAAAGAAACATCTGCACAAATTTTGTTTCTCCAAGTCTTCCCAACAATGTCGAAGCACCTATTTGTAGATCTTTAGGGGTAAACCAATATATGGGCAGCCCCTTCAAACTCACATCTGAAAAGCCTGATATTTGATTTATATTTAATTTTGATTAATAAGATTTTTTGGGGTATGTGATGGGATATGGTCTGTGAGCTTTTCCCCCTCCAGTATGGTACTTGTATGTAGACTGTGTCCTATATCAGCACTGATATTTTAGCACATTTGTCCTATCACTGCTAATATCTAGCAACTGGCTTAAGTGCTTGATCCTCTTTGACTGACAATTTTGAGATACTTACAAAATGTAGATTTTAGTTGCCTAGCTCGAAGCCAAGACCTGGAAAAAAACTGAGACCCACTATCTTGGAAATCATTTGGCCTCCTGCTCTTGAGCTCTGATCCACAGCTACAGGATAAAATTTTGAACGCTGAGCAACCATATCAATAATTTTATATACCTAGATCAGATTAATTCAGCTTTCCACTAAGCAACAGAACAAGCCCAAGGAAAGGGTCTCTATAAATATATGTTATATCTGGAGTACAGGTAAAATTTTTTCACTGGTTCTAGTCCATGGCTATAGTGTCTTTCTGGCAGGACCCAAAGGTTCATGCTTATCACCACACAAGTAGTCTGGATGCAGTTCTGGACACCAGAGCTGTGCTTAGTCAAGAAGGAGAACATGCACAGACAACAACACAGTGACCAAACTGAAGTGCCTGGCTAAAGCCAAGTGATCTGGATTGTCTGTGCATCCCTGTTCATCACACAATGGTTTCAGGAGTGTTGCCCTCCCTGTCCTTTCATTTTTAGATTGTTCTGACTCTTCTTATCTCATTTAAAATAAAAGTTTTGGTCTGCTCACCCATGTTAGAGCTGGTACAAAGGCTGGCAGTCAATTATGATAATCATAAACTTGGAATTTAGCTGTGTCTTACATGAAAAGTGTAAAATTAAGCAAAGACAAAATGTAAATATAGGAGATAACTTGCCACTTATATTTTGGTTTGATCTTCTGAAGCTTATTTCCACCTACAGAACAAGTTACCTGCAGAAGAACTGGTGAGGAAGGAGCACTGATTAATCTCCACTTCAACATTTATTTGACAATTTTAATAGAAAAGAGTGGAGGTTCCTTACATTGTATGTGTACAATGATTGTCAAATCAGGCCTCAAATAAATAATCACCAGTATACCAAGATTAAAGTGAAAAACACTTAGATTATATTGAAGAGGAAAAATATTCAATATCAAATTGTTTTATAGACAATAAATTGCAGAAAGGATTACATTTTCAATGATTTACACCTGCAAAACAGAAAATTCTGTTCTCGTAAAATAGAAGATTTTTTTATAATTTCATAGATTATACAAAAAATCATAAAGGCAAGCAGATACCAATCTGTTTAGAGAAAATTTTAATTTCAGGACTAAATTTCCCTATACCATAGAAATAATAGAAAGTGAGACTGGAAGGGCCGTGAGAATTCACCTGGTAAAATTTTAAGAAGGGACTCCATTTTCACAAGACTGTAACTCCCAGACTGACCTGATAATAAATGGCAGACCCTCAGAATTGTTTAGCATCCGATGGCAATAATCTCCAGATTTTCACCAACTCACTAGCTAATGCAGTGAGCTCTCTGAGAATTTAAGCACTTATCTGTCACCTAAATGGGAAGAGAACTTGTTAAAAAAACTGGCCTTTGCTGAGTGCATTGAATGATTCTGCAATCTTGCCATTAGTGCTTTTATTAGGATCAGGGCTTTGAACTCTGCTTTGAAGTGAATGCAAAGCTAACAGAGCCTCAAAGTCGGTGTTCACATCAGTCTTTGTTGCTAATGAGGTGAGTTTGGTATGCTAAGACAGCTTGAGATTTTTTTGTAGCTATTGCCTCCAAACACAGGTAGATTGAATTAAGGAAGTGGAGGCTGAAACTGAGAAGTAAAAAAGTCAACAACAACAACAACAAACCCCCACCAAAACCAACCAACCAAACAAACAAAAACCCCAAAACCAAAACAAACAAAAAAACCAAAACCAAAACAAACAAAATATTCAATTATTAAAACCAAGCAGGAGAACAATATTCATACACTTGCTAAAAATAGCTGTCTCCAATACAATGTTAATACTGGGCAATTGCGCTGTTCTCACAAAACAAAATTTAGTGCATTGAATTGAAAAATCATTTATTTTGGAAAATTTTGTATGAACAATTTTTGTTACACCCAGAAAAAAAATTCCTCTAAATCACACTGCTTCTCCCTTACACTAGGGAGGGAGATATATAAAGCAATCGTAACTCTTAGAGTGATCTATACCCAGTAGAGGGATGAAATATCCTATTTTGTTCTGAACTGAAACTGTCCCTGCTGTACCCTTGACAACAAGCTGTAGTAGTGTATAATTTGTAATCTTGAAAAACAAATTTGCTTCAGGCTTTTTAATGTGGCTCTGTGTAGGAAAATATTTGGAAAAGTAAACACTATTTTCCCAACTTTTGACAAGACCTGTTATTGAACAAAACTATTATTAAATTAGTACAAACAAAATGTTTGAATATTTAATGTAAGAGCTGTAGTAGACCAAACATAATTTCTGAAAGATAAAGAGTAAATTCATCATACTGACACAAACAATCCTGGGTTTAGTTGTCACTACTGACAAAGTGTTTTGAGGTCTCTAAGAAGCTGTAGAGGTATTTCTGATATTAACAAACCACAAACCCAGCATTGTGAGAAAATTGTCATATTTTTGTGCACCAAGGAATTTATTTTCCTAGAAGATGTGCAAAATATAAGGAATTCCCAGTTTTGTAATAGAAGATAATATTAATTAAAGTTTTTTTTAGTTTATATAGGATTTTACTGAACATCTTCATTTCATTTGCAAATTTTACTTTTTGGCAATACTGTTGAGCCCTAAAACAATTAATCATATAA
This sequence comes from Daphoenositta chrysoptera, assembly GCA_013397915.1. Taxonomy (NCBI): domain Eukaryota; kingdom Metazoa; phylum Chordata; class Aves; order Passeriformes; genus Daphoenositta; species Daphoenositta chrysoptera. The sequence goes on along the minus strand of VZRO01005155.1, from coordinate 67,198 downwards.
TACTTCAGAGGTTTGGAAGTTTTTTTCATATAAATCATGTAAAGTACAATTTATACTTCATGATATTTCATCCTGGCTGAAAAGTGGAAAAACACCACTACTATTTTTTTTTCCCCAAACTACATGAGCAAAGAAATTTTCATTCTGAGATATCAACAATAACTCAAATCAAGTGTTATTTGTACAGAGCGAAAAAAACCACATGGAACACAATGGAGAAGTTCTGAGTATGGGCTCGGTAATTATCAAGATTGTATATGCTGTCATGTCTTCTGTATATGTACATGTCTATATGTATAATTGTATACCAATACAGGTGATATCCAAATAAATTCAGTTTTTGAATAATATAAAATCAATGAATCAGTGATAATAAATAATTATATAACACAGTTTTTGGATTGATATACAAGTATTTTTTAGGTTAATATGTTGAGTAGACATGGCTTTCCTGTTTTAAGTGTGACAATAATCCCCAATATGATATCACAATTCTCATAGAATCATAGAGGAGGAGAGGAAAAAAAAATAATTAATTCAAGTCTCTGCCAAAGACCTGTTTCTTCAAAATCTAAAATTTCTCTATTAGATTGTCTGAACTTGTTGCTTGAAAAATTCAGAAGTGGAATTTCTTTCTGCAGCCTGCACAGAATGATGTGTGCATCCTCTTCTGTCAGTTTAGAGTTTTTCCATAATGTGGAACTTAATCATTCTTGCTGCAGTTAAAGTTTATTATATCTTATTCTAAGAACTATAGCCATGGATAATTAACTCTTTCCTTCATCTGTGAAGTTCCATTTTACATGTTTTATGACATATCCTATGTCTTTCCACATTTCTTTTCTAAAGGGTAAACAAAACCTCTTCACTTTGTCATTTTTTAAAAAAAATTCAATTCCATTGGAACATTTCTCAATCTAGTTTATACGGCACCCACACCAAGTATCTCTGACCCACTGAAAGAGAGGGTCAGTCTTTGTCCTGAGGGTACAAACTGCCCAGGACAGAAGTCATCAAGCCAACTTTTCTGTAAAAGAATGTAACACTAAGAGTAAGGAAATTCCCCCCATAGATGATTTACAGACACTTAAGTGCCTAGTCTGACCTCAGCAGCTTGGTCACAGCTATCACAAGGATACTAGTTCCAGCAGGAAATAGAAAATATATTTACCATGAGATATTGTTTTATGTATTACATAATAAAACACATTTAGAGAAAACAGAAAATTAAGTTCATTGAGAAAAAAAAATAAAATTAAATAACACAAAAACAATGTTGAATTTATACTTCAAAGCCAAGCAAATAAAGAAATCCAGATAATAACTATCATTTCCATGATCTGCTAATGCTGTAGGAAAATATATTTCTAAAACTGGAACCATTCACTTCAAAACAGCATGTAGATTATCCAGAATATCGGCTCTAGAGTGGGTCTATTCCTGAGGCTGGTGCATGATAGCAATATTTCCCATTTACTGGAAAATCAGTGGGGCATATGATATATTATGAGAATATAAACCCATAAGAGCAAATATCTTGCATCAGTGAATATTGTGTACAGTACATAAAAGACCTGATATTGCCCATCACCAGAAAATGAATCCTTACAATGGAGTTTGGCACCTAAATGAGAAAAGTTAATTCAAATGTAGTGCCACTAAATTAAACTTCACTTCCCTTTCATAAGAAACTACTGCTTCTCTCCTCTAATATCTGAGGTTACATTGGTGCCACAGCTAAATCTTAGCTCATGGTTAGGAATCACTGGGTAAAACACTACTACCTTAAGGTTGATGTATTTGCTTCCATGTATGGTCTTTATCTGAAGTTAGAAGAGAGATGCATTTATTGTTCTGCTGTGGAGGGTATAAAGCAGTGCAGAAATTATATGCTATAAAGCAGTAAAGTCCATATTTAGCAAAGAAATATCCATTGCTTCTCAATATGCTGGGACAGGGCACATTTCTATTATACACATATGTTCACACACAGCCATCTAAACTGGAAGGCTTTCTAAGTCCATTAGGGAGAGGATACCATTCCCAGGGCATTCCTTCAAAGAAGATCTTAAAAACCAAAAGCAGGTTCAACAGAAACTGAACTGAGACAGGCTATCATAAAAGGGAAGTTCATTTAAGCCAAGGCAATTCAACACAATTTCCTTCAGTATTGACTCAGACAGATCTTGAGAAGTTCATCCTTGCAAACCACTTGCTACAGCACCTGTCACAGAATTCATTGCCTCATTTTGCCAATTTGTCATTTGGGAAGTTGTGTTGTAAACTGAACTGACTTTGGGTTAAAACTGTCTACAAATGGTTTCTCAATGACCAAGAATAACCCAACACTTCCTATTTGATAAGAAGATCCTTGATACAAAGATTCTTTAAAACTTTTTTTTTTAGAAATTCACTGGAAATGCACTCTCATTGTTCTGATATATGGTATGACATTTTATGTAAGCATCTGAAGTCTCTGGATGAAGAAAAATTCTGTATCTATGTGTGTATATGAAATAAATAAAAATTAAAGCAATTATCTAATATTATTGACTGCAGATTCTACTGATATAAATTAAGAAGTCTTTGTTGTATAGACTGGTTTCCTATTAAAACATGTTTTAATGATATGCAAAACTAAATTGCTTCATTTGAATATTTGACCCCAGCTCTGTACATCCATGGAAGACACACTTAAGGATGATTCCATTAATTATAAATTCAGTTGATTTACATCTTTTTTGTATATTTCAGAGGGCAAAACTCTTTTCCTAAATTGTCTGGGGCTGAAGTTGTCTTTCTTGGTTGCAGGTCTTCACCTGTCATTGTAGAGTTTAGTCAGGTTACAATTTGTCACGTTCTCCGAGCTTGTCTAGGTCGTTGGAATAGCAGCCCTGGCTTCAAGTGTATCGACTGCATCCTCCTTGTATGGCCTCACCTGCATTTTGACAGGCATGCTTTCTTTCTCCCTCTCCAGGATGATACTGATAATGAGGCTAAACAGAAACAGACTTTTTCTTCTTCCACCACTGGTAATTCCTCACTTTCTTGAACTCTGTCTCTGGGCATAAAAGGATAAAACCCCTTGCCAGTGAAGACTCAGGTTAAAGGACATACACTATACCTCTATTGTGATTGCTGTGACTAATACTCCTGCCTCGTCCACTAGTACCTCCCATTTCCCTTGTTTATGTTTTTATGATAATATAGCTCTTCTTGTGGACCTTGATTTCCTTTGCTAGTTTTATCTCCAGTTGGCCTTTGATTTTCCAGCATTTTTCCTATATGAAAATGTTTCTTTATTCCTTATTCATAGCCCATTCTCATTTGCATCTCTTAAATGTATATATTTGCATCATATATATGTGTGTATATATATATATTCAGGGAAAATTTACATCCATATAACCTTTCTGAACGGAATCTCCCTTGAGACTTGCCTGCTAAGACAAGTTTTTTCCTTACATCATCTTCTTTTCCTTTGTATAGGATAGACTTGTACTTGTGTTTGGAGGAAGTTTTCCCTAAAAGAACTTTGAGCCTTTTTTCCCTTTCAAACCGCCTCCCACAAAACCTAACCTAATTCTCTTAATAAGCCAAAATCTGTTTTCCAGAAGTCCAAAGTCCATACTCTGCTAATATAATTTCTGATTTACTTCAGGACCTTGAAATCCCCAATTTCTGTGTCACTAACTTTGAAAGAAACCTATATTCTGTGTGGGGAGAAGACATTAAATACAGAACAACATACAGAAGTTTTTGGCTTATCCAACTACATTTCCCTAGTTGCAAATGTCATGTTCATCTCCAAGATAAATATTTCAAAACCCCACTCAATCTGAACACAAATTCACAGTCCATAAGGATGCTCAGATTCACTTGGTAGCCAACCATGAAGATGAATGGAAGTTGGATGATCACCTGCATTTTTAATGATCAACAAGCTCACATACTCATCTGTGGAAGTTTAATACAGCTAGTCTGTCCCAACGGGGCATCTGCATTTTAAAATCTTGGAGAAAGAATCAATGAGAAAAAGAGAACATGTATAAGGTTTGCTTATAGGTCAAAAAGTGAAAAAGTCTCTTATAACTGACAATGAGTGGTTCACTGAAAACTGAAGAAGAAAATGTTACACATAGCTTAACTCTGTGCATTGGTTAGGAAAAAGATAGCTGAAAACATGTATTTGAACCACTTCACACACTTGACAAGAAGAAATGTTTTTCAGTCAGACAAGTGGGATTTAGCATTGAGGAAAAACTTATGGGTACCTAAAGCTCCACCAGAGCCAATGAGAATCAGTCAAAGTTGTTATCAGGTGTGGTCTGTGGAGTCCTTCAGGTCACTAGCCAGGTAGTGCCTGTCTTAGGAGGATCTGCAATCACCATCTTGGCCCTGGCTGTGGATGACTGAAAGCTAAGCCATATGCAAATGCCTGAACTGAATGTTTTAGTTGCAGAGTGAATCCCACAGAAGTAAATATACTTTGTAGAAGTACTTACTATGGAAAATGCACATTAGTTGTGTAAGGAAAATAAAGGGAAATGCCTTCTGTTGTAATGTGTCATGTCAGTAACTTTCTCAATGCATATGTCAGTACAGCTGGTATTATCTATTCTCAAAGATAAAGCAAACAAACAACCCCAAACCAAACAAACAAACCCCACAACTCCCCAAAAAAACACAAAAAAAAAAAAAAGCCTGCCCCAAGCAAATTAGTGAGATGCCTTTGCTAATTCCAGAATAAACTGCCTCAGTTACCCACACAAAGGAATGAGAACAAATGCAACAAAAAGACATCTGCATTCAGGGAAATCAAGAGAAAAGGGAGGAAGTGTCGCCTGTGTTTCACTTACTACTACGTGGAGAATCACTCAGGATGATACACACATAACAGCTGGGGCTGGTAGGGATTTCTGGCAGTTGTCTAGTCCACCTCATGCTGCTCAGAGCAGGGGCAGATATAGCAGATAGCACAGAGCCATATCCTACCAAGTTTGGAAAGCCTCCAAGGATAGGGACTATACAATATCTCTTGGCAAAGGCTCAGGTGTTTGGCCATCTTCATTTACTTAAATTTCCTGGTTTCAGTTTGTGCTCATTGCCATTTGTCCCACATGTGGATGCCATTGAGAGGAATATGACTCCAATCTCCTTTACTTCCTCGCATGAGGTTCTTATACACATTGATAAAATCTGTGCCTTAGCCTGCTCTTCTCCAGACTGGATGCATCTGAGATCCAGAGAGATCCCAATTCTCTCACCCTCTTCTCACATGACAGATGCTTCAGTCAATTAATCATATTGGTGCCCTACACTTGACTTACTTCAATAGGCCTGTGACTTTCTTGCAGTGGGTAGCCCAGAACTGGACATGGTGCTTTAGATGTGATCTCCCCAGCACTGAGCAGAGAGGAGATATCACCTGCAATGACCCGCTACTCTTCCTAACACAGCCCAAGATACTGTCAGATTTTTTTTATCTCGAGGGCACATTCCTGATTCATATTCAACTTCTTGTCCACATCCCCTGGTCCTCTTCTGCAAAGCTGCTTTGCAGCCATTTGGCTCCCAGCCTGTATTGTTGCATGGGGTTATTTCCTTACATTTCCTGTATTAAACCTCATGCAGTTCCCATTTCTCCAGCCTGGCAAAATCTCTCCAAATGGCAACACAGCCATTTGGTATATCAGTCACTTCTCCAGGTTTTGTATCATCTGCAAATTTGCTGAGGATGCACTCTGCCCCACTCCAGGCCATTAATGAAGATGTTAAAAAGTGTTGATACAGTATTGATCCTTGAGGTACACCATTAGCAATTGGCCTCCATCTGAATTTCACTCTGCTGATCACAGCAGTTCAGTCAGTTTGCATTTTACCTCACTGTTGATTTGTTTAGCCCATACCCCACTCGATTGCCAAGGAGGATGTTATAGGAGAGAGGATCAAAATCCTTACTCATTTTGAATTACTGTTTAAACAATCTAATTATTAAAAAAAAAAAAAAAAAAGAAAAACCAAAAAAAACCCACGCAGTCAAAAATTCAAGAAATACACAGATTTTTTTTTAGTTTCACTTGCTCATCAGGGTGTACTCCAAGTTCTGAAGGAAAAAATCTGACTGTAACTTGCACATTACACTGCACACGTACACAACATTTTTGTTTTTTACCCATCCCATAGTACAAGAAAAATTCTTATGATTTATTAAAGTTCCATTTCATTAATAGACAATGAAAAGAAACAAATTCAACAACGCCCATAGATTTGTCTCAGAAAATAGCCTACAGAAAAATGTGTATATTTCTGTTATCCTGGGAATAGCTAAAATTTCTATCAAGAAAGAAAAATTATGTATATAAAGAGAAAAGATATTTGTGACAGTATAAAAAATTCAACATGCAATACTAGTATGAAGAAACTATGTCACCTAGGACTTATTTTCAGATTGACACACAATGTAATATCTCAGTTCTATTGATGGAAGACATGCAGTAAAAAGAGAAATTCTCAAACAGAAAATATAAATAAAAATAAATATTGAATCTGAAGACTATGATTTTTAAGTAATATTTTCAAACAATTTTTCAAGGAAGCCATCTTGAAAGATCCACAAGCAGATTTTCCCCTGGAGTAAAGTAGTTAATGTAACATCAAAAGAGTAACTATAGTTAGCATATAAGACTCCAGGGGGGTTTGTCTAAGATATCCCAATATCTAAGATTTCCCAATATCCTATGTGTCCATTACTCATGCAAAGAAGAGCTTTTTGTATGTATCCAGAAACAAATACATTAGGGTTGGGATCAATAAGCCTAAACAACAAAGAATCAGATGATTAAACCTGACTATGTGCAGGTAAATGAGGAAAACTGATATTAAGTATTATTTAAGTACATTCATTCATATCAAGGAAAGTAATACCCTTTTCCAAGTTTATATCCTGTTCAGTTACAGGTTGTGTCTTATGATCACAGTAACCTATTATGACATTGCATATGACGTTGATAACTAATATGCAAAACTCCATTCAAAAATCACTGCATTTATGGGTCATCTTAATCACAGAATCACAGAACATGCTGAGTTGGAAGGGATCCTCAAGGCTCATCATGTCCAGCTCTGTTCTGCACAGGAGCATCCCAAGATTCACACCATGTGCTCGAGAGTATTGTCCAAATGCTTGAACTCCCTTCAGGCTTGGAGCTGTGACCACCTTTGTTGTGCCTGACCTGTGAGCCAGTTGCTCACCCATCACACGATGTGTTTATCCAGCTGTGTGCTGGACATTTTGTCCAGAAGGATTCTGTGAGAGACAATATTGAAAGCTTTGCTGAAATCCAAAAACATCCCGTCAGGTGTCTTCCCTCAATGACTGGGTGGGATATCTTGCCACAAAAGGCAATCAGGTTTGGCAAGCAGGACTTTCCTCTCATGAAGCTGTGCTGGCTGTGATCAGTGACTGCATTGTCTTTCAGGTGTTTTTCAATACTTCACAGAATAATCTTCTCCATAAATTTACCAAGTACAGAAGTGAAAATCACAGGCCTGGAGTTTCCAGGATCCTCTTTCTTTCTCTTTTTGAAAACCAGGACATTAGCCACCTTCCAGTCAGTTGGGATCTCTTGGATTCCCAAGACCACTCAAAATTCATCGAGAGAGGTTTTTTGATGACATTGGATAGATCTTTGAAGATTATTGGATGAATCCCATAAGGCCTCATAAATTTGTAGAGATTCAGCTGGAGCAGCAGATCCATCACAATTTCAGGGTCGACTGGGAGCCTTGTACATTTCTATTTTGTCTTACATATAATTCCTTTTGCCCAGAATTAATATTTTGATCATTTGTTAGTTGCCTCCTTCCCATGCATCTGTAGCAACACTGGCATGCACTTTTGAATGGATTATTATATATATGGTTCTGTACAATCCCAATTTGGGAAATCAAGCAAAGGGTCCCTAGTTTTGTTATCTCCATCTGCATCAGCACCACCAGTGTTATCCAGAGTTACCAAGCATTACTCAGCACAGCAGTAGCCCTCAAGCAGAGGGACACTTACCTGATAGTTACCTTGATTTTATTAGTGGTCTGTCATAGGCCTGGAAAAAGATCTCAGGTAAGGCCAAGAAGAGGTTTGATTTTCTTACATTTGCAGAGGTAGCTGTAGGAAAATTAGCCACATCTTTAAAGCATGATCAATTAGATTACAGTATAAGTGCCTCTAATTAACTCTCTTAGAAGGTGGGAGTTATTTCCCAGCAGTTGGAATGGCATTCAAAATAAATTCCTCCCTGCTTTTGAAGAAATGAAGTAAGCCTCAGCAGTAATAAATGCATTTCCAAAATTGTACTATACATGAAAGCCCTGTTGATCAGTTTAAGAAAGACGAGAGACATTAACTTTTTGATAAAGTAATGTGTCCCTAAAGGTCAAATGAGATTTCAAGTCCTGACCAAAGCTACCAAACATACAACACATCTGATATGAATATACAACATAACACAGATTTCACTCCTGCAATATACAGATGGTTTTAAACATTCATTAACTCCTTTTTCTCTTTTTTTTCTCCTCAAGTGCAAGTTAATTTTCTCAGGTGCAAATCAGTCAACATTCCAATTCAAAATTCCTCCAAGCTAGGTCCCATGTGTAACTGAGGCTACCAACAAGGGGAGATCAGCAGTTGCTGTGTATTTTCACAGCAAATGAAGGGACTTAGAGGGTCCTGTAGGGCAACCAAGCACAACAAACTGATCATCTCCCTGGCATATTCCATGGCAAGTTGAACTGTTTTCAAGAAAGTGTATTGGAAAACAACAAATTTGTTCTTCACAATAATTGAGAAAGCATATTTAATTAACTAAACTTTTATTTACTGCCATTTCCTGAAGAAAAGTTAATTGTATTGGTTGACAGCCTGTTACAGCAACAAGACACTACAAAAAAATAATTACATAAGCACTAATAGAAGCTTGGACAGTACCCAGGGTTTATTGCAGTGCCTAGCTCTGCCCTCTCTCACTTAAGCAAGCCATCCTTTCAGTTTTCCTTGTTTAGTCTTTGCATAACTTTCCTTTCTTTAGTGGTCCAGTACCAACTGAAAAAATGGAGAAACTTTTCCCTTAGCTGTCTTCCAGGTTGGTGGTTTCTGATTGTGCTGATTATGGATCTGGAAATTGTTGTCCAGACTTCCTCAGCCTAAATGTAATAAATATGTGCTTCTCATTTCCTCAATTGAGTGTTCAAGTCATGAGGCACCCCCTAATCACAACTCTGTCTCTTCTCCCATTCCAAACGAAGAGTAGTCATAGTCTACATACTAGAGAGACAACTCGGGCTCTCGAATCGAGGATTGGCATTTCAGTCAAGAATCCAGCCTCAAAGAAAGACTTTTATTGCCAAATGTGGGTCGGAGCTTATTTTAGCAAAGATGCTTTTGTGTTCCTTGTTGGCTGATGTGAGCAACCCAACTTCATATGCTTGTAGTCACACATCTGATTTGAGAAGTTAAAGTAACAATTGCTATTATTCTAAATTGATTGTTTTCATATTTCACGCATTCCAATGTTGATATATTTCATAAAATGAAAACCCAGAAGGTCTGAATAACTATATAGTTCACCTGTATAACAGTGTGGTCGATTATATAAAGCACTATAAAAAAATTTTAGTCCCAAACCAGTTTTTTCACTGAGTTGCATCATGATCTTGTGCATATCACTTAACACCTGAGCCTGAATTCTCTACTGCTGAAGAGGAAGTTGCTATATTTGCATGCTAAACTATGGGCACTGTGAACACCCTTTTATTGTATGGCATTTCAAAAAATGAACCGTTTATCCAAGAGATGATTTGCAAAAAAAATTAAATAGCAAGTTTGATGAAAGAGAAGGCAAGAATAGACTGATTATTAAAGGAACTAGAGGTTAAAATCCTTAGCCTGCCTGATTCAACATGTTCTAGCAACAGAAAATCTGTTTTGGTTCACATAGAACAATGTAATTGAAGCTGGATTTCCCCCGTGCCAGGCCAGTTTCCTAATCACATCCACATGTTTTGATACATAAACATTGATTTTGATAATTCCATTTCTTCTGCAGTGTTCCAAAAGGTTTTGGTCTTGTTCCAAGGTGGAATGAAAACAAATGTTATAGTTTCTATGGAATGGAACTGCTCTAGCTGTGACACACAGCACAATACATATTAACAAAGTGTATTATACATAAACATTAGTCGAGGGCACTTGTGTACTATAGTGTGTGGGTGCTCTACATAGCTGTAAAAGGCAGTTTAGACCAAAAAATAAGTTGTAAATACTAGCTTGATGTGATGTCTGTGACAAAAAAAAAAAACAAAACAAAAAAAACCTGACTGCTTTGATACCTCTATAAGTTTGTTAAAATCTACTTTGCTTTCTACTTAGCAGACATACCAGTTCTCACTGGTGTTCTCTAGAAAATATGACAACCGGGATTTGAAGAATCTTGTCCACTACTTAGATCATTACTATACTAAATAAACATTGGTCAGGTACATCTGTACCAGGATATACCTGGATAGGAAATATTTCCAGAATAATAAAATATTGTTATTGTTAAGTCTGGTAATGGATGATGGTATGGGGAAAGGGCAAAAGAGTAGGAAGCAGGAAGATGTGGTTGTTGTCCCATCGTTCTCACAACATGTGTCTCCCCCTGCAAAGCTTCAGTATAGGAAAAGTGGGAAATTTTCCAAACATTTTCGAAGAATAGTTATGTTCACACAGTTAAACAGAAATACATTCCAAAGTGTCCTGGTTTTAGGTCCCAGTGATGTTTCTTCTAGTTCCTGCAGCCTCAAATCATGCTGTTCTGTTCAATGCCATTTTTTTCCGTCTTGCAGTTTTTTTCCAACCTGGATACATTATCTTTCAGGTTTTCTGCAGAAAATATTGGTCTCAAATCATACCCATCCAGGGTTGTATATAAGTTCAGGCCAAGGAGTGCATTGAGAACTGGAAATTAGCAGGGGCAGGTACAGCATTTCTGGATGTGTCTACGATGAACTATAATTATTTGGTATAATAACAGCTCTTGTCAAAGCTTGCCGTAAAGCAGGTCTCATTCAGCCATCTCCACGAGGCTCTGCTCTGAGACATAGTGACAGTCTCTTGCAAAAAGAGGCTTTTAAGGAAATTAAATGAATTGCAACTTTTGTCCGAATGAAATATCGAATGACAAAACAAGAAAAATTATTACATACATACAAGACTTATTACTATTTAAAGAATAAGGGAGCTATTTAGCCATTTATTAGTATAGGTATGGGCATATCAACTTGCTTTCTGTTATAAGAAATATTTTCTTGTACTTTTTTAGTGCTTCGTGTAAAACTGTAGTTCAAACCATCTTTAAATTTTTCTTCAAATGAATAAAATATTTTCTTCTGAGCCACATCTGTTTTTTCCTGTTCCTAAAGTTGTTTTTGCTTTTCTTCTAGAGGAAAACCATAATTATTGAGAAGTAATGTTCTTCTACATTAAACCATATATCACATATTCAGAAGCTCAGGGCATAAAATCTTAATCAGAGTAAAGGCAGTTAAGCAAATATGTATTTTGCTTATGTATTCTGTAATTTTTACTGTAGTCTAACATAGAAACTGGACCTTCTTGGGAGCTGTGGGGAGAAAATGGAAAGTTAGGAGAATGAAAAAGGGTGAAAAGAGGAAATTTTATGTTTTTGTAATAGGTACCCTACATTACTCATAAGGCCATTTGAAATAATTTTTCTAAAACCCTGTTTGATTTTAGCAAAAGAATTTTGAAAAAGTTTCTACATTCTTCTTGAAATAAAAAAGGGTTGTGAATATAAAAAATTACTATCCAGCAAATTATCTGATTTTTTTCTGTAGACTCTTCAGTACTTACTAAACCACCACCCTGAATTTCCAAATGTGTATAAGGAACAGATCAGAATCATTGAAAACTGGACTGAAATCCATTTATATCTATTTTTTCCACTGACCTAAGCATGATTAACACATAAGTGTCTACATTTATTTTCCTTTCCTGTCAGTAGTCATTAATATCATGTAGGTTTTGAACGGATAATCAGTAACTGAAGTGGTACATCTTCATCTGTCACTGGAAGTTATCATCTGTAATTACAGAAAAAGTTTCCAAAATAAAGATTATTTTCTTTATTTTTTAGCTAAAAAATTAGTAGCAGGAAAATATTTAGCTTTGGAAGAAAGTAGTCTTACTTCTTTTTTACAGGTGGGAGCGGTAGAAAACACAGATTTTCATAGAGTCAAGTAAACCAGAATTAGAGCTGGTGACAGGAAGTGATTCTCCTGAACATGAATGGTCAAGTGCTGTACCCATAAAGTTACATTGAATTTGAACAAGAAGAGAAGAGTCTGCTGTTTGTGAACTGTGACTGTCAGACCAAGTTTGGAGGGTTTGTGTTTGGCAACCCTGGGACAGAAAGTTCAGAGGTAGCCTAGAAGATGTGGGAGGACTTGTCTTTTTTGTCTGATTTAAACTAGGCACATTTATTTAAATACAAATAAATCTTAGATTAATTTTGTGCCAGAGTAGGTAGGAAATAGAACTTCTACAGGCAATCTCATGAGAAAGAACATTCCTGCTAGCCTGGTTTCCACTATGTCTTGTTTGGGAAATACCTTAGCATTTCTGGGGTAACTGCATGGAAGGCAACATACCCTCCAAGAACTAGAAAGGAAGTGGTTGAAGTTTCAAATATTTCCTTAGTTTCACAAAAAATTTGTTTAAAGAATACCATCAGGTCTTCTATTCAAAAATGCTTTGGAAAGCAATAGTAAACATCATTGCTGTGTTATCTTGAGATTGATAAGAGTTCCTTCAACTAGACATTTATAGTAAAACCCTTCTCAAACCATAAGAAAACTTTCATTCACCAAAGCAGTCTTTTAATCAAATCTGTAGTCTGAGTTTCAGAGTCCAAAATAGATTGATCATTTTAGTCAAATATATAACCACAAAAGGCATACACTCCAGCATTTATCAAGCTGACCTGCACTTTGTTTCTAACATCAGAATGTCATGTCAGGAACATAACTTCATATTTATGAAAAGTAACCTAACCCTAATAGTGTTTATTTTAATGGAAGTGAGTTAATTTCCTGTTTAGCTTTCTATATAGTTGTGTTTGTTTGTACCTATACACAGCTGTGTGCACACACCTGTAACATACAGTGGCCAATGCAATTCAATACTGTAGCTCTTGCCAGAACATCAAACATGCATACTGACATTTTTTCTGAGGCAACCTGCAACTAATTTAACTAGGTTTTGTATTAAGAATGCTGTATTTGTATAAGTAGACTCCTAAATTTCAAATGTGGTCCACTTAGTACATTCATAAAGAACATTAGTATTACTCAGATTCCAAATTCCAAATGTTCTTTACTCTTACTCTTTCATCAATAGTTGAACACTATTTGCCATAAATAGGTAGAAGCTCAGCTCTCAGAAGGCAAGTGAATGAGGTTTTTTTTCAGTCAGGAAGGACACTCACAAAACCCATAGTTCACCAGTTTCAGTGAAAAGCTTACAAATGCAACATAAATGAAAAAATGTGCTGTGATAGGAGCAAAATAAAAATGTATAGATAGAGAAGTCAAAATTATATTTTAGACCTATTGAAGTCACCAATGACAATTTTAAAAATCTGGGACTGACAAACCAGAGCACTCCCAAATTCCTACTGTTTTTGTTTTTACAGATTCAGTGGAAAGCTGTGTTATAAATTGATCATAACTACATTATTATGAGCATGGTTTATATCTATACTTGAAGCAGTAATCCCACTTTTAGAGCTGAGAGAGAAAATTTCTCTTATCTGAATAATCAAATTTTATAAGTTTTATCTCTTCCATATGTTCGTGAACAGGAAAAACATTAAGTCACTTGTGAAAAGATTAGTTAATCCTTTCCCTTACTCCTTTTACTTGTATTAAATTTTGATCTTTTAATACTCTTGAGCTTATCATCTAATTTCATATTCTAATTACATCATTAAGTTTCTTATAGTGTAATGTATTCCCATGAAGATTTAGGGCTAATATATTGTACAGAAATTGTTGATCATCCTTTGCCAACACCCAGAAAATTCTCATAGGAAGGTTCATAGATGCATGCTTAGGCCATACAGCTACAAAGTGGTTTTTTTCAGACTGAATTTGTATCCAGAGGCATCTTTCTTGCCAAACATTTGCCAAGTGAAAATCAAACAAAAACACAACTGTTGCTGCCACAAAATGAGTAGTTGGTGACATAAAAATTACTCATTTTTTGAATTCACAGTACAGTACATACCTTTTTTTCTAATGTACTTTTTAGACAGCATTTTCCAAATTTATAATTAAAAAATATTAATTTTAGAAGTGTAAAACTTTAAACGTATTCTACCCTACAGAAACACATTTCTATCGAAGAGCAAAAGAGAGGAGAGAATATGTAATTGCTTCCTGGCTACCTGAATCTGGCTTTAGATTTTAAAAGTGAAAAGAATTAAAATGTCAAACCAAAAGAAAATTAACAAAATCGACAAAGAATCATGCATATTTATGTCCAAATCAAGTCTCAGGTACCCTTGTCAATCTCCACTGACAGCATCCAAATACAAATCCACTCTTCTAGAGAAAAGATCAGGGAGGAAGCTCAGACACTGGGGTCCTAACCACCCATGTGGCTCAGAAATTAACCCACTTCTGACCCTCGTTGGGACTCTGCAGGCAACAATTTCCAATATTTTTTTTCTACGGCTACCAATTACCAGGATAAGAACTAGTCAGTGTAGATATTAACTCATGGTCCTCCTTTTTTGTTTAGTACTATGGATGCAGACAGTCTTCCACTGCACACCAGTTACAGTTCTGAGCTGGAACACATACTCTGAGTGCATACAGGCTGAAGGACCATTTTTCTGGTCATAAAGTATTTGAGTACTACAATAATAAGCACTAGAAGACACAAAGAGGTACTAAAATCTACACTATTACTCAAAGAGTCTGTGCCGTGCACTCCACTCTAGACTTCACATTTGTGAAATACAGTCCATCAAAGCCAGCATTTCAGAAAGTGTCTCAGTCACTCACTGAGACATAAATGGGTTTTCTATTCATTGTAAATTACCTCAAAAGGGTGAATATTTTTTTATTTGATATGTGTACAGAATGAAAGCAGTTATGAACAGTGATGAATGAGATGAAGTCCCTCAGCCACTGGAGACGGCAGGTCCTTGCACAACATAGGTCTTTCAGAGCTGAGCTCACTCTGCTTACTTTGCTTAGCCTACATTATGTCCATTATCACAGCTACAGCTCACTCCTGCTTTTGTGTCCAACCATAATCCTACAAGTGCAAAAAAAGTAATAGGATACCTTAAGCCATATTTGTAAGTGCACTTTTAGGCCCAGTGCCTGAGCTGATCCCTTTTCCTGGTCTTAAAATTAAGAACCAAACACGGTCAGAAGGGAAAAAGGGGTTTTTCCCTGGGTATTTATTTAAGGATCCTTAGGTGCACACACCCAGGTGGAATGCCCGCAGAGCACACGGAATGCACACCCACGGGCAGTCAGGGATCACATTCCAGGCCTTACAAATGAGCACATCCATCAAAGATTCCCCAGGGAGAGGCTCCAGTGAACCCCCTGCCCGAGGAACCTTCCCCTGGATGGGCCCATCTCAGTTTACAGAATGTGCTCTAGAGAGGACCTTGGTGTCTGGGGCTTGCTGACCCCTCACTGCGAGGCTTCCAAGATGTTTGGTCTCTTGGCTTAGCAAAGTATTAGGTGTAAGAATGTGGGCTAGAAGCACTAAGAATAGAAAAGGTGTATAAAAGGGGTATAAAAGAAAATGAAAAAAAATCAGGGCCAGAGGTGAAACTAAATTCTAGTACAGTTTTATATATAGTGTGCTGCTGCTAATTTTGTCAGGCTTCTAACTAGTCACATCAGCAAGTCCTTGCATATCAAGACTGAAGATCACCTATACCCTCCAGCATTCACCTGCTTGTAACTTTGGGTGACAGAACATTTGTGTCTAGAGACCTGTCAGATGAAAAACATCCCTCTCATGTGACTGGATCTCTAACTGGAAAATGTAAAACCTTTTACTCTTGTCATTTAAAAAGAAAGTATTGTCATTAATTTTCATTAAACTATTAATACATGCATAGCAGTCAAATATTTTAGTTTGATGTAAGCTCCTCCTCTCATGCATTAAAATGTTCTTTCCCATCAGCACAATTCAGTTGTGTCAAAACTTGGTGGCATGATAAAAACTTGAAAGATAGATACATCTTTTTGTAAATCAAATATAATATAAAAACAAAAATTGCACAAGCTGCTGCACTGATTTTATTGCTCATTCTCTAGGCAGTAAGTAAATAAAAGGAGCAGTATAATGACAATCTATACCACATTCATGTTTCGATTAATAGATTGATAAACAGTATATGTAGAACAAGTCACCTTAGAGATCCACCTCTCTTTCTAAAACTGTTTTGGTTTGTTGAGCTTTTTTTTCCAGTTGTTGTTGTCTCTTTTTTAAAAGTCTTGATATCATCAAATTTCCCATGCGCATTTAGAAGCACTGACAATAATGAGGGCTTTCTGCAGCAATAATTGCCAGAATCCAGTAAAATACACAGTATATCAATAGGAGAGCAAGAATGATTTCATGTCGTTGTATATAAATTAACAAAAGTTCTTGTAATAAATGTAGAACTGGAAGACGTATTATAATGATGAGGCATAGGTTTTACCTGAAGCTCTATGTTGCCTGTCTCTACATGCAGAGCAATGGGAATGATAAATCTTCCTGCTCTATAATGCACTCACAGCCCTTTCTGGAAAAAAGTCTCAAGTTCTCTTCTCTATAAAATAGTAGACCTATTTTGTGTATATTTAGAGTGCAACACTACCAATTTTTTTTCCAGTGACAATTTTTTTAGATGCATTCTGCCAAAACAGTCACATACCTACTATTTGTAAAGTGAGGAGAGAGGGAGAGGGGAGAGCGGATAAGGGAAAGGGAGAGCTCATGGCTTCTTTCCATAACAGAAAAAAGATTTCATGTGCACATATGAACAACAGATGTAGAAACGTTCTATATTCCAGAACTAAGCAAATGAGTTCATCTAATAGCCTTATTATAGGAAACTATGAAGCTGTGAAAATGCTTTATCTGCAAGCACACCCAATCCTAAACAATAAAGGATTCTGGCTGTGCCCAAAACATACCATGCTAAATTAGAAGAGATGGTAAATCTCTTGAAAGGAGATATGCTGAAGAGATTTTAGGCTTTCTGTGGGTAGTGATTTAAAAAAAAAAACAAAAAACCAGATACTTCATAATGAAGCTGACCTGTCAAAATCTTAAGACTAAATTTAAAAAACAGAAATATTTACAGTTTACTGCAATTCTGCCTGTACACAAAGGGATTGCGAGCCTTTTGTATGCTGTAGCCTCAAATACGCAATAAGATTTTCTCTGGTGAAGCTTTAAAACCCAGCAGGGTTAACAATTTGCTCAAGGGTCCATACTTGTGAATCCAATTGTAGTGTCAGGAGTTATTCTTGCTCTCACATTACTCACCCCAACAATTTGTGCTGCTAAGCAAGAGGATAATTGCAGCTTTTTATCAAAGATAGACCTGAGCTGCATGAGACAATATTGTAGTGATGCTACACAGTATGTCAAATTAATTTTATATGCTGGCAAGGGTCAGTAGAAAAATAGCTTTATATATAATCAAGATACTTCATAGGAAAACTGTTTACAAGAGTTAATTGCCAAACTTTGAGAAAATGCTCAGTTCTCAGTCCAATGAATTTTGATTTTGCAGTGCAGTATTGATTCTGCATTAATGTAAGTCCCCAATCCCACTTGCTACTGTAATCTCTTTATCTCTCTCCAGTGAACAAGTCACAACCTTAGCAAAATCATCAGTCAAAAAAAAAAAAAAAAAGGAAAGAAAGAAAAAGCATTGAATACTGTTTCTTATTCCGCTTCCTCTTTTGTAAACCAATTCCACAGGAGACTATAACTACAGATTAAAATGGCAACCAATTTTAGCTGCTTTGCTTATGTTCCTCTTCTTTTTCCTATATAAGCAGTAAATATTCCAGATCATATTAGAAGTAAAGGCTTCTTGTTTTCATATAAATTAAAAGCCCAAAGCATTTTTTAATTAATACACAATCAAAACACTTAGGCAGCCAGTTATATAGTTGTTACAGACGTTCTTTCACAAGAACATTCAGTTAAGAATAATTTGGAAATTATTTTTATTTTTATACATTCTTCACTGAAGAGCCCCTTTATAAATTTGAGGTAGCATTTTCCAAAATTGGCAGCCTTAACTCTGGTTTTAGCATAGATACAGATTAAACTTTCAAGTTAGTACAATAAAGCATATTCATGTCCTTGCAGAGTAAGGCAATTCAAGCATCAAGACATTAGAAAATAAAAAATGAGGTGGTCTTAATTCAAGGTCTTCTATGCAAAATCTAGTTTAAGGGTAACTAATGTCATGAAGACTTCCAATTTCGGTATGACAGTATTTTCACAGAACCTTTTGTTTCATTCAGTACTTAGTAGGCATGCTGCTTTAAATACCTTGTTTTATGACCAGTGTTTGCAACACGCCATCCACAGTCTGCAATGGAGTACGGGATTATGATTTAAGAATTGCCATAATGCATTTATTACATACATGCTTCATAAATATTAAATGTCTTCTGAAACCTGGTCTCACAAATTTCTGTCTCTGAAGCTGTTTAGGGTATTTTCTCTTTAGCTGTTTAGCTGAAACTTTTAATGCTATGGTGTTCATCAGTCCCCAGCAGATCTTCATTCTGCCTCATCACTCACTATTTCATATTCTACAGTCTTGAATTTGACTCTTTTAGAGGGCAGACATCAGAACAATACATTGAATTTGTTAATTTATCGTCACTTATTTTCACTTCTTTTGCAGCTGCAGTTCATTACAAAATACCATTGCCTATTAATCAGTGTCCATGGGTAGGTCATATAAATGAACCAAGTAACATATTTTCTTGCTTGAGCATATATAGTCAAGCATCTGTCTTGTATTTATGGGTGTCACACAGGTCAAAGATGGAAAATTAAAATATATACACACACACTAGAGTGCAACACCAGCTTCAAACCAAATACGCCCACAACTTATGTTCCTTCTCCTTATTCCTTGCTCTCTTTCCTCTCCCATGAAGAGTTTTTTCTGCTTCTTCCCCTTCCATGGCCAGGACTCATAATTGAAAGTGGGGGACCAGGAGGGAGTGAGCCTTTCAGGGAGATAAGGCAGAAGGGAAAAAAAACTACCTTTTCTCTGTCTCCTCTCCCAAAGGAGACAGTGAGATGCACAGTTTAGTTTGGAAAGAAAAAATGAGAATTTTAATTAATGAACACCAGAATTTTTATTCAGTCACACCTTTTTTAGTTATAATTGAATATCTATCCTTTCTAAACTATCTTCCACCTGGAAAGAAAATCATGTCACATGCATTTTTAAGGAATCCGGCAGCCATGGTTTCTTTTCCCATTCAAACACATTCCCATTATATATATATATGTATATATACATATATATATATATATAAAACATAATCTTTTCTCATTTTCTTTTCCTTAAGACACCTATAAAAAACCATATATATTATAGCAAAAATACATCATTTCTGGTTGTTGGCCTATGTCTTCTACAGCTGAAAGCATTTAAACACATTATTTTCTGGTTCTTAGAGTACTGACAGCTTTCATTCTGGATGAAGAGGTGTGTCAGTGGACCTGAGAAAAAGAAGCTTCATAAACAGAGAAGTAAAACTTTTAAAGTCTAGAAAAACGTCATATGGCATTAAAAAAGGAGAGGCCAAATCTGTATATAATATTTGCTTGCTTTCCTCCTTGACATATTCTCATGCAGGGAAGGGATATAATAGAGTAGACTTAATTGACTCAGACAGGCTAAAATTGAGTCTACTACTGTTTGAGAGTCTTTTGGAAAAGAAGATGCGTGTAGGATCAATCTGTGCTGACTTGTCGCAAGGGTAGTGACCCCCAAATATTCTTTTATTTGCCACCTCTGAAATTTTGGTTCAGAATGTAACATTTTGACATTCCCTGCTGAACTGTTTGATCTGACATAAGGCAGAGAATTGTGATCCTTTGCACTCTTAGGAAAAGAGATGCTCACCGAGGAGCAGTACAATCACAGAAAACAAACCTAATTTCCTTATAGATAGGAATGGAATAGTTGTTGTCACATATCTTGCCTTTAAAAAATATTTCTCTCATGTTGAACACAAGCTTGGAAAAATTGTCTCAATGGAATGTACATGCAAATTTACTTGAAAAACATACAGAGAAACTATCAGCAACATGTCTCAGCATTCCTTTAAAGCACTACAGATTCTTTGAGGTTAAACAGGGATACACACAGAGAAATTTGATCAATCAGTACGAGTCCAAATTTGGATATTTCCTTCATTGAGGAAGACAACATCAAAACGAAAAGAATGTCAAGGAGAGTTCCTTCTCTTTGACAGGCATAGTGACAATCTTTCTCTGGGCTAGCTTTTAGAACATGGCTTGTTCTTTCTTCCCTTATAATGATAAATTGTGCATACACTCTGCAAGAGGTGAGTTATTAGGTTAAGTGATGTGACTTCCACCAAGTTCAACTTAATAAAGATAATAGAACTGTGACTCGCTCCCGTTTCTTCTTTCACTAAAAAATACACATAGACTGGTGAAGATGATATCTAAAAATTATTAGTCACTCAGTTACAATTCCAGTTCTACTAAAGTCAAGAAAACACTAAACAAAAAGAAACAGAACAGTGTGAAAATCAAGTTTAGATTCTTTAAGGATACTGATTGAATACTGCTAATATTTTAGAATATGAAATTTACAAATTTTTAATTAAGCAATTTCATTTATTCAAACTGAAAAAGAAATAAAAGAGGACAAAATTAAAACTATACAAAATTAAAAGAATTTGTAGTAAATTAATAAGGCCATAGTTTTTAACAGCTGACGTTTTTAATGCAGCTTTGGGATGTTAAAACCAAAACAAAACAGATTGGAAAGATTCTGTGGTAGAGGTTACAAGAATAAAAAGAGTTAGAAGAATAACCTCTTAAGGAAGTTGAAGGACTTTGTTTAGTCTAGAAAAGAGAAGACTGAGGAAGGAAGGAAGGAAGGACATTGATAACAATCTTCTAATAACTAAGTGCTGCCATTAAGAGAGAGACAACCAGTTGTTTTCCAGGTGTCTAGAAGCAGAATGAGAAAGAATCAGCATAATTTGTAGTAAAAATGATTTATGTTAGATAGCTTGGCCATTTTTTCACTCCCTGAAATGTACCAATAGGTATTCTAGAGACACTGTGAAATCTCACTTTTGAGGTTTTAGGAGAAGGCTGCCACATACTGTGGTGAGTATACTTAATCCTGCCATTTGCAATAAACTGCATCACCTCTTAAGGTTTTTCCCTGGCTTATTTTTTTATCGTTCTTCAAAAGGCTATCACAGAAAACAAACAAACTACCTACTCACCCCCACTCTTCAAGTGCTTAGGGACAGGATTAGGTAAGTGCCACAACAAACAACTATTGATTTTGCCTGTAAGTAACAACACAGGATCTCTTGCTAGTGGTGAATACACTGTCAACTGGAAATAGCAACAGAAACCTACCTCTTTCTGTCTCAGAAAGCACTCAGAGGAAGACAGAAGTGGGATTTATACATGTACAGTAGGCCTTCTGGCTCTTCTACACTAAGATAAATTTCCACCGGTCTGCAAAATCATAGCATTCTTTCTTAATCAGAAAACACATTAAAAATAATCAAACAAATAAACAAAACCCACCATTAAAAGAGAAAGATGGGAACTAGAAATATTGTCACTTACTTTAAATAAATAAATGTTTGCTGGAAGTAACCTTTATGCTTAGATCTTCCCAGAAGCTTTTACTGGGGAGTCATTCGTACACAGTTGCCTGCAACTTCATTATGGCTTTGCTTTTGCAAGAGATTATTTTGAGAGTGACCACAAATACACAACAAAGCATATTGACTGCTTGTGTTTTAAATTTTTTATGCAGTAATTACTTTGACTGGGTTTAAGAATAGAGCCAACTAACTAAGAGCAGAAGGCAAAACAACTAAAAAAGAGTAAAATCAAACAGATTTCATTTAATGTTTTTTGAGGAGTATCAGACATCAAGTAAATCTAAAAAAGCATGTTCACTAACAAAGACAGTAGTTAAGAATTCCAAATTATTGCGTTATTAAAACTACTTGTTATTCATGACTGTAACAATGGTTAAAATGTTAATGTGATTCTTGAACTAAAATTTGACTAACAAAATTTAGTTTTTGTTAAAGATATTTGCATAAGTAGATACAAGAGCTTTTAAGGACAGAATTTGTGAATTCATCTAAGTGAAATACAGTATTTTGACATATGAAGGTCAACTAAAAAATTAACTTAAACTAAATGAACGTAAAAATGGTCAACCAACATTAGTCACAAAATTATTAACTTACTTAAAAACGCATATTTATCAACTCATTCAAACCAGAAAACTAAGCAAGAATCTTCTTCCCAGCCCATAACCCTGTGAGTTGGTCAGTGTTGTATGGGGCCCCAAAAGGTACTTCTATTTTTGCCTCTCAAGAAACCACGGAATTCAGACTATACAGTATTCCCTTTAGTTGTCTTTAACTAACTACAGAAACCTCTAGAGCAAGACCTCAGTTTGCCCCTAGTCTATGTAGGTGCATAACAAAATGTTTAACTGAGGACATGTGAAATGTCATCACTTGTGGAAGGAGGCAGACACACGAGAATCCGGCAGAACTAGGTATAGGGAGGTTGTGCTGGAAGATGTCTGTTAGTTTTTCTTATTAGGAAAGGACTACGGGGAAAATGTGTTTAAGTGTATTTTCAGTAGTTTACACTGTGCAATGTAATAGAATGTTTTATATAGAAAAGAAAAATCAAAGGTTTAAAGCATTGTTTTGATTTTTTGTTGGGTGCTTTTTTAAAAAAAAAATGTGTTCTGTGTTTTTTTAGTAGAGTATTTGAAAATATGAGTCAAATAAGCATTATTCAACACTCAAGTTCATTATAAAAAGTGTTCAAGAGGCATCTGGATGCGGCACTTGCAGATATGATTTAGGGGTGATAATGATGGTGCTGGGTCGATTGTTGAACTAGATGATCTTGATCTCTTCCAACTTTAATGATTCTGTAATTTTGTGAAGTGCAAAAACATCATGCATTGAGAAATACGTGAATAATAGAACATGAACAACAATAAGAAAAAAGACAACCAGCCCTGAGTGTGCAGTGCCAATAAAGATATTCTCTAAGCCATGAAGAAGTACAGAGTTGGGGTACACAACTAGGACAAAGCTCAGAAAATGCTCATGCATGGACAAAACAACCAGCCTTCCAACTACAGCCATGGATATACCTTCCAAAGAGAGCAGTGCTGGGGATCAAAGCTATCAAATCCCTGGACTGTGCTGTTAGCATAAATTTAAGAAAATCCAAATCTCAGCATAGCAAGGAAATTTTTTATTGCTTTAAGTAAATTTTAAGGATATATATATTTTTAAACGGCAAAATCCATTCTACTTTAGCTCTCAAAATGAAACAGTTATATTTAAACAGCTGTGAGATTTATCAGACTGTGTCTCTAACAGAACACTGTTCTTTTCTCTGTGTTTCATTGCTATTTTCATATTCCTTTGTTTTGTCTCCCTTAAAGACTGAATCCCCAAACCACCATGAACTTGTGAGATCATAGACTTAAATCTGTTCTGCCTTTTATGAATTTCATTTACTGAAGTGACATTATTCAGTTTCCAAGATCATTTTGTGAAAGCATCAGATGAATTATCAAGATAGTACCTAGGTGTCCTCTGCTGCAACTAGCCATAATTCTTATTCAAGCACCAGCTACTCCATCAAAATTTATTCATTCTGTCCATTATCTAAGCCATTCCTCTAATATTACTTAGTTTATCAATGTTAACTGGAAAATAAAAGCATGTTTATTCTTTTACTGGACCAGGAAAGACTACTACTAAGAAGTGCATTAATATGGCATGTTGCGGTTTTTTCCTTCTTTTATCTTTTTGATTACAAAACTTGTTCAAAGACACTTTTGAAATTGAAAACTGCAATATGCATGAGATTTCTATTCATTTCTTCAGATGATACTAAACTGAAAAAAAATATCATTTAGGAAAAGCTTGTAAACACAACAGGTATAAAAATAATTTTAAAAACTTTAATAAGAAAAGTGTTCTTAGAACATCTAACAAAAATTTTCTAGGACAAGAAGAGTAGTTGCATTAAAAAGATGCGGCTTAGAACTAATTTCACAAATAGAGAGTAAAATTAGTGGTACTGATCAGATATAAAAAAAACCCAACAAATTTATTCAGAAGACTATAATAAAGGGTATTAAGGACCTAATTCTGCTGTGAATAATTCCCCAGAATTTCCTAACACTAAGCAGCAAGAACCAAGTAAATGTTGAATCCTATTGTTCTTATTTGCATTTCCTAAAATATTCATCAAATATAGTAATGACATAATAGGCCCATAAACTTCAAAATCTAACCTATCCTAGGCTTTTTCAATCATTCCTATCTCCTGGGATCAGGAACTTAACAGTGCAAACAGGGAATGAAAAACAAGAGTCTGAGAGAACTCATGCCTGGTAACAGCTCTGACAGTGGAGAATTGAAGACTTGCCTCACAGAAAGGTTTTAGAAAATTGCAAGGATCAATTCTATACATTTCTATGGAAACATATTTTTACAAATGTTGACTAAGAAGTTTAGATTGCTTCTACTGATTCTAAATGTTACATTTATTGAAGACTGGCTACCAGAAGATTGATACTCAGGTCTCTCTGAACATCATCATTTTCAAAATTCTGTTTTGGTTTAAACACCCCAAAATAACTAGCTATGTGCTGCAAATCTCAGCTTAGGTTGGTTATGGTCATTATAGAATATTGTGGTCATTATTTCCCTGTCCAGCAAGCTAATGATCAGATAAAATGCCATGTAATTTTTTTTTTTTTTCTTTTTTCCCAAAAATGTTATGTTTTCTGACTTGGAGTATGACAACGAAAGGGAATACAAGAGAAGAGAAAGAGCAGTGCAGAAATGTCATATCTGTCTAACTACCTGTGTAATATATTGAACTGAGATTAGCCAACAGATTTAAAACTTATCAGGAGGAACCAAAGGCACAGAATTCATTCCCACAAGCACAGCTTTTTTTTCGGGGAATTCAGCTGAAAATAAAATCATACATTTCAGTTATAGTACAATGTGATGGTTCCAAAAGGAAAAATAATATTTAGTTAGGAGATGTAATAATTTGATGCTTACTGGTATTTTTTTCTTCTGATTTTAATAAACTGAGTGGTTCCATACTGATGTGGCAACCCATCCTATTTAGGAATAAATGAAAAAGGCCTTTGGTTCAAATTGTCTTTCCAAAGCATCACAATTTTCATTGCAGTACAATTTTTTTTAAACATACTGCTGTTGAGAAAAACAGATAGAGGCTACTTTGTCAAGATTATTTGGGCTTTTGATATCCAGGGATAAGTTTTGTGACATTAATTAATCTCCAAAAGCTAATCTCCAGGAAAGTCGTTAGTGTTCTTGTTTCACCACGTAGACTAGAAAAACATAATGGAGAGAAAAAAGTTACATTTCCACGCATTTAAGAATGATTATCAAAGAGCATAACCTGAATGGAAAGAAATAATGCAAACATGCCTTTGAAGCCTTGTTGGGAGACCAGACACAATACAAGGAAACAAGTGTAAGTACTACAGATTCCACAGTGGATCTCTCAACATGACATGGCTGGGAAGCCTTGGGAAAGAAGTTCACTTGTTGAGTGTTAACTCTTCACACAGGAATGAGATAACTCTCTTAAAGAAGAGGTAGCTAATGAAGTGTTCACTCTGAATAAAAGTTAACTCTCCAATTTCTGCATCATTGAATTGCTTTTTTATTGAACCAGAAACAGAAAAAAATGGAAAGCAACTCTTACAACTTAGATTGCTGTGCTGTTAAAGAGCAAGGGTTAACTACATCATTTGAGCAATAAGAATATACTCCAAAGAGGACTAAAATAGTGTCTTTGCACATAGGGAATTTTCAAAGCTTGAAGCATATTGAAAAATAACATACCCAGTAAGAAAAAAACATAAAGACAGCAAAAATCTTCTTTCAACTTCACAGGAGCTGCAGGAGATTAAATAGCAAATGAAATGCATTTAGGAATGTTGCCAAAACATATCTGAGAAACAAATCTAGCTCACCCTGCTTACACATGGTCTTGAAAAAAAACGCCCTGTGTCCACAATACACACACGAATCTAACAACACACTGAAACGTGGGAAACACAGTGCAACACAGATGAAAAAATAAAATTCTCAAGCATAGAAGCAGTGTCATTTAAAAACAGATGTTTTGTTGGGGATTTTTGGTGGGGGGAGCTGGTTTTTTTGTAGGGTGGGAATTTCCTATCCAAGGTAGAAGTCATTGTTGTAATAAAAATATTTGAGGGAGTACAGATTAAAGCAAATCTCTGAATATAGAGGCCACACCACTTCTTTAATAAAGGTCATGATGACCTAAAATGTTGTATTGTATTAGATTTAAAAAAAAAAAAAAAAAGCAAAGTGGAAGAAAATGGAAAATAGATTCATACACAGAATGAATTGCTATCCTTGATGGAGCTGAACTTGAGGTGTGTTGTCTTTGCTTTCTTCCACTCAGATGCAGGATAAAAATGACCACCACAAGGTCCTGCTTGAATGGACTGTGCACTGAGGACTGTTTTTCTCCTACCAAACCATTTCCTGAAAATCATCAGTCCTTGTTCTTCACTGAGAATTTTTGATACTGTTGTCTAAATTATATTAAGAAATTTCCCCTCCATTTAATGTAATTTTCTCAGAGAATCACACACCTACAGCTATTTCTGTCCCTTCTGGTCGCAACCAGAAATGGAGGGTAAAACAGGTCCTGCTAGCTGAATGCAGATGTAATCAAAAAACGCAAGGGAGAATAAGGCTGTGCCTGCCGTGCTTCCAGCTGGTTGATTATCCAGCACAGAAACAGAAACTAAAACATGCAGATTTTTTCCTTTTTCCATGATTCATTTATTTATATTTTTCTGAAAGTCTTCATCAAACAACTGCAAAATGTTAGTTTTACTCTCAAAAGTCAAGTTTTGTGTGTTTATGATCACTTCTGTGACTTCTGCCTAGATTTCCTGTGGCCAGTCCCTCTTCCTTCAACAGCAGCACTCAAAAATGGGCACAGTATGTCAGCTAAGAAAGGTGGGAAGATCACTTCACTCATAAGCAATTTTTCTATTTACACTTTCTGTCCCCTAGCATATTTCAAAATCACAATTTGCTGACTCCTGCTTACTCTGCAGTCCTCTGTATCTTTAACCACTTTCAGAGAAGCTGTTACTCATACCTGTCTCATTCTGTAATTCCATAATAGTTTATGAGAGTAATTGTGTGTGTCATGTTCCAGCCAAGTAATTAAACACCAGACAAAACACCTATTGGCCAGAAAATGATGCTCTGGTAGTTACAGATGGAAACACTAGGCTGAGTTGTTAGAGGGTGACAGGTATTCCATGGGTAAAAAAATAACATTAATAAAACAAAGCTTTGCATGCAATTAATGAGTCAACTACAGGGGAAAGCAGCACTAGTTATACTTGCCTCTTTTTTCCCTGGAGGGAAACAAACACAGTGTTGCAAACTGAGTAATCTGTGTTTGCTACTGCTGCTGACAGTATAAGCCCGAAGACATGTGAACTGTCCCAAAGAACAGAGCAAAAGTTTCTGAGAACTATGATTCCCAGATTTTTTTTCCTTTTAAACTGGATTTTTTGTTTTTCTAAAAAGAATTCTGAAGCAAAACCAATCCACTCAGAGTTTACCAGCTTCAGCTAGCTGGAAAATGAAAGGGCACAGCTTCCTTTCACTTGACCTTCCCAGATCCCGTGAACTTTGGTGTTCCATTTATTGCTCCTGCATAGGAGGCAGGAAGCCCTCTATCTGGCTTCCTGCAGGGTATACCTCTATTATCATTCTTGAGCAAATAGACTGAAAGTTGCTTTGATAGGGCTCCAGGGACGACAAAATCTCACTAAATTATACACACACACTTGCAGGCCCAGAGATCTGCTGGGAAAATCATTCAGGAGTATTGGCATTTGAATCAACCTCCATGAGTTGCCAGAAGTATGCTGATAGTAAACAATCAAAACAAGAAAAAAAATCAAATATTTCATCCTATGCTTCTGAAAACAAAAAGAAGAAAAAGGCCTGAAATCACTGACAATATGAATAAATTAAAAGAGATCGGTCAATATTGGTCAATAAATGAAGTTGAAAGTCACTGATGGGGTGAAAATAGATGACCTATTGAGAAAAGGTTTTTTACAAAACCATAAAGACTGCTTTCTGGAGCCTTGTTAGGGGTTTTTTGTAGTTTTTTGTTTTGTTTTGTTTTGTTTTGTTTGGTTTGTTTTTTTTTTTTTTCTGAAAAACAAAACCACACATGGCAAGGGGCATGTAGTCACTAAAGAGAGTTCAGTGATTACACAACAGTGCCATCATATGTTCAAAGTTCATGCGTTTCAAAATGTCATTTGTGAATCAAAGTGAGAAAGTAACAGAAAATAATGTTTTAAGTACATGAATGGTGTAGTACAAAGAGCTTTTGTGCAATCAGAAGTTACACATTTTATGATGCAAACAGTTCTGATGGGTCAGTAAAAAAACCCAATTTCCTTTTAGCTCAAAAAGCTCGTAGGAGACTCAGAATTGATGTTCTGTGTGCACAGAAACCTGATGAGCACAGTTGCTGGAGAAAAATCCCCTATGCGAGCAGCCTGGAATGTCCACACATAGCTTGTATCCTTCTCTTTGTAAGTGTTCTCTGTTATTATTAGAGCTGAGAAATTTGGTAGGTGTTCTGATTCCAAATGTTCCTGAGCAAGCAACCCCACATTGGGCTCTGCTGTTGCTTTCCCTAAAGAGAATCGTTTGCAGCCAAGCCTGTGGCCACCAAATGCCACCTGTGGCCACCAAAGTGAAGCACCCTCAATGCAATTGAGACTTCCCAATTCTACCAACTCTGGAAAAAAACTTCACAGCAATCTCAGATCTGCTAAGGAAAAGAGGATTCTCCTTAAATGAGTTTGAGCATGAACAACCAAACCAGCAGATAAACCCTAAGATTTTATTTGGTTGGTTTTACACTGTTCCTGGCATTTTCAACTCTAGATCTTCTATAAGGTTTTTAAAATTGATACAGTTTGTTGTTTCATAAAAGCTGCCAGAGGAAATTGAAGATTTTCGCAGTGGGATATTGGGCAGCTGGAATTTTTGGCACCTGAAAAAGCAAGAAAAGCAGCTTGCAATTGAGAGATAAGCATGCTAGCTGGATTCTTCTGCTCAAACATTTGGAATAGTAATTGTAAGCAAATGTGACATTTCTCTTGTCATTATGAAGTT
Organism: Daphoenositta chrysoptera; assembly: GCA_013397915.1. Classification (NCBI taxonomy): domain Eukaryota; kingdom Metazoa; phylum Chordata; class Aves; order Passeriformes; genus Daphoenositta; species Daphoenositta chrysoptera. The sequence goes on along the minus strand of VZRO01005155.1, from coordinate 37,537 downwards.
CGAGAACAACTACACCATACAGCAACAGACACCACTCACACATTTTATGTTTCAGAGCTGAAGTGGGTTTGGTTTTTTTCAAATTCAAGAAGCCATTACTGATCCAGTAATGGTGGTTCCAATTTTCACTTTCACTTCTTGATATTTTTAAAATTATTATTCTTGATCAGCTGTTCTGGAACAGAGGCATTTAAAACTAAGGGAGTCCACTGCACATACCACGGAATACAGAAATCTTTAGGTTTGTTTCAAACCTAACATATCCAACTCAAATTCTGTTGAATACTCAGTTCCCTACATTAAGTAATTCTTAAACTGAAAATGTAAAACAAGCAATTGTAAACAATTAAATTTGACACGAGGCATGACAAGTAAAAAATTGACAAAATTTTACCCACAACTTATGATAACAGACTGGAAACTCATTTACAAAGAAAGACAAATACATATTGTGTTCGGCAGTATATATAGTCTAGTAGTGTTTATAACTTTTATTTAATAGTTGCTGCACTATTTTATTATTATTATTAATAATAATAACTATTATTACTATTGTTATCTGAACACCTGGGGCCAATATATATTTTGTACAGGATTGCAAAGATAAATTAGTAAGTCTTCAGTTTGAAAGTAGTTCCATATTATGTTGTGGACTTACTATAACTTACATTAGATAAAAAAGCAACAAGCAGCATAACTTATCTGTGTATAAATTCTGATAAATGAATAAATTTAAACAATGCTTCATGCAATTTGCTCAGCTGAATATAAACTTTGAGAAAGTTTATCCAACAACAGATTTGATACTTGATTTGCTGTGATGACATTAGAGTAGCATTGTTAATGAAAACTTGTAACTAGTACAGTAATAAAGGGATCAAAACATTAAAAGAGCAATATTAATCTTCAAAAGAAAATGAGATAAAACATAGGTCAGTGTAAGTTTTCTAAATTGCAAAGATTATCCAAAATTACTGCTCTGCCCATAATTTCATGAGTTATCTCGTCCACCAGCATCTAATTTGCCACAATCAGAATCCTGCCTAACAGTTCAAACATAGTGCCAGAGAAACAAAAAGAAAAGAAATAAGCTTTTGTACAAGTATGTAGGCAGAATTTCATGTTGTCTGTTGGGTTAAAAAAAAAGAGTGGTGATGGTGAGGAAATAATAACTCTAGTTCTACTGTAAGCTGTTGCTTTTTTTCTTTAAAATGCTTATGCTTCCTGGTGCAAAGAAAACAGGACTTTACATAGGGGATTGCACACATAGTTGCTTTGTTTTGTGTTTGCTAGACAGATTAAGTGTTTCCAGAAGAGTAAGGGATCCACAGTATTTCAGAGAGCAAGAAACACTGCTTTGATAGTGCTAATCACCAGTAGCTGGATTTTGCTACTCAAGTCAGTTGCTACTTTCATTTGTCCCACCATTCAAAGAGGAATAGTTATTATTATGGACTAATGGAACACAAAATTTTAATATTAGGGAGAAGAATGTTTTAAGTTGGTAAACTTCATAAACTTTATGAACATCTTTCTTGCTCTCCACCATATACTGAACCAACCAAGTTGCACAGGGTTACTCTAATAAGAAAACCTGATTTACATGAAAAGGCCCGATATATGTCAATATACTGATATGATCTTTTGACTTTCATTTACTGTTTAAACTGGTTTTTAGGATCAATCCATACAGCAGCAGTTTAATAGGCAAGGTTATCCATCATCTCAAAGCCACAGCTCCAGCAACATTACTATAACAGTATCAAGCCTGTAAAAGAATTTCACACAGTGGGAATCAGCTAGATTTGTATGATTCATGGTGTCAATAATTATTACTCTCAAGAATGTAAAATATAAGCTTTTACTTCAGCAAATAGGAAACAGTTTTAAGGGATAAAAATCATGGCAAACTGAACTTGTGCTGTAGGAAAAGAGGTTTGAATAAGACAAATCCAATGAACAGGGGCCAGAAAGAGACTTTGAACAAAAGATATGTAAGCAATTAAAGTAGGTTACAAAAGTAGCAAAAGACAACCTTTCATCTCATTTCAGAAATCAGAATGTAGTTGTCTATTTCCAGAACTTTTTTTCCCAGATAACACAAATGCCTTCATCCTATCCCCAGCTCACGTGAGCCAGCACATGCTTATCTCATGAGAACTGCACCAACAAAGGCCTGGATCCTCACCTATACTACAAATCTCAGCACGATCAGCTAAGATTTAGCTCCAACTTTGATAGAGGAAAGCCACAGAAAGATGTTTTCCTCTCAAATACTTCTATTTTTTTCATCATGCTTTTGGTTTTGTGCATTGAGGTTTTACGTACTTTTACAAAGACTCGAATTACAACCGTATAAGTGCAAATTCACTCTCAGTTATGTAAGCTTTTTTCAGCAATGCTGTTAGATAACTTCTGAAGAAGTGAAATTTGATCTAAAGGCTTTGCTGATGTGGAAAGGTTTTGCTAATACATCCTGTGGGAACAGCTGACTACTGCCTGGGCTGTGGGATTGACTGTGATTTTTGGATGGCACTATTCAGAATGACTCCATCCTGAACATTCTCGTGTCTCAAGCTATTAAACTCATCCAGAAAAACAATTCAGAAACGTGTAAAATATTTTTTTACCTCTTCTCATACAGCAGATGACCTATGTCCCCCAGGTTTTCCACGAGTTTTGGTGTGATTGTTTACTGGTTTGTTTTGGGTTTTTTTCCCAGGGGGGTGGGGGCTGGGGGTTAATATGTTTCAGTATTTTTTTTTTAGAAGAAGAAGCTAAGTTTTCTAACATTTGAAAAACTAGGTATTAATAGCTAAGGGATTATACACACAGATTCATACGTGTAAATTCTTGGGAACATAATCATGCTGGCAGAAAGGTTTAGTCAAAAATAAAATCCTTTAGAAAATCACATCCATTTCATTAAAAAAAAAAAGGGGGGGGTAAAAATATTAGTGTTGAAGTATTGAAGAGTAGTTCTGAATGTTGGGGTGTATAAGACAGGATTTTTACAGGGAACGAAGCACCTGGCAGTGACTGGGAAAAAGGTTCAGGGGAAAAACTAGCACAAATTAACTCTAAAGAAGATAGAAGAATGAAGAAGTTATTAACCACTGAAAAGACTTTCATGGTTTCTTTTTCCTTACATTACTTAGAAACTTATTGAATTTATTAGGCCACTGGCAAGGTTAAAGAATATACTTTCTTTTTCCTAGCCATGTTAATGATTCCAGTGTTACAAAATTTTCACTTCAGTATCACCAAGAGTGGCAACCACTATAAATTCCATTCTTTATGTTTAACCATAATCAGGTATTTCATACATTTTAGAAGTAAAGGTTAAAGAGCCCACTTGGTACTTTTTTATCATGATTGGAAAGGTGAACTTAGAAGACTAGGACATCACTTCAGAATAAAATATTGAAAAAACATTTTCAAACATAGTTCTACAAAAGGTTTTGAAATAGATAATTTTTCTAAGGCCTTCAGAAAAATTACTTCTCATATTAGTTCTGCAAATGTCTGCACCTATTCCCAAAATGACTGTTATTAAAATAGGATGTTAAGGAAAGTAACATAATTTGATAGAGCCATAGAAATAAAAGACATGAATTTCAATAATTATCATATAACACTGATAAATTCAACCCATCTTTAAACATAATAGGGTTTTATCTTTGTTCTGACACACATGACCTTATGGTAATCTAGAACACATTCATTTAAATAAAAGCACAATATTTATCCAGAAGAAGATTATTTTAAATCATTATTGCTTGGTCATATGAGGTTTTACATTTATAGAAGACGGAATGCATTAGACAGAAAGACATTAGATATAAAATATTAACAATTTTCCTTAGTAAACTGGTTTATATACATAATTTTAAGAAATATATAAAATAGCATAGAATTAGCAGGAAATCAGCTCAAGATTTACTTTTAAATTCAAATATCCACAAATGACGTATGAATAAGAAACTTGCTTACAAACAAAGAACCTGACCCTGGCTGCACAAGTGTGCTCTGTTTTGGAGACAGGCTTCAAGAGAAACAAAAAAAAATCTTATAGTTTATACTGCACTAGGTGAGGAAATACCCTTTCACAGGAACACCAGAATTATTGTATCAGCCACGTGAAGATGGTTGGCCTCAATATTTGGAGAAATGGGCTGACAGGAACTACATGAGTTTCAACAAAGTGCAAAGTCCTGCCCCTGGGGAGGAAGAGCTCCAAGCACCAGCATGTGCTGAGGACGATCCATCTGGGAAGCAGCTTGGCAGAGAGGCCCTGGGGCTGCAGGTGTGCCAGCAGAGTGTCCTGGCACCAGGGAAGGGGAGGGATGTCCAGAGCTGCATCAGACTAAAACTGCCCAGGAGAAGTGGCCCTGCCCCTCTGCTCAGCACGGGTGAGGCCACACCTGGAGTGCTCTGTTCAGTTCTGGGCTTTCCAGTACGAGAGAGACATGGAGATACCTTCACTACAGGACTACAGGGATGATTAATGGTCTGGAGCATCTGTCCTGTGAGCAAAGGCTGAGAGAACTGAGCCTCTTGAGCCAGGAGAGGAGAAGGCTCTCATCAATGTGTGAAAATACTTAGGGGATTGTCAACAGAAGACTGAGAAATACTCTGATAAGTGTTATTTTCAGTCAGTTTAGGAAATTTTAAATTCTGTTCTTACAATTTTTAAAAAAAGAAAAAAGAGGGGAAAAAAGGGAATTCTTTCTGTCACCATGGAACTGCCCCAAACACAGTATCTAGAATGATTTATTTTTCTTTTCAGATAATAATGAGGAATTTGCTTGAACATTTCATAATTTAATCCTTTAGTTGGACTAGGCAATTCACAAGGAGATCTAGCCTCTGTTTTGAGGTGATTTCTAAGTCTGGGATTTTTTGCAGCTTTTATATGGACCTAATTATCTGTTGTGTAATTAGTAGATTTGCAGCTGAGGAACTTGAAACTATAACAAGAAAGAGCCTTTTCAGAGAGATCAAGGAGAAGTCTTTTTACACTGCATTTCCACTAAAAGTTTTACTTGGGAGGTCAGAAACTGAGACAGTCTAGAACCGCGGGAGTTCAGAAGAGTCTTAGTGTAGGGATGCCCACAAACATGAAAATAATTAGCTGTTTGAAGGGGATTGTTTTTTGGGGGAGCAAATGGGTTTGTGTAATTCCCTTTTTATTAGTTCCACTGAAGCAATTTTTAGAAGCTCCACATATATTCATTTACTAAAGGAAGCCAGAAGAAAAAAGAATAAACATCACCAAAAAGTAATACTGTAAGATCAAAGAATAAAATACACAGGGAGAAATCCTGAAGTTGTTATTCATCCTTCTGTTCAGGGAAGTCAAAAAACCACATGTTGAGCAGAATTTGCAGGTGAAATTTTTTTTTTTAATAATTAGTGCAATTTTATGAAAACATTACTGCCTCAAAGTATCCTTCTGATTCCTCTGAAAGGAAGGATTTCCAGATGCACTTAACATAATTTCTCTTTGCTTAAGTTGAAATTAGTTAAGGAGCAGAGGCAGGTCAACAGTGAAGAACTTTGAAAAATTCCTTATCATAACTTCAATAGATTCTATTTCACATTCTGTAATAGGAACAGGAATGCCAACCAAATCTGGTGAGAAAATGTCCAAGATCCCGCAGTAAAATTAGTATGCAATTCCTTTTGGTAACTAGAAAAGGACTAAAAAGGTGCTGGAGAGTTTTCATTTTTTGTTTGGTTTAGATTTTAGCAGAAGAGAACAAAACACAAAGACTATAGCTCTCAGTAACACAATTTACAAGATTAATCAGAAGAATTAATTTTAGTTGCATGATCATGAATCAATTGTGGAACTTTATTTTTTTGTTTTGTTTTTTTTAAAGACTGCACATGCAAAACCTGGTTTTACCACTGCATAAAGAGAAACCTGTGGCAAGATCACTAGGGAAAGAAACTGGGATAGAAATTACATTCCCACAAATGCCTACACAAATATTTCTGCTAGGAACAAGGATGAAACAGGGTGGAGACCAGCCTTCTTTTCTAAAGTTACATATCTGTGCCACACGAATTTTCTAAAGAAAGTACAGAGTATTAAAGAAAGCAATGAATTTTCTGGGTAAAAAATGGAGTTTCAGAGGTCCCGAATTAAACATCAATTTTGATTTAATTTAGGTAACAGTTTCAGTGGTGGAAAAAATTAAATACAGGTATGATATTACCATCACAATTTTCTGAGTGAGTGCAAATTTTAAGTAAAAAACATTTTCTTCCATGTTTTGCATCAAAGCAATATTTTTTGTTTAAAATAGGAAATGAAATTAAAATTAAATTAAAAGTATATCTTATGATCAAAAAATCTATCGTTTTGGGTCAATGGAAGAATTCCAAGTGGCATTTCTTAAATACAATTTTTTGAGGGGTTTTTTGTGTTAATCTCTGAAAAAATATCCAAACTCTCTAACACCAGGTTTAAAAAAATTGCCCAGGTTTACCAGTCAAAGTGCAGCTGGACCAGCACAGGATATGTTCTGGAGAAACAGATCCATCCCAAGGTACCCTAACACCATTAAAACACCTTGCACAGTCAGAGATAAATGAAATTTTCTTATATAGGGAGTTTTTTCCTATCCTTAATTTTCATTTGAACCTGAGTCTGGTCTGTAACATTGGCTGAGCTTTCAAGTTACACATGCTTTGTTTTGATCCTCACCAAATTGTCTCTTTCTCCCTTCTGCACAAATAAGGCAGGAAAATCTCAAAAAAAGCTTTGCAAGAGAAGAAGAAAAGCAATAAAATGCATCAGCTTACAGAGAGCAAAACAATGATCTGCTGGCTGAGGGGAATCCTCCCTCAGTCCCCTGGGACTGTCAGCAGCATCTCCAGCCACAGGCACATTCACCCCCAAAGACATCCTGCCATTCTCCCAGCCACCGAGGATTTCTGAACCAGAGCGTCACCCATTCTCCTTTCTGCAGCCATCGTGACCGGAGTCTGAACTCCCAACTCCTGGTATTCCTGGCACTCATTCTTCGGGGGGGTTCCTTGAAAAAGCCTTGTGTCATCATGTTACAGAAAGATAACGATCTTCAGATCTGTCATTCTTGTACATAAAGTCTTAAACTGGTGGGAGTGAAAGGGAATTTTTTTTTTCTTGTTTTCCCTCAAAGGGTCTGAAACTTCCTGGCATATCGAAAAGGCAAGAGAATTTATAACTTCATGGTATGCTGAAAGGTCAAACTGAATATTTTCACAACCAATTTATGAATTCTTATCCCCTCGAAAATGAGTTACAGAAATTTACCCAGAAATAATTGAAACAATTAAGAAACAAAAAAGCCTTCTTTTTGTAGTAAAAAAATAGCTTTTCACAGCCACAAATATTATACAGCCAGGCTTTTGAACATCTTCATTATCAAAAAACTCATTTCTATACACTGTATTTGGCTGCACAAAGAAATTATACAAGAAAAATTATTTCTTCCATGAATATAGACTCTGATCACTGATTTCTTCCACTGTGTTAAGACTTGGAAGTGGCAGATTAACATTGTGCCAGTTTTATTATCACCTATTTGTAATGCAGGGCTAGAATTCTAGGTGTCATAAAGGAAAACACTAAACAGGAAAGAACAAGTCAAATTGTTTTTTCTCTCCAAAACGAAACTACTAAAATTGCATGGCTGCTTGCACTTGGGACACCAGGGAAGCTCCAGAGAAGTCTTGTTTCTTACTTGCATCAACCCACAGTAGATGTATTGAAGGATAAAATTAGCTGGCTGCCTGAACAGATTCAAAATCAGGACTACCACAATCAGAGTTTCTACTCTTTCCCTTGTTAGTCACCTGATAAAGCAACGAGGTGATTTGAGAAGTCATATGGTCAAAAAGCCATTTTTAAAATGGATATTTTTTGTACCGAATTACTTCTCTGAACTTGTTTGCCATCATCATCCCACAGGAATACTGTCCCAGGTGTAAGGGAAGACGCAGAATGAGTGCTGAAATTGTGTTTTAGATTAGATTAAGATGCCTTACAGCTATATCCTAAATCCAGAGCTTTGCATGCACTTTAAGCAAGCAAGCCTGTTATGAAAAGCAGCCTCACTTTAGTCCTGGCTGTTAAACGCCTCTCTGCACTATCCTTGCCCTTATGGCAAGGCAGGAGTTTGCATCACTGTTTGGTAAACTTGATCCAGACTAGAAACACCAGAGGTCAGCTCTTTAGCTCCACATCGTTGCCACACAGATGTTCATGCTGACAGGAAGGGAGGGAAGTGGGCTGAGGCTGAGACTGCGTCTTCCAGAACATGACAGCATGTTTGGAGAAACTGTGAGCTGTCACTGACCAGGGTGGTCTCTTCCCAGCCCCAGCTGCTGTTTCATTTCCGTGCATGAGATGTAACTAATCCACAGCTGCAGGATGAGTCACTTTAGCAACCTAATCTAATGGAAAACTAATTTTTGTTTGCTTTGGGTTTATTCTTTTAGTGGTGGGCTAAAATTCTGTCATTGGATCTGACTCAAGGGAAATATTGGACACATGCAGCCAAAAGCAGGAGCAGAGAAGGGAAGGAGTTTCTTTTAACACAGCTCACATCTACACCGCATTAGGGATAATGTAGTATCTGATACTGAAAGGCAGAAAGTATCTGTTGAATACTCCCCGCTGTCCAGTGGATTTCAGGCAAACTGAACTCAATGGTAGTTTGCTACTGAATGTGTTATAAATGTGGAATTCTCATGTTACTGAATGCTAGTATCATCTCCAATAGTTTCCATTTTCCCTTTTTCGGAATGTAACAGTCTGCTTATATCAAAGACTTATATTAGAGATTTCTCAGCAACAGAGAGGTTTTATCATCATCACCTCTCACTCATTGTCAGCTGTTTGTTCCCACACTTCTCTCCTGCCAGTTATATTGACACAACTGTTTAATCCTTCCCTAAGGCAGATCTGTGAAATTATCTAGGTTAAGGAAAACAAACACTGCTTAAAAACACCTTAAAAGTAAATAAATACTTGTTGCCTTTTACACAGATAATTTGTATATTCATTTGAGTAAGCAATTCAATATGTACTTATGTCAGCAGAAGTGTGGGAATAGAAACCTCCAGCAGAGTTGCAGAAATATTAAGAGGAAGAAGGTAAAGGTCATCTTTGTACCCATTTGCTTTTGATTCCAACACAATCATTCATATGTCGTGAATATGACTTTTATTACTAAAGTTGTACAAACACTAACCACCTTTCTAACCACTTATGAAGTGACTGAGGGGTTATACTACTTATTTTTTAGTGACAAAGTTGAAAAGTACAACTTCTGAGGTTAGGCAATCCTGTCTAACCCACAGAACTCTAACAGCTGTGTTGAAGTTATAAGACAGCAAAAAATACTCTTTGCTTGTACTTTGCTCTCCTCATCAACTGACAAGCCAAATGTACAGATATTAAATCAGTCAACATTACAAATTCCAAGCTCCATTCACAATGCCACTAACACCATGACTCCCACCTCCTTACAAAATCACACACACGCACAGAGCTCAGCACATACACAGACTGGCAAACAACACTGGCAGCAGCACTGACTCACATTTCTGGAGGACAGATTAATTATCATCTTGGAACAAATGGTACATCACGTCTATGAGCATGAAAACAAAAACAACTTAGTTATTTAAATGGAAAATATTTTGAAAGTAAAAATAGCTACTTAAAGTGATATAATTGTCAGTTAAATCAAGTATTTGGCTCATACAGAGGATAATACAGGAGGATGTCTTGGGGCTCCATAGACTAGAAAAAATTAGGCCAACCACAATGGGGAAAGTAAATAACCAGATTAAGGTACAGGCTCACTCTGTTTCTAGTACAAGAACAATATAGTTAAAATGTTTAATTTAATTTGAGTCAGTAGAATTACTGTTATAAGAAATAGATAATGCCCGAACAATAGTGGTTAATGGATCACTTCTTCAGCACAAAGAAATTCAATAATGTTAAGTCTTAAAAAAAAATCAGTATTAAAAATTCAGTTTCTCAAGTAACGTTAAGTGCTTTTTCTAAAAGCAGAAATCACTTAGAATAATAAAATATGCACTTCTAGTGCAATCTAAGTATCAGCTTTTTCTTTCCTTTTTATATTAGTGACACTAAAAGAGTGTGTACTGTTCTGATAGGTGTGAACCCAAGATACTTCTTTCTAAATAATTTGCAGCCTAAAGACATAACAGGAGCAATAGAAGGAACTGCTTTAAAAGGAAAGCATTGTAGCCAGTTGCTGGAGATTACAGATCATGTTCTACATGTCACTAGCATACTTTTCTTACGTTTGGAATTTCCCCTTAGATCCATTTAAAAATATTTTTCTCCCTTCAAAAGCAATGGCAAAAGTTAATTTTGATCCTAATACTTGGAGTTTCTCAAATATTATTATTAAGAGGTCTATATGGCCATTTCCTTAAAAGATCCATACTTAGCTGTTGAACAACTCCAATCTTCTTCAGGTAAGTATCTGTATCATAAATGTGCAACTATACATTGACCAGACAATTTTGGTGCCCTAAAACACAAAAGGCAGCTTTAGAAATGAGTCTCCTGCACCTAAGAAAACACAGCTGTACACAGTTTAGGTTACTAAAGGGCTTCTGGTTTAAACTGCTATTTTTTTAACTCTTTAAACTCTTTTTTAAAACTTCAATTTAAATTGTGTAACTCTAATACTATATAGGAAAAGAAAGGAAAATGTAATTAGTGAAAGAAAGAGACACATATTTAGAAAGGGTTGTCTGCATATTGGTAGGGATTCTAATTTCTTTAGCTAGCCAGCAATTTGAAATACAAATAAAGGTTGTCTCTACAGCGAGTACAACAGTGGAACAAAACTGTCCAACTTTTGCCCAAAGCTACTTTCACCTTTTTCTCTTCCAGAAGTAGCTTACAGGTAAAGTTTGTCCCTTAGAATATCATGCAGCTCATGTATGGGCTTAAAAATTAAGTTCAACAAATTGAATTTAAAGTGTTAATAGTTTGTTTGTTAACTATGTTCTTTTGCAAATTAAGTCAACCACCTTATAGAAAAGCTTTTACTGGTGATTCTTATTCAGAGCTAGCTCATTGGTATTCTCCTCCAGCCACTGCAACAAAATTATACATCTGTTTTAATTTTTATGTGACTACAATTATTTTCATTGTGGGTTGGTTTTTGTTTTTTTTTTTTTTCCTACTGACACTGTGTGGCAAAAGAAAAGATTTGGCTCTAAGCTATATTTGGATCACATGGCTTGCTTCACAGTGGACCTCACAGATCCTCGGCTATTCAGGGCTCCATCGTCCCTTCAGCCATCCTGCATAAAAACACACCAATCATTTTCCACACCAGAACAACCCACCACTCAGGCAGCCTGAAAGAAATTCTTAGTGAGAACAGTATATCAATTTTATATGTTTTTAGACAATAAAATACTTCTTTGGTGAACTGTGTGCTTAGCTAACTTATGGTAACTTTTTTATTCCTTCTATGTGCTCCTTCAAGATGAGTTTTGGAGAGCTTTTAAAAAATTTTACTCACACATTGTGTGCTGGGAAGAAATTTTCCAAGCTTCTTAAATTTATAATTAGGTGAATTTCACAGCCTAAGGGCTCATTACAGCAAAGCCAGCTAGTAAAAGTGACTAGTTCTGAATTGTTCATAAGATTGATGAAGACTTGGGCTTATTGGTAACTGAGAACCTTGTGATATATGAACTACAGGTAACAGTAGCTGTAAAATCCAGGTCTGAATTTAAGTTTCACTTACAATTTTAGAGGTGTGAATACACGCTTCTAATTCAGCCTATTACTGAAAGCAGAGAAAAGTTGAAAATTTGCACAGTAAATGCCAAAGTTGATTAATCTTCAGATTTAGGCTCGAGGTACGCAGGTCTGAATCTACATCACCCTGGGTGCTGAGCTGAACAAACGCAGTGCAATGTGTCCCCAAGGCAGCACATGGCATCCAGGTTGCACTGTATAATTGATGAGAGAGGCCTCTAGGAAACAGAGTCAACCTTAGCACCCACTCACACATTTTACATAAATTGACTTTGAACCTAGTCCTTTCCTTGTGGTTATAATTTTCATCTTTCTCTATGTCAGTGGCTACTCAATAAACCATTCTCCAGGGGAGTTCTGGGGCACATCAGATTCTTAAGGCAACAGAAGTTTTATTCCTCAGGTTTTTGTTCTTTTTCCATTTGCATAAAAATATTGATAATAACTCCCTGCAAATCAAAGTGAACTCCCTCAATTTTATATTTTAGCACTGCCAATTAATACCCATCATTAGGTGGGGCCTAAGGGTCTCATCCAGGATCCATTTGCAATGTGCTATTAGAGCTGATGGCACAACGTTTGCCAGAACTGTGAAGAGAATGAATGACACACAGAAGCGTGCTGGGAATGGAGTGAGTTTTCTTCATAACAGCTAGCATGGTGCTTTGTTTTGGGTTTGCAACCAACACAGTGCTGATAATGCAGGGAAGTTTTGGCTACTGCTGAGCAGTCCTTGCACAGCACCAGGGTGATGAGGCTGGGAGTGCCCAAGGGTGGGCAGGGCACTCAGCCCTGACAGCTGACCCCAACTGACCAGAGGGATGTTTCACACCCTATAACATCATACCTCATAATAAAAGGGAAGAAGAAAGGGGGAACATAAGGAATTCTGGTGTTTGTCTTCACAATTAACAGCTACACATGATGGAGTTTGTCTTCACAATTAACAGCTACACATGATGGAGACCTGCTTTCCTGGAAATGACTATGAACTTACCTGCCAATGGGAAGTACTGAATAAATTCCTTATTTTACTTTGCTTGTGCACACAGTTATCCTTCCCTATTAAACTGGGTTTTTTTTCAGCCTGCAAATTTTCATGCTTTTATCTTTCCAATTCATCCCTGAGGGGGTGTGAGTGAGCAGCTGGGTGAGACCTGGCTCCTCACCAGGGGTAACCCACGAGGGTATTTTCTGTTTTCATTGAAATCTCTTAGGTGACATAATGACTTTTGAATCTAATTCTTTTCGTGTATCACCAGCACATTTTACCATTCCCCCATATATGAAATCTATAATTCTGAAATGTTTCCTTTTTATTTAAAACAAACAATCATTTAATCTTCTAAGTCACTATATAACCTCTAAAACACATAAAAATATGTACTTTGCTATTAAAAGAGAAAAAAATTGAGCATTACTTTATAAGCTAATTAAACATCACCACTTATAGTTTTACAGTATTAATAATATATGCTTCCTTAAGTCCTAAATTTAACAAAGGGAAATTAAAACCTTGTGTTTTCTCACTTGCCCATAGGAAGCAGCAGATTAGGGCAACAGACGGAAGTTGTTAAAAAATGTAGACTCCTGATTAAATTTTTAAAAAGTAAAAAAGGCAGTCTAAAATTATCAAATGGAAGTTTACAGGGAAGCTCCTTTCTGTAAGAGTTTATAATAGATTTAAATGATAAATTTCTGGCTTGCACAATGCCAAACAAGCAAGACACTACAACACCAAAAAAATGGATTTTAATTCAAGCCCTAAAGTGAACATGATGCAAGTTTATCTGTTGTTTTTCCCCTTACTGTCTCCAACAGGCTTCTGAGACAATAGGCCATTGAAACGGAGACTTAAAATTTCTCTTTGGTAAATTGAACCTCTATGGATTTTGTTAAGGTTTCACTCCCTTCTGCTTTTTTTTCTACTGGCTTTGTACAACTGTCCCTTCTGCATCCTGTAAAGCCTGAAGATGAATATAAAAAGAGGCACTGACTAGACAGAAGTAAAGAAATTTAATTAGGTAATTATATACTCAGCCTGGCTCTTCTATTATATACCCTCTCCTCGTTTTCACTTTGCCCATGACCATTACTTTGCTTTCAGGTTTTACAGACCACAGGCCAAACTAACTCCTCCCTCAGAGAGACATTCTGTTTTCTCTCACTTGGGAAATAAATCCTTTCCCACATTATTTATTTCCTATGTTACTGCTCTTCATCTTCTTTAAAAGAGAGAAAAAAGAAGATTAATTAAGCCCAGTGGTGCCAATACAATTTGTGTTTCAGTTGATATAGATACACCAGAGGAAGCTATTTGCACATACATGAAAAATGAAATAACTACACAGGAAAAAAGATTGCAGCATGCTGAACAGAAGTTATAGATACTTCAAGAAGAGGCAACAGTATTTTTAAGATATCAGTTAAATTAAATACTGACACAAAGTCACTGATGGTAGGGAAATTTTCATCTATTGACACTTTAGCCATGTCAGGATTTAATTTAGCCTTTAATTTAGTACCTTCAGCAGAGTTTTGTAATTCTTAAAAATAAAAATATATGCCAATAGTTCTGATATCAGTAAAGTGGTATAACTCCCATCTCAATGTTTTTTGGTTCTAAAATACTTTTTCCTTGTATCTACTTTGAATTTACCCTCTATTACTACAAAACCATTACCTCTTGTCTTATAGCAATCGGCCCTATTAAAAAGTTTGTCCCCATCTTTCTTATAGCCATTTAAGAAAGACTGAAAGACCACCCAGACCCTTCTCTTCTCCAGGCTGAACAAGCCTAAATCTCAGCCTTTCCTCATAGGAGAATTTCTCCATCCTTCTGATCATCTTTGTGGCCCTCCTCTGGTCATGCTGAAACAGATCCATATCTTTCCCATGCTGAGGACCCCAGAGGTGGATGCAGTATTCCAGATGGGATCTAAGAAGAGCACAGTGGAGGGGCAGAATCACTTCCCTTGTACTGCTGGTCACACTCCGTTTGCTGCAGCCCAGGATACAGTTGGCTTTTCAGGATGTGGGTGACAGACACAGATTGTCATATACAAAAATTAAACTGAGATAAACTTTTCAATTCCCTCTCCTTGCCCACATAAAAGGATCCCAGATTTTGAAAATGGCCTTGTGTTTCTTCCTCAGTAGTCAGATTTCTGGAACATGGTTTTCAATTCCCCTTCCAAAACACCTCATTTTAAACATGACAGTCAGCCACAGTGTGCCTTGAAAGTTGTGAACTACCACCAACTGCAAATGGTTGAAACCAGTTTTTCATGGATAGCCCAAGAGACAGTCTGTTGGGTTATGGCAATCTTGTCTGTCAAAACAGTGCACTGTCAACTCCTGAGTGTACAAAGTCATATTACACCTCTTTTCTTCTCACAGCTGTTTGCTCCAAGTGGCATGGAGAGATAATTATGAATCTGAGAAAACTGGAAGACATGCATACTAGTAGCTGGGACAAAAATCAGAGCAGAAGAATAACAAGGAAGAAGACAGAGAATTAATAGTTAGTCTCTACAAAATAACCATACATTCTCTTCACAAAATAAATAGATAAATTGCTTGGCAATGATCTTACCTCTGTATTGCAATTGTTTCATGTCCTTTTCACTAGAAAGTGAAATATTTGATATGTGAAAGATGAGAAAGGTGTGAAAGTGGGTAAACAGGGATAAGTCAGTGAGTACAAACATCAACATTTGGAAGCTGTCACTAACATGCAAACAAGAAAAGCTGCTAGCAGCAGTGAGAGCCTGAATGTCAGAAATGTTTGTTTTTCACTTTTTTAAAGGGCTCTTTCTGTGAAATCTAATTACACAATTAAAGTCATAAGTGTTTTCTGCACATGTAAGATCCACAATCTGCTGAGCAGAGCAGCTCTGTTTTGCAGCTTTATACTCAACAAACTCTGGTGTAGAAATTGTCTCAAGCTAAGTCCAATGAAATGTTTATATCTGACTGGGGCCTCTAAGGGCTAGTAAATAAAGACCCTCCTCTTACAAATACCTCAGCATCAGTGGTGCATACTGGGAAATTTATGCACATTCCCTGATACGTGGCCGTGTGAATGGACAACAAATGTATTAAGTTTGCATAAAAACATCACATCAACACCTCTGCTAAGACAAGATTCACTTGGGAGAAAAGCAAGCTGTGGCACTTGCGTATCAGATGAGGCTAATTCTCGAAATGCTGTTAGAAAAAACAAGGAATTCATTTATAAACCTCCATTTAACTCTATGTTGTTCTAGTACCAGGAATTTTCCTACATAGTTGCAGCAAGTGTGATGCTGTGTAGATGAGAAATGGAGCAGTAATGACATGAGTAAAGATCTGCAATTCAATATATAGATCTGAAAATATTGCTGCCTATCATATTACATCATCATAGCTTACACGCAAGCACAAATGTTAGCTGTACTTTAAAAAAAGTAATCAAGAGTGGGATCACAGTGGGAAAATGGCTCCAAGGGCTCCACATGCAGGGAGTATGGGAACCGAAAGTGAGAAGACAAAGAAGTTTCTAATTAGTTTGCAAAAGTGTCAATGGTTTAACATAAATTCCTATATAGATTCACATTTAAATATATGTCTCTTCAACTTGGACTTACATTCAAGTCCGCCTAAACTAACCCAGGGTAACCTTCTGTCTTGCACTCTGTAGTAAGCATTATTTTTTTTAAAGCCTCAAAACAAAGCTTCTAACAGCACAGATTTTATATTACGACAAGCATATATTTTTCTGAAAGTTTAATTTAACTCCAACATTTGGGAAACATCACTGTAGACCAGGAGATCATTTGACTACATCTATTTCATTTTGATTAAACAGATAGCAATATAGATATATGTTTAAAGGAAGAAATTTCTACAGCTGTGCACAATCTCACACAGTGCAGAACCATGATTTTCCAGCTAACAAAAAAGACTTAAGTTTTAAAGCCAGTTCAAAACCTTTGTCTGAACAAAAGTTGACTTTGTTGACATCGCACTCAACTAGTGCCCATAAATTGCAGTGATGAATACTAGCTAGCTGTTAGTGTCCTACTCTGAGGACTGGTGTTTTGTAAAGCTGTCCTCCTTATGAGACTGTTTTACTGGTACCTTTGACACTGCTTTTGAGAAAATGTGTCAAGACTTTAAAAACTGGCAAAACACAAGAGGCAAGCTTAAAAAAAGGCATAAAGTCAGTTTTCCAAACCCATTCTTTCTAGTCTTCCAGATTCATTAAATTTCCTATATGTTTAATTCCTAAATTTCTAGTATTTTTAACTGAATTGCGATGTCCTTTTGGGATTTTTTTTTTTTTTTTTTTAATACGGAGCATTTGAAAAACAACAACCAAACTTGCTCTTTTTATGAAAAAAAGCTGTGTAAACATTTTCCCTGTAATGTGGAAACCTCTCTTTCACTCTTGTGAAGCACGTGATTGGTTTCTGCTTTCACATCCAAGAAGCTGCTCTCCCTTTCCCAGTTTGAGAAACTTTATTAAAGTAAACTTTATTAAAGTAAAGTTTATTAAAGTAACTTTATGTTATATTTATTCTTTGGAGTGTAAAACTTTGAATTTGGTTTGATTAGGAAAACTAATGTGGATTTTTTTTCAATGTTTGAGCATTGTCATTAGGATCATTTATATTCCTCAGAGAAAATTAGAAGAAAAGGATAGCATTGCTATTTCCCTAATTCCCCTTTCATCTAACAGGATAGTCCACCAAAGAATAAACAAATCATGTATATCTTTATTTATTCATTATACCCTGTATTTAATATGCCTATAAACTTATTAGCTTATTCATCTTCTGTTCCCTTGTAAACTGAACCACACAGGATATACAACAATGATTTAATGGAGCATTCAGAATATATTTCAAAGATACCTTTCAGTGTATCAGGAAGAGTCAAGGCTTCTACTTCAAAATATATGCATATTTATTTCTTATGTCTGAATCTTGGACAAAATCATCACTGCTGATACTCTTTTTCTCTTGTCAGAAAATAAGTAACAGTGCCCGGAGTGCTGTCATTTATTGAATATCTTCCTGAAAGGAAAGAGATTGACTGACTATGACTGCTACAAAATTCCATCACTGTAAATACTAGAATAGATTATATTTCAAATAATAAATTTCCATAAAGGAATTAATTCTGTCCAACAGTCATCCCCCTCCGAGACATGTTAGCTCAAGGCTATTGACTGGGCTGATTACTGCTAAATATCTAATACATACTGAATGCTCTTTAAGAATAAAAATTGAGAACAGTTTTGATGCTGTGTTCTCTGTATCTTCCAATATATCTTAGCATATTAAAAGTGCCAAAGTAATGCCAGATTTTCAACTTTCCTTGCAGGAGGCAGAACTTGCAAGTTTGAAGCAACTTCTCTACCCTTACATTCCTACCTTAGGATCTTCCCATTGCAATAGTCAACTCCACACAATTGAACAAGCAAATTCAGTGATAAGCTTGGGTTTTTCTTGGTCAAGATACAAGACATGAGCTTGTCTGGGACCTTAGATGGTGTATAAATAAAGATGTCTTCTCTTGATGAAAAGCAGTGTGGCCAGCACTACTAGGGCAGAGATCACCCCCGTGTACTCAGCACAGATACGGGCTGCACCTCAAATCCTGTGCTCAGTTCTGGGCCCCTCACTACAAGAAGGACATGGAGGTGTTGGAGTGTGTCCAGAGAAGGGCAACAAAGCTGGAGAAGGATCTGGAGCACAGGTCTTACGAGGAGCAGCTGAGGGAGCTGGGCGTGTTCAGCCTGGAGAAGAGGAGACTCGGGGTGACCTTGTTGCCCTCTACAACTCCCGGAAAGGAGGGTGTAACCAAGTGGGGGTCAACGCCTCCTCCCAAGTGACAAGTGACAGGACGAGGAAATCACCTCGAGCTGTCACAGGGAAGGTTTAAATTGGATATTAGGAAACATTTCTTCATAGAAAGAGTAGTCAAGCATTGGAACAGACTGCCCTGGAAAGGGTTTGGATCACTAACTCCTTTCTCACGTGTCATACAGTGATTTATTAAGCGATATACTGTGTTGGTCACACTTCTATTGCAGTGATTCTACCTGCTGCACATACACAGGTTAGAAATCAAAGGCAGAATACAAGAGTACTTGAAAAAAATGTTCATATGATCATATAGAAATTTTAAAGGGGGAGGAAATGTTTGGGGCAGGAAATCATCTGGAAGTCATGCATCCATAAGACAAGGAAGAAACCTTCCCAAAATAAGCAGTAGTAAATTATTCTAAGTTGGGTGCAACTTGCACATAATTAAGACCTTGCGTTCTAACTTCAACAGCCCCAGAAGAAAACAATCACGAACCGCCTCAAAGCCTGAATTCAGTAGCAGGAAAATCTAAATATGCAAAGCTCAAGACTGCTTTGTTCAGTGCTGTTGCTGCAGGGCTCTTGTCTATAATCTAGCAATTACAATATTTGCCTAGTAGTATGAACAATTCCCTACACAGCACTCTGCAGCTCAGCCTGATGCAAACAAGCTCAAGTCTCTACGCCAGATTTTGTCTTCAGATACACATGCAATAATCCCTCTGATACACGTAAGACATTTTTTCCTTCCAATGGAAAAAATGAGAATTTTTCCACAGGCTTAGATCCTAGTCTCTGTCAGCATTAACAAGGATAAGGTAGAGAAAGAAAGAGAGAAAGAATGTCACTAACCCTCTATAAATAAAATTATAAAATGAAATAAATAAAATAATAAAATAAAATATATTTGAGAAAGCTAATACTGTGAGGATGAAAGCTACAGTGCTTAATTTAAAATGTGTTAACACAGCTATTTCACACCTCCTAGTTTTATATGAGAATCACATTCAGCAAGATTGGTAGCTCTCCTGGGAAGGCTGTGAATCTGTAAACCAAGGTATAATCTGACCAATGACCAAAAAATGTAGGGGTTTTTTTTCCACCCAAACTGTAGCTGTATAATATAAACAATCTTCATTGCATTTGTGTTTTATAGAGTGTTGTTTCTGTGAGAAAACATGAGAGGACGTAAATTTAAAAAAAGAAAAATTGAGCAGAGCTAGAAATAATTAATCATTATTTTAAGATACCAAAGACAATACTTCCTTAAAATGCTATAAAATGTACTTCTTATTAAAAAAAAAATAGAAGGAAGCAAGGTTAACTTTTAAGATGGAATAATCAGCATCTATGAATAGTGATTCACCAAAGCAATTTTTTATACAGCAGTTTTAAGAGTAATTGAAATTAAAAATTAAAAGCATATCTTCACATGAAGCTTTATACTGTATTTTCTAAACAAAAGTGAAAATTTTGGCAAAAAATAATTCTAGAGATATCTTACAGGACATAATTAGATATTTGCCTGTGGTTTAATTACTCAAAAGCATACTACATTTTCAAATATCAACTAAGACAAATATTTATTAAAAATATGTCTTAATTGTAAATGGTTACAAAATACTTTCACAATTCGTCTTTGACACATCTTTACAGAAGGCACACTTGCACACTAAGTGCTGAGCATAACACATTCCTGAGTCATCTTTACTTCACTGATATTTTAATACCAATTTAAATGCCCTTTTTAGTCCAGAATCCCTACTGAATTTCAGAAATACATTCTCAAGTATCAATATTCTTTTTTTTTTTCTGTATGTGAAAAGTACAAGAAGATTGACTTTTATCTCTTGGTTAAAAAACACATTAAATTGTTTTTCTTTGAAAAATCTTATTTAAGTGAAAAATACTTATCATTCTTATGTACAAGACAGTAGTGTACTGTGTAGGAAAGAAGGAAAAAAAAAAATCAAACCAGATGTAGAAGAGAACACCACTTAGAAGACCACATGCAAAGTAATGCTTGTCAAGGATTACAGCAGAGGTGCAAAATATGATGTGACCAGACTGACACATGTGCACTTTCTCATCTGCAATGTGCTTTCCATACAGCTCACATTTTCGCAAATAAAATTCAGTAAGTAAAAGCATCCACACTTTTAATCTTCCACTCCAACACAGAAATTCAGCTTCATGCTGAGAAATGGGCAAGTGTAACCAAAAGCTTTTGAAAGGTTGGACAAATGAACTTCTCAGCAACGAACAGATGTTTCTGCTCATGCAGAAAATGAATTTACCACTAGCTACTAATCTTTGTCTACTCCAGCTGCTCCATTGTATTCAGTAGTAAAGCTTGACCTGATAATATCTTATCCTCTTCTTTTGTAATAACCCTCAAGAACAGCAAGAAAACAAAGAAAAAGAACATTCCACTCAAAAAAAAAAATTAAAAGATCAAAAGGATTTTTATTGCCTTTTGAGATGTGCTTCAGTAGTTCCTGGCAAGACATTCTTTTCTTGGTAGAACACTTTAGGATAAAGTTGAGTAAACTTTTGCTTAGCTCCTTGTGTGTACTGTTTTAAAAAACATTTGTTTCTCCAGAGGAAATAAAACTACTATCTTAAGACTAGAGTTCCCATAAGAATATGAAATAGTTGACAAAAATCTGTCAAAAATAGCCTTTACAGGGCACCAAAGAGTTCAGCACAAACAGTATTCATCTCTCATGAAAGTGTCTATAGAAAGTATTAGTCTTGTCTGTGGACATCTATAAACCATGCAAAAATTGTGGTCTCCTGCAAGGGTACATGCACACAGAAGACTGTCAGCAGTACAATTCCAAGTTATTCTATGCCATACACTCGCAGCAGGTGTGCAGTGAAATAATCTTGAGAAAGTAATGAAAAAAAATTGAAAAACAGTGATGGATGTTACAAAGGAATTACTAGATGGCAGTTCAAAGCCTAAAAGGGAGGGAAGATTCTGCCATTATAGTTGATTACGAAAGAATTTTTTTAGTTTCCCAGAAACATTTTCTTTTTCCTCATTTCTCCAGTCAGCCTAATAAAAGACATTGTGATATTTCCCGTTTTGTTTCACAGATACCGCTCTTGTAATTCTCTCTCAGAAAAGGTAGCAGTTTACAACATAATAAACAGATGAGCAAAATCTCTATGCATTATTAAGATAATACGTAAATTTATTCAACTACTAAAATAAATAAAAAAGTTATGCTCATAATGAAAAATTTCATAACAGTTTCAAACTCTGAAAATCAATGAAGACTTGCCTATCAGTTTTTAAGATCAGTCTGGTATAGATATATATTCAAGTTAGGACATTCATCCTTCTTTCTTTACATGCTATGATCCTTCAAACATGTTAAACATAGAAATAGTCCTCTAAAGAACATATTTATTTAAAGAGAAAAGGGAAATGAAAATCTATACCTTCCACTTAATTAAAAAAACCAAAACCAAACCATAAAAAACAAACAAACTAAATAACAAAGAAACAGACAAAAAGAGTTTCATAAACTTTCAACCAATTTCAAAAACATCTTAACATACCCATAGCTGAATTTTTTCATCTGGATCCTATCTTGAATA
The DNA here is from genome assembly GCA_013397915.1 of Daphoenositta chrysoptera. NCBI lineage: Eukaryota > Metazoa > Chordata > Aves > Passeriformes > Daphoenositta > Daphoenositta chrysoptera. Next base: position 15,256 of record VZRO01005155.1, on the reverse strand, counting down.
AACTTTAATTAGAATTATTGAAAAAAAAAATCCTACGATGTTCCAAATTAAAAGGTTATTGCCGTCAATAAATTATTCAGACACAGTTTAAAATTCATACTGTTTCCAAAGCATTTACATTTGGATACATGTGTTACTACACATTTTCTCAGTTTGTGGTAGAAAAGCAGAGCCTGTGTGGGTACCATGTGCCATTTTTCTTTCAGTTTATAAAACGAAAACTCTGCTAGTCAGAGTAGTTGCAGGAATTTAAGCTCCAGTATCAATCTACTCTCCAATACAGTTACATTTTTAGGAATGCACAAGGAGATAATCTTACGGTACCAGGAACAATTGTAGATTTTAGTTTACTTTGCTCTACAAATATTTGAAAACCACATTCTGCAATAACTATCATAAACTCAACAACAAATTATACCTTTCTTTTCCTCTGAGAATCACATTAATAAGGAAAATTCAAAATTCTGTGGTCAAGACCATGCAATTATTCTCATAAATGTCACCAATTTAAAGTTCCCCCTGCCAAACCATCAGATAGGCTTTTATCTTTCAGAAAAAGTACAAGTAAATAGGCAAGCTCTGCATGAAATATGTGAATGTGAATTGGCTTATGAACTGAATCAGTCTAGACAGCAGATTTCATAAATATACTATACAATTCTCCACAAGCTCTCTGATTTTTATACTGACAGACCTATCACATCCTGTACAATGATCAGTAAATATCTGTACTTGCTCTGGCTCTATATGAGGGATTCCTCAAATACAGTGAAAAGAACAAGTGTGTTGAACCAAAATAAAGATGTCTGTGCCATAAGAAAAATACATTACTGAATAAAAATAATTTCATGCTTGCAGTTTCTGTTGGGACTGTCTGTTGGTTGGCTGGTTGGTTGGTTTGATGTGGGTTTTTTGTGGATTTTTAATTATTTTTCTTTTTTTCTTTTTCTTTAAGGAAAAGAAGACAATTTATCAACATGCAAATGGTAAAAGAAAAAAACTGCTGACAATGTGTGTTTGTTGTGTAGCTGTTTCTTGCTTCTTATCCCCAATTCCCCCCACTAATTATCTGAAAGACCATGAGACTATTTTATGAAAAATAAGGTGTTTGGAGAGCTGTTGGCATGTCTTTAAACATGGTATTAATTAATGTACGGGGTGTTTTTTATTTTTGTCAGATGAACCAAAAAAAGTTATTTAGAATTTCAGAGATTTTTGCTAGCATCAGGCTAAATTGCAGAGCTACTTTCATACCATCTTTTGTGCCATGTGCTCTGTGGTAATGGTAAACTTGGGTCACATTATGCAGACTACACTCTGTATCTTCTAATCTGAAAAACAATGAAGAGAAAGGAAGTCTCATAGATGGCTATATTACAAATTTTCCAACAGTGTAATTCCCACAAATTTTTGTGGGCGCATCTGTCTTTTAGGAACTCATAGTAAAAAAAAAAAATCAAACAGGAATGCCACTGCAGCAGACAGGATATTTGATTTTCTCATGGACAATATATATTGCAGTTATATCTAAAGATTGTCAACACCGGTGAGGCCATTTTCTAGTAAAATTGACTTTCCCCATTCCCAGTCTTTGGCTACCTCGATTTCCTGATGCCAGGACTGACAGATTTTAGCAGAAAGAGTAATTCACACATATTATGCCTTCAGTAGGAGGATTCAGGGTAAACTCTACACAACATGGTAGCAATAATAACTGAAGCATGACCCACAGGAGAGGTATGCATGTCATGCTGGAGCTGTGGAGCAGCTGACAGAGTTTCCTTGGAATCTGACATAGCACATGGAAAGGATTTGTATTTCTATGGTGTCCTGGTTCCAGTAAGGACAGGGTTAATTTTTGCAGCAGCCAGGTGGGGGCACAGCAAGGACGGGGAGGTTATCCTGTACCACCTCACACCATCGCCAAGAGCAGAAGGAAGGGATAATTTCTGTGGAGAAGGGGTTTCTTTCCACTTGAGTAAGTGTGGCAGAGGGAGAGGTCAGGTAATGCCAGTTCTGGGCAGTCACGTGTGAATCCTTTGCCTCTTGTACACTTTGTTATTGATACTGTAGCTGTTACTGTTCATTTCCTTATCTCACTGCTGTTTCCAGTAAACTCTTCTTACCCCAGCCTGTGATCTTTACCTTTTGCATCTCCAGTTCTCCACTCCAGCCCACCACAGAGAAGGGGGAGGGAGAGCAAGGGAGCAGCACACGGCTTCAGGGACAACACTAATTTGGGGAATAACATTCCTAAATATATGGACACCTAAAAAAAAAAAATAAAGTTCGGAGTAAAGTTGCATTACTTAGTACAAACCATCTTTCCAAGCAAACTGCTCACACTTTTTCCTAAGTATCCTAAAAAATGGCCAGCTAGAGTATTGATACTAGCAATCAGTTTAGCCCGCATGTGCCTGGACAGCTGTTCTAACATGTTTTTAATCTATTCACACATAGGATAATTCTCTAAGCTATGATAATCAAAATTAGTCTCATTTACAAAGAATTTCCAGAGTGTGAACAGGATGAATGCACACGTGTATCTAATTTCCTTGTTGCTGCTGTTTTAATCTGCATTTTGCTATTTATGGGAGTCCAGGAAGAAGTGCATTTAATTCCTGAGACCCAGAAACTGACAATCTCTATTTGGCTTCCTGAGGAAGAAATACTGTTTGAACACAAACCAGTAAAGCATTGCTACTTGAAGAAAAAAAAATACATCTGTCCTATAAAGTAATGTCCATTTTAATTGATCTTATATAAAACTAAAATCCACTCCACCAATACTACTTGGTTGTTCTAAGGATCAATTTGTAACAAGTAAAAAACCCATCAAGTTAAAAATGAGGCATCTTTTCTTTGAGTAGATGTTTCTACTAATGGATTGCTGGTTTTCATAGTGAAAAAGCCACCCTGAACATTCATGTAATATAACATATTCATGGAAAGCTTTAGGTAGGAAGGCACATTTAAAGACCATCTAGTTCCAACCCTCATGCCATAGGCAGGGACATCATTCAGAGATTAGTCTGCTCAAAGCCCCATCCAGCCTGCTGTTAAAAACTTCCAGGATGGAATGGGGCATCTACAGCTCCTCTGGGCAACCTGTACCAGTGTCTCACTATCTTAATCCTAAAAAATTTCTTCGTGATGTCTACAGGCCCTGGAAATAAATAAAGTAATAAAAGGTCCCTCTCCATCTTTCTTTTAAATCTCCTTTAAATACTGAAGAGTCATAATAATATGTTCCTACAGCATTCTCTTTTCCAGGCTGAATGATTCCAGCTCCCTCAGCTGTTTTTCTCAAGCATCATGTTTAACAGGTCCATGCCTTTCTCACACGGGAGACCCCTGAGCTGGATGCAGCATTCCAGGTGGGGTCTCACCAGAGCAGAGGGTCAGAATCCCCTCCCTTGCCCTGCTGGCTACGCTGCTTTTCATACAGCCCAGGACACGACAGGGCTGAAAGCACACATTGCTGGCTCAGGTCCAGGCTTTTGTGCACCAGTATCTCCAAGTCCACCTCTGCAGGGCTACTTCCAACGCATTAATTCCACAGCCTTTACTGATACCAGGGATTTTCCCATCCCAGCTGCAGCACCTTATATTTGGGTTTGTTGAAATTCATGAGACTGTGAGATTGATAGGGCCCACACCTTAAACTTGTTCCTCTGGATGGCATTCCTTCCTTCTGGTGAATGAGCTGCACTACTCACTTGATGTCATCTGCAACCTTGCTAAGGGGGCACTCAAACCCATCATCCATATCTGTGAGGAAGATATTAAGTAGTGTTGGTCCCAGTATGGATCTCTGAGGGACACCACTTCCAAATGGTTTCCACTTGGACATTGAGCTATTGACTATAACTCCTTGGATGTGACCATCCAATCAATTCCTTATCCATCTAATAGTCCATCTGTCAAACCCCTCTCTCTCCAATTTAGCAGAAAAAATGCTGTGTGGGACTGTATAAAAGGCTTTACACGAGTCTAGGCAGATTACACGGTAGTTCTTACTGTGTCTACTGATGCAGTCAGTCCATTGAAGATGCTACTTTATTTTATCTAGCAATAAAGTAAAAATTTGGATGCTATTCCAGTTCCTACCACACTTATGTCAGTGCAGTTGTATTAAAGGCATAATAATGTTGAAGAGAGGGAGAAAACAACGATTAGCTAAAAGTGCTTCACCTATCTGCCACACGCTTCTGAAAACAAAAAGAAGTTTGCAAGAATATGAACATACAAGATTGGAAACGACATTTATTTTGACTACATATCAGACTTGTCTTTTAGAATTATCTTAGAAGTATTCTGATACCAGATTTAGGATAATTCTGAATATGACTGCGGATTGCTGGAAAATGACAGCACACATGCCTAAGAGCAGTTGCTACAACTTTGTATCTATCTCACCTGCCGACCTTCATGTCTTGGATTTCTCACTAGTCTCCTTGCTGGGCATAGGTATAAAGGTCTAGATGTCCCTTTTTCTATTAATTCAATCTTTTTACTTGCTGCTAATCATGAGCTGCTTATCAAGGAGCAATATGGTTATGATACCTGCAATATGTTAGTCAGTCACAGCAATGTGCAACTCATTTCACACTTTTTGCATAATGCAATCTCTCTGCTTAATATACCTTCAATCTCATTTTTAATTAGAAAATCAAAATCTTCAACTTAAATTTTTTTTATGGTTTCATATCTTTGGAAAAAAAAGTGATTTGCATGATATTTATCTCGTCCAGAAATCAGAGAAGAAACTCTTTGCAGATGCAAACAATCAAGCTTTGGCATAATAAATGAAATCACAGCATTAATGAAGTGCTATGGCTTAGATTCTTCATGCTTACAAATCTTGACAATCTAAGACTTCTATTTTCTTTCAAGGACAGAATTTTTTGTACTTGTGTTGTTTTAGAAGACCATATCATATTTAAGCATTTCATACAAAACACATTTATATGTGCGCAGGACTTAAGACACATGATGTCTTAGCTTTAATAATACAGCCAGCTATATTTTTTTTAACACCAGATTCATTAATAGCATTGATTTGATCATGAGACTTTATTTTTCAAAACAATATTGTAAAGTAATTGAATTTTTTAAAATATTTATTGATGTGACCCACCCTGACTTGCATACTCTAGTTTTATCATGGTTGCCATTCTAAGCAACCATGTTAAACCAACTTGCAATGCGTGTTGGAAGATATTATCTTCTCCTAAATAGCATTGAAGGCTTTTATTAGTATTGGAGAAGTGAAGAAATATATTTGTCTGCTAGAATACATGTCAGTTTTGAAAAGCTATCCTATTTCTTTAGTGCTTCTCCGTATAAATTACAATACTCCCAGCCTCGAAGTGAAAATTTTGCACAGTAACACAAGCGGATTAAGAAACTCACAGTAGAAGTAGTCCAAAGAGGTGCTCCACAATTAAGCAAATCTCCTGGAAGCTCCCTGCCCTGAAATAGCACCTGCAAAGTATGTCCTGGTTTGGTGGCTTTGCATATCTGATTTCCCCGTGATTAAGTTCCCAGCAGACTAGACTGGAACATGCTAGTCTCAACATGCTAATCTTGGCAAAGAAACAGATCAAAAAGTTCCCATCTTTCTTGATCTCATCCCCATTTCTGCCCATATGTTGCTTTCTGTCCTTTTTTTCAGAAGGTTATCTTTTATCTTAGAAATAGCCTAATGATTCAGTTTTTATTGAAGACAGGAATAAAACTGCCAGCAAGCCAAGGAGATTGTGAAATCTTACGGAGGGGTGAGAAGAAGAAGGAGAAGCCATTTCATTAATTACTTTATAAACTACCTTTGCTGTTAAATCCAGCAAATCCTGAAGCACAGTCCAAGTAGAGGCCACAAGAGAAGCAACACAGCAGCTAAGACAGACCTCTGCAGGGCATCAATCAACTGTACTCATAGTTCTGCTAAGGTGTTTATTACATGTGGCCACAAAAAATATAGAAGCGTGACATTCTGGCATCCCAGGAGCTGAGTGAACAGATCAGGGACATTACAGCTTTCATTTACTTATGGCTGAAAGCTTTTCAAGACTACAGCCAAACAAGCAAGTACAGGTAAAAAAAAAAGTAAATCCTAGTACGACTGAAGCCAAACACAAGTTTTTATGGAACACAGCAGGAGCACCAGGGGTATTTAAATCTTTTGCGATTTAGATGATGCTATTACTCTTCACAGCCTGATAGCAAAAAGCTCTTCTCTTCCTACCATTCAAGCAGCTTTTCATGGACTGCTGAGCCCAACGTGTGTAACAGTATAGCGAAAGGCTTTGAGAAAAAAAATGGCTGTTATTTTCTAAGCCCAAAAAGAGCTGCTTTGTCTCCTTCCACCCAGTGCTGCTCACAGAGAATGGTACAGACCCTGCTGGGATGTTCTCGATTTCAAAATGATAAAGCAAAAAAGCTAATACCGCCAAATTGCTACCGCTTTTTATTTTGTATTTTTAGATAATGATAATTTTGCCTTGGTACACATTAAATCTTAATGGGAGGATAGAGTTGTCTACAAATTAATCAGCAATGACAGATGCCACAGTCTAATTATAGCACTGAAATGTGCAAAGAACTGTAATGAAAACTGATTACTATCCACATAATTTCTATAATTTTAATTATAATAAATACCTTAAATGACTAATTATATAAGTAAGTCACATTTGCCTACTCCATTCCTCATTATAAAATTTCTACAGCAATGGAGTTGCTATGCTATATATTTTTTTGTTCCATTTGTTTACTTATTCCATTATGACCTATTTCAAACGTCTTTTTCTGAATCACAAAATTTAATTTGCATTTTATTTCTGCAGGACGATGCTTAAAGAAGTAACACACAATATTTAATTAGTATTTAAGCCACAAATAAGACAGAAAAAGAAATGTACCTTTGAGATAACACTGACCGCATAAGAGGAAATGGCTTCAAGTTTCAGATTTAAATAAGGTAGTAGGACAAATTTCTTCACTGAAAGCGTGGTCATGCACTGACACAGGCTGCCCAGAAAAGAGGTCATGGTCTCTGGAAACGTTCAAAAAATGTGAAGATGTGGCACTTGGGGGCGTGGTGCAGTCGTGAGCACAGCGGTGTTAGGTTAACAGATGGGCTTGAAGATCTTAAAGGCCTTGTCCAACCACATTCGATGATTCTGTCTTATCACTTAGTAGTTAGACGCAGTCAGTAAACTACCTAAGACAAACAACCTGCAAAAACTTCTCTCACTTTAGATGCCTAAGAATATCCAGCAAGTCCTGGTATATGTCCACCATGAAGGGCTGATTTCAGGCCATGTGAGAGAAAATACATGGAATTGCAGAACTAAGGAACTCTTCATGGAAAGTGGTAAGAAGCATCTTCTATGCTATCTTCAGTTAAAAGACTTAAGAATGATGATAGATGAAGAAAGTGTGGCTAAGAAGGCCTGGAAGAGCTCTGAAAACAGCAAAATGTGTACAGAACAGAAAATAAAAAACCTCCAAAAGAATAGAATTGTGCTCAAAAAAAGAATGTTATCTCCTGTGTGAAAAGAGAGTTGAAAGAACCATACTCACTTGGGCACTGAAGTTCTAATTTGAGTTCAGAATTCCCATTGCCACCTTAAAGTAGGGCACTCAAGCAAACAAAACCAATTTCTGGTGAAGAGAGTGGTATATAAAAACTCTCTTGTGCATTTTAGCATCTTACTACATTGTCCTGAGTTAGAGTTTTATGGTAATTGTGGAGAAAATGACTGGATAGAATCCCAAGAGAGCATTGAGTCCCTTATTAGATACCAAATCAGTTTTAACAATACAAAATTTAAATATAAGAAGTACTCCTAATACACAAAGGGCAGTGCATGCAAGCAATACCTAGGCGAGCACACGCACACACACACATGCACACACACACATATAGAGCTCATTTTTGTCAAATGAAACATTTTCCCTGCATGCTTTTGGGCATATCATGTAGGAATATCAAGCCCCTTCTACAGCCCTCCTCTAAGTGCAGTTGCACCCTCCCTCTGCATATACACACCCTTACCTGCAAGGAATTTGTGTGCACATGCTAATTCAAACCTATACAAAAATAACATTATTGTGGTGTTGCCTCTAGCTTTCAGAGACTGGCCCATAAATCTTTACTGCTTGATAAACCATGTGCTTCACCAAGACAGGCACACAACATGGTTGAATACGTGTCTCCTTTGAAAACAACACTGCATATCCTGCAGTGTTGAACTCACTTTTTAAAAATCAATTCATATTGAACTATATTCTGCATATGCCAACACCTATTCTGAGACTGAAAGACAGAAGAGTGTGTTCTGATGAGACAGGGAGAAGGGTGGGGAGAGATGCAAAATATTTAAAGCAAAAGTTCTGAAAACATAAAAGTCTAAATTGGCCCAGATGCTTAACTGCTTTGAGCATCCCTGGGCATACAGCTTGTGCCTAATGAAGCAGCATTAGTTTAGCCTTTGGATGTAAGCAACACATTCAGTCGCCCCTGACGCATCACTGAAAATAATTGGACCATGCTAAAGGATACCAGATGATTGCCAGAGATATATGTCATTCAACATATAAATGTCATAATTATTTCAACTAGGAGAAGAAATGCCCAAAATAAAACCCTTATAAAGGCTGGCAATATAAAGCGCATTCTCATTTTGAATATAAATGAATTTTAAAATAAAACTGTTTATTTGCTTCTTAGATTTGCAGTGTTTGCTGTTTTTATCCATAATTTACTGTCATTCATTACTTAATTTACTTTAATTCTGGTAAATTAGTTTTATTTTCTAAGCCTTCTTAGCAAGTCAATTAGACAGATGGAAAAATTTCAGTATTGGAGCTCATATTCCTCACTGCTCAGGGATTTTCATGTGTTTTCCAACCAAAAATGGGTGGAATAATTGTCCTTCTTGTACAAGATGATGCTTGACCCAGAAAGGAGCAGTAGCCATTTGACAGCATTAAAAATAAAGTGTTGAGGGTAAAACCTCTTCTGTTGCTGGTGAACTGGATGCAAGTTTTGTCACAGACACAAAGAAGTCTTAATCTGATTATCTCACAGTAACCATGGAGCTTCTGCTCATAAAAATTCTGCTTCCTCAGCGCTCTTCACTGCAGTCAGGTCTACTCTGCCTGCTGCTCCAACTAAGGCCAGCAAGGACCCTGCTACAGCCTTGAAACATGCAACAGCTTAGCAGGTGCAACAGCTTAGCTGAAGCACCAGCTGTTGATTATTCAAGGTGAAAACTTTTCGGATATGGTCCTCCCAATCAGTGAGATACCTGTGCAAGCATTTTACTTCACGTGGTTCATGGAAGTAGGATGAGAGGCAACGCAGATAACTTGAAACAAGGAGGTTCATATTGGAGATAAGAAGCATCTTTTTCCTCCTGAAATTTCTTGGAGTAGGAGGTTGGATAGACTAGAGAATTCTTGAGGTCCCTTCCAACCTGAATCATGGTTCTGCTTATGCAGAAGAAATAGAATATGGTTATTACTAGGACCTGCTTTGTGCATTTGAATGAATCAATACAGCAATAGCTACTGCTTCTCCATCTGAAACCAGTGACCACATCCCGTTTTGCTAAAGCTTCTGATAAAAGCTGATATTCTAGCACACATGGATTTTTAAAAATTTTATATAAATCTTTAATCTTTATGAAAATAAACATGCATCACACAGACTAAAACATATATATCCCTTGCACAAACCTGAATTGTTACTATTTCTTCAATAGCCATAAAAGGATTTCAGGTTATTTGAAGGAATACTACATCAGGGAAATCAGACATTGATATATCCCTGGTTTTAAAGAAAACTCATTAAATTAGAGTCAAGCAACATTTTAGGTACTATATATTGTTGATTCTCAAGCCAAGACATCTTTAAGACGGGGTTTTGTGGTTTGGTTTGGTTTGGTTTGGTTTGGTTTGGTTTGGTTTGGTTTGATTTGGTTTTCTCCCTAATGTAAAAGTTCTCACTTTCCCACTTCTGTTTCAATGATTTGAACAAATATTGAGAAAAACTGGCTATGGAGAACCTGTCAGCGTGCCACAAATACATAATGAATTCAGAAGAGGTAAAATATAATTATTTTCAAGATCTCTTGATCATTATTAAAAAATCCATGCTTTTATTTGTAAAAAGACAAGGAACAACACAAGAAGGAATGCAATTCTAAAGCTGACATATCACCTAAAGGGTTTAAGAGCAGCACTACGTGTGTGTTACAAATAATTTGATGAGAGATGATTTTCTGAAAATCTGTGGACTCAGATTCCTAGAAGTATTTCTTTTGGCACAAGAGTGTGTCTTCAGTCCTCTCTAACATCTAGAAGTCAGTTTGACTAGGATACTAAATGCTTGCTTTGAGCACATAGATTTTCAGCTTGTGCTAGAAAAGAATCAATCTAGTGTTTTATGCTGCAGTCCTCAAAGCTGGACTGGGGTGTAAGAGGTGGCAATGTCCGTATTGGGACCAGAGCCCTTCATCTCACACACATTGCTCAGTGTGACAGCAATGGATGTGCAGTGAGGGGAATGAGCAGGAAGAAGATCCAGGCTCTGACCACAGCCTGAGATGTCAGAACCTGCAGAAAAAAGTATCAACAGGTAGTAAGTAGGACTGCAGACCGGGGGAAGTGTAGAGGGTAATGAGGTGTTGAAATGTAAATTCATGTCTTTTCTTAGCCTGGAAAGCACTGGCTGTTTTGTTGCACAGTGACACACTTCCAAAGTGTGCCAGGGCATTCTTCAAGTAAGGCCAAATACGAGTGGAAATATCATGTGCAGAAAGAAGCAAGCTTCAGACTGGGTCTGTCACATATAAATCAAATGTTAACATCCTGGTGTTTCATGATGACACTGATAAACCACCAGACAGTGTCATCAGAGGGTTGCAAGGTAGGGTAGAACACTGCCTCCAAAGTAAACAAAAGAAAGACTCAACATGAACAGACTAAAGAGTAACAGTTGTATTGGGACAAAATAAATTTAAAAGGATCCATTATTAAGCTGTTAAAAAAAAAAAAATCCAAGCAGACATTTTGCCTCTATACAATATTTAAAATCTTCACATGATGAACAGCTCATGAGTGAAAAAACAAGTTGTGACCGCCATTGCCTGTTTAAATCTTCAAAAGGATCAAAGACCTCTTTGTCTTTTGCTTCATGCTCCTGGAATTGGTTTCAGACATTGTCAACAGAAATGAAGTTGATGAATTTTTTATTTCCAATCCATACTAGTGATCAAAACATTTCTATTCTTGACAAAGACTTCTCAAGAAACAAGACTAAACCACTTACATATTCTAGCAGAGGAAGACAGTCAAAGAGAAGGCCAAGCTCTCAGCAGAGTATTCTGAGGAGAGAGATGAATGAAAGCACATGCTTCCAATTACAAATGCAGAAACAAGTAAATGACATTCTAGAAGTTTTATTAACTGGTGTTATTCTAAAGCATTTTCTTTTGACAGATTGAACATATCATAGCTACAAACTGGTAGCTAATGGGAATCAGTGTCTTGACATGCAATTTCTGTTTTGGAACTGCAATAGGCAGGCCCCCCGAGATTCCCCCTGAAACTACAGGAGTGGAATGTGGGGGATTGTGATTCAGAGCAACCTATTCCCAGTTTTACCATCTGCTGTCTCATGTTTAATATTTACATAAAGCTTAGAGAAAAAAAGTAATTATGCATCCAGTAAGAAAACCATGCATAAACATTTCTCATAACATTATTTTACCAGTTTCTTCTCAGAAGTCAGTAACAGAAGAAAGAAGCCTGAAGCCAGGAATATGCTAATTGAGGTACACAGATATTAATCAAGAGACTTAAGAAGAGAGAAAGGAAAGGATTTGGTTTCCTGCACTGGAAGATGATATCCTGGTGCTAATTCACAGGAAATTACAGGAAATAAACAAGAAAGAGAAATGCAGATAATATCATCTAGGACTGAAGAAGAAAAGACTTGCCCCAAACCTTAACATGAATGACTTCAGTAAATGCCTTCCAAAACAGAAGTCAGACAACTGCTTTTCCAAGCACTCCCAAAGATATACCAAGATACCACTAAATAATTTTTTTGGCCGGTTAGTCATGTTTGAAGGCTGGCTTAGATACAGAAACTTCTAGGGAGAATGTTTTTTGTTAAATACAGTTCAATGATTAATTTTATTAACTTTTAAATAAATTTGATTAATTTTTCTACATCTAAATCTATTTCATTTTAAATCCTGTTACATGCAACATGATTGAATAATCAAGCCATTCCTTCATATTGAGTAGATAATTTTGGAAAACATCCTGCATCACCTCTTGTTTCCCCTGAGTACCAAGCTGTAAAAAGTTTTCCTATCTCCCAGCTGTACAATCAGTCTCTGTATGGATCCAACCATTTCAAGGGTGAAGGATCAGCAAGGAAAGCTATTGCTTGTAACAAAGCATGACAGGGAAGAGGGACACTTTTTAGATCTCATTTTGCAAAAGTTCTATGTCAAAAGCGGTCCCTCTGGGAAAAACTGAGGGAAGAAGTGGCTCTTCACTTCCCATAAAAGCACCTAATGTAATAATGCACAAAGAATAAGAGTTTAATAAATAAAATGCTGCAGATCTGCTGGCCTCTGCTACAGACAGCTGTGGGAGTGGGGAGGGAACCACACTACTGATGCTGAGCAGCACTGAGATTTCCAGTTTTGTCAGCAAAACTACCACAACTTCCTAAACTTCCAGGTGCAACTCAGATAATAAAATGCTTGTCTGGTCTTGTAATCTTTACACATCCTTAATCCTTACTCACACAGGAGTCTTAGCTCTGATCTTTCTTGTTTCTGAACAAAGAGTAGTTCTGGAAAAGTAAACAATTATAGCAGAGAAGCTGAGATCACTGTTGGGCCAATTAATGGAAGGTTTTCATAATTTCCATCAAAATGCCAATCATGTTGCTAATGACTGGAGCCTCATTCTCCTATTTGTATATTTTTCATCCCCCTCTCCCACCTTAGTCTTTATTATGTGCAATCCACAAAACTCCCCCTAAATTTCTTGATCATAATGCATCTCTCAATAGGACTTCATCCTAAAAAATTATATTCTTCTGTGATATCTAGGAATACAGTGCTAAAATGTTTGTGACGAAGCCAAATACTTTACTCACATTGTTGCAGGATGGATTCAGGGTCTGAATAGTTCACTTGAAAGGGCTTACACAGTCCCACTGATACCATGGAACACCTTCTCCCAGTCCATAGCCCAGAATCCTTCACTGGACATTTCCAAGGATGTCAGGAGCAGAAAAGGTTTTACTTTTAAAGACTAAAGAAAATAGTCCCCCTTTTTGGGCACAGGCTTAATAACAGTGTTTTTACACATAGACTTAGAAACCTGTACCTTTTTTCATAGCATTTTCCAGGTAAAGGATATAAATGACTAAATGAACTTGGAAGAATATACTTGAGTTTGTGCTTACACAACTAAAAAAACCCTTTTTTTTTCAGCAGGAAGATGACACTTTCATTTAGTTTTTTTATCTCAGCAATCCTTTATCTTCTTTGTTTTATTATGGAATAGGAAATATATATTTCTCCTCCCATAACCTAAAATCACAAGAGATTTGAGTTTGAAACTCCTGACCAGGAGGAACTGAAGTTCAATCTTCTTTGTCCTGAGTGCATGCTTTATTCTCTGATCTCCTGTGTATGAGGGGTGGCCTCCCTAGTGACATACCTCCAAATCTTGTCCAATTGGTGCATTTGGCACACACTGAAAATGCACAATAGACCTGGGTCATGAAAGACAGGTGTATAAGCCTTAAATATCTAAACTCTGGACCTTAACCAGAGATTAAATAAAATTGAGGTTTATTGAAAAACAAAGTATTTGTGTGCATTTCCAGTCTTTATTAAATCTTGGTGAAAGTTGGAATTTTAAGTATCACAGTCTTAGTAAAAAAAAATCAACAAGAATTTTTCAGTCTTAACATTTTGAATTCAGATTTAAGCCACAGGAATCTTAGTTTATGGGAAAGATGAGATGTTGGTTGAGGAATGGCATAATTAAAATCTAATTAGCTCCACAAAGGAGGCTGCTATGGATGAACAAAAGAGACTCCTTGATGTCAGGGACAATAAAATACAGATTAGTTTAGAAAGTTTAGGTATTTTCTTTCGCTACTTTGAATTATAAGATATCCTACATATGAAAGATAAACATTAATTTGTAGAAAAAAGTTTCAGCAGAGGGTGAATAACAATGCAATTATGGAGCTACAGAAATCTAAATACTCTTTATCTATTGCTTTAGAAGGTATGCACAATAAAATTGTACAAGTTATGTTTAATAGGAGCCCAAAGCTATTGCTATCAGAGGACAATTTAGTCTTTTCCAAAGCACCCTATCATAAGTGAAATTAGTAGAAGAGTGGAAAAAAATGATAGGCTGTCTTTGTGGGGGAGGACATTATGATCTGTGTGTGTATTTTGGGGCTTTGGGGAGGAGTGTTACATGAAAGTCAGGATAATTAAATTGATCCAATAAAAGGTGAAGTTTTTTGGACAGACTGTGATTCATTAGGAATGTTTTCATTCTGCATTTGTTCGTAAGTCTGACATTCACAGTCATCAGAATAGCCTCAAGCCAGAAATGTTCACTTTTTCGTTTTCTGTCTTATCTCATGACCAGGAAGACAGAGCTCTTGCTTGGGTAAAGATGATAATTCTGGAGACATTATCCTGTAAAGTAGAAATATATAGGAGGCATAGACTGCCTACAAAGAAGCTATAAATCTCATAAATGAATGCAAGAGGAGTAGAGGGGAAATGTGGAAAGAGTAGAATTCAAAACTGTCTTTTCAGCTCATTTTGTTTCAGGCTTCCAACACCTTTTTCACTGTGTCAGCCACAAAAAAATATTATCCTGGGCATTTACTAACAGTTCAGAAGATTAAACTGAAGAATGATCACAAATACCTTATCAGTGAATACAAAACACCTTGGTATAATCTAAAGGGATGTTCTAAAATATATGAATATATTTCAAAAATTTACCAATAGCTCTGTGACTCATGTTGCATTTTGACAGAATAAGTATTTTATAGACACTTTTAATAATAGTTATTAAAATTTTGAAAGCAAAGCACTTAAGCAAGCATATTACTATGCTAATTATCATAGTAAAGTAACTACCTCAGTCAAAGATAGCATACAGTTTCAAGGTAAGATCA
>VZRO01005153.1:168907-180554 GCA_013397915.1 Daphoenositta chrysoptera | reverse complement strand
CACCCACCACACGAACGGCCCCGCCCGGTCTGCCCCCACCCCCATTTGATGGGGGAGGAGGGAGGAAATGGGAGCAGTATGAAGCTCTTGAGTTTGTGCAACATTTAACAAGGGAAAAATTTTAAAGTCGTAAAAATCTGTCCTCAAATCGTGTCATTCACTTTTTATCTTGTTTGCCCCGTATGGAAATCTCAAGTAGAGAGTTTGTCTCCCGTAGATGTTAATCGCTGCTGCTTCCCCCCTGTTCCCAAACACACTCACATACCCTGCTTTTTCCCACACAAACTAAAAAGAAATAATTGTCAAAAAAAGCAGAAGAAAACACACAGTAAGTCCAGTGTCTGACCAAGGAACACTCCTCAGTGACACAGAAAACCATCACATGAGAAGCAGCATCTGGTAGTGCTTTTAGACGAATATAAATAATGAGACACATAGCACTTCAATGCTGAATTTATAAGGTTGGTATGTGCCTTGGCTTTCTCCAAATCAAAGGAGGAACAAATAAAAACACACAAAACCGGAACAAGTCGCAGGACTGAAGGGAAAGATTCAGTATCTGCCAATTTCCTCCATTTCTATATAAACTGATCCTGTTGATATTAAAATTGAAATTTTACAAGAGAAAACTTAAGGGGGAAAAAGTACACATTCAAGTTACATTTGAAGTCACAGTTTCTCTTTACAGCTATGTGAATTCTTATTTTTTCTTCACCACAATATTTAAAAATATCACAAGACGTTTTGAATATATCCTTCTAATGACATTTTTTATTTATATATGAAGAGTGAAAATTACCTGCAGGCTGTTATTCAGCAAGTCAAAGTCACTATATCGCCTCACAATCTGTAAAATAAAAGACAAAGTTCAGGTAACAAATTACTTTTTCCATTAGTATTTTACTCCTCAAAAATCCCATCAGAAAAAAAAGTAATTCCCAATTACAATAATCTCCTTTTACAATTTTTGTACAAATGCCTAACTGCTGGATTTATGTCACATAATCAGAGAGCAAAAGAGAGTTTTTAATCACAACTTGATCAGACAGAAAATGCATTTCTAAAAATTATCTTAAAACAGCATTTGTGAGCCAAGTTGTCTGTAAACAAGGCATTTTTGCCATATTAGATATAACAAATTTTCATAGTCATTCATCTTCATTACTGCTTCTTGGTTTCATTGGTCTCGTATCAGCAGAGCTCTGATTTTAGCACTGAGAAAGGCAAACTGGCATTTGGGATTTCAAAATTATGGTTGTACCAACACACAGTAGAAACACATGACAGGCATTTTCCCTGGAATATTCAGAATAGCAGCAGACAACATGCCTTCTGTAGCTGGCAGCAATACTGTTTTTCTCTTAGTTTTGACCAAAAGAATTCAAGCACCTCATGTTCTCAATTCCAAATCAACATTTCTCTTTCCAGCTCAAATTTTAAAAGCTAGGCATAGAAAATATTCAAACTCTTCCTAAAAAAAGAATCCTGGTTACATGAACCACAACTTAAGAAATTACCTGCCAACTGTTTTCTGCTGAAACTCCTCTCTGGACACGGATTATGTATTCCTAAGAAAAGGAAAACATCATCAGAAATGCGAACTAAAGAGGTGAAGAAAGTTATTAGGTACTTTTTCAAACATGATGACTAACATTCAAACCTAGAAAATTCAGATCCAGCACCCTGGGGAAGGTCAGAGCTGGGTTTGCTCACACCCATCCCTTACAGTGGTTCCACTCTGCTTTCCCAGCACAGAAGACAAAGGAGAGTTCCAGGAGCTTGCACACCTGTGAAGCACTTGAGCAGTTTAATTTAATTATAGAAAAAGCCAGCAAAAGCATACTCAGCACACATCTCCACCCACAACAGCTGAAGAAACCTCTCTCTCCTCACCTCCAATATCTAATAAGTACCCCCAGGAATTATTGTCACCACCATAACAAAGTAATATGCCAGTCAATACCCATAGCTGCACAGCCTCTCATTATTTTTGTTTTAGGAAGGTTACCACAAAAGCTTTGGAATGTGCTTGAGTAACTAGAACATATCTGTTTCTCTTGATGTTAATTCTTCATTTATAATGCATGCTTAATGTTAAACATTTATATATTAGTTATGCAGATATATCTAAATCTCAGTGAACCACTTTGGGATTTTAAGAATTAATTTGTCTCCCACCACAATTACATTCATAAATCGCAATTCTTTTCAGTCTCTTCATTTCACGTTCCACTATACCTTTTGTAGACTAAAACCTGGTCATAAATACCTGGTCAATATAGCAGTGTCATTATTTGAGATTTATCCAGTTATCTCAAAAATATATATGAAGTATTTCCCACACCTAGTCAGACATACTTCAAAAAAGTACCCTACTTACCCCTACTCTGTTTCAGTTTGAAAACACTTTTGATACTTCAAAGATCATAAACATGACAAGTCCTTTTTCTAGAAAAGGAAATCCTATAAACCTATAGGATCCTATAGATATATAGAATCCTGTAACATATAGATACTAGAATATAGATTATACTACATATATAGATTAGAATATAGATATATAGACTCCTATAAGATCCTATAATCTTCATTTTAGATATTGTTTAATTAATAAGGAAATAAAATTAATCTGGGCTAGACGTAGTAATAGATACTTCTTTGTCATTAGTATGCATAAAACTCTACAAATGCACCTCTTTTTATCATTGTAATAAAATCTTATTACACAGATAATTCCATGGCCACATAATTTACTTTGAAAAACATGAAACTGGAGAGCCAAAAAGTACAGTGCTGCCTGAGAAAACGAAAACTTCTAACCGTGAGGAGAGCTGTAGAGTACCCAGAGCCAGGTGAGGGGGCGGTGGCCACACCAGAAGCTGTGCTTTTACACTTTATTCCAACTGTGCCACTCCGAAGCTGGGGCAAAGGCCATGTCCCCAGTGCCCCTTCGGGGCTCAGAGTGCCACCAACCCCCGGGGAACACTGGCCACACCAGGCACCTGCAGCCACCCAGTCCAAGTGCCAGTGAGGAATTCCAGCCCAGTGAGGAATTCCAGCCCGAGCACAGCCTCCCTGCTCAGCATTCCCAGGGCACACGGGAGGCTCCCTGCACCTGTGCCACCAGCCCTGCCTGCAGTGCCACCAGCTCGGGGGACTTCGGTCACCCCGGGACAAGCTACCAAACGTGGTTCATGTGAAGTGCTGAAGAATTTTTCGATTTCAAGTGTCACCAAAATTTTGCTGAACCGGTTACATCAATAGGGGTCTTACGCAAACAAAAAAGACTGATCGGAGCATTAGCTACAGGTTTTTTCAGTTTAAAATTAATGCTGCATTCTAAATGATCATGAAAAAAAAATGAAATAAAAAATAATAAAAAAAGATATTTCCAGCACCTTGTGTTTTAATACCAAATTTGTCCATTCTGTAACAATAACTCTACCTGACATGTACCTGCATACCAAATAGATAATTCAACTGAGTGTTTATTTAATGAAGTATTATAAATTCGGGTCACAGTTAAAAATCCACTACATGCATTTATAAGTAAATTCTTTCAGGTACTGGGAAGTGCCTTCTGGTTTTGGAATTTGCTTTCTGAACCTCACAGAACTAATTCCCCTCTTTCAAATGAAATTTAACTAAAAGCTGTTCCACTGAAAAACATACCACTGGATGCAAAAAAAGTGGGGCACATCAGAGAATCCCTCCACAGAATTAAATTCTCATTTAACATCTACCAAGTAAGTAGTGTAAATCAAGAATTATGACTGTTCCAGACAAGAGGCAAAGGCAACAATTACCAGCTGGCATTACCTTGTGTATTCAACCTTAACTAATCCCGGTTTTACTTACTGAAATTTCCTTCCAAAGCCCAGTGCTGCTGAGGCAAAAATCCTATTCTATTTTCTAAAATTCACCTAAAATATCCTTTATTATCAGAGCTTTCAAATATCTGTCATAAGTTTGAACCACTTAGCCTTGAGAAAAAACAAGACTGGTAAGCATGAAAACCAGAGTGATTGAAAACACTTCTTGTCCTAGCAGCTTAGTTGAAAATAATAGAAATCCAAGATGTCACAAACCAAGACACATAACTGTTAAATTAGAATTAAAGTGTCTATTTTCAGAAAGTCAGCCTGACATGCTCCCTCCATATTCTTTCCTCTTACCCATTTGAAATCATAATTATGGTATCTTCCTGAAAAACAAGAAGCCCAAATCCTCATTAATAGTAACATAAATCCACAGAGCTGGTGACATTCAACCAGTGCGATTATCTTTGGAAACTGTGTGACAGAAATCAATTAATGGGACACCTGGAAACCCATATTCACCACTAACATGGCTTTTCTTGTTTTGTGACCATTGCTGCATTTTGGGAAGTAGGAAGAGGCTACTTCACACACAGACAAAAAAATGCAGCAACTGCTTATTCATCAAGTCTCAAAGGAACATTGGCTGTTTCTCTGAAAAACCACGCCAGTGATGATTCACCATGTGCAGTCATTCATCTTTTCTAGGATTTTGAAAGAAGTGGAGTTATTGCTCAATCCCTTGTAGCACTTGCTCTTTATCCAGTGATTGTCATTTTCTATTGTGCCCCAAGAAAATGCTCCAGGACAGGCAGAACACAAATTCATTAAACAACCATCAAAGCATCTTATTGCACACAACCACCCTGGTCAACACAGCTCTTCTGGAGAGCCTCGTGATAAACAACTCAGGGCTCAGAGCTCATTATCACAATATGATTATATTAAAAAAAAACCGTATTTGGGCCACAACTATTTTCCCCCACGTACTCGAGCATTTTCCCCATCCCATCTATATCTGCTTTTGTGGCTTAATGCACTAATCAAGTCCCCTTTTTATGTCACAGGGTTTGCAACTGGAAAGAGAAGAGCAAACACTCTCCAGGTGTGGTCATTAGTTCTGCCTGCATGGAAAAGGTAAATCCCCATCACACTCTCTCCATCAGCACTCACCATAATGAATTATTGTCCAACTCAGCACTACCCTGTCAATACAACTAATGGAAAAACCTGAATGGTCGTCTGGGTTGATTGAGGAGGTTTTTTTTTCCCCCAAAGCTGGTAATAAGATTGAAACTCAAAGAACAGCAACAGTAGAAAAGCCAGGATAAGAAATACAATCCCATTCCCAGTATCCACCATGGCTACTACACATAATCAGCAGACCATAGTATGCTGAGTTCTAGTGAGAAGTTGATACTTCCTATTGCCTCCGTGTGGCAACAAGCTTGTCGTGGGATTATAATTAGCACCACTGATATATGCTTCCCATAGGACCAGAGAAGAGCTTTCAACTCTTCAAGACTAAATGCACAAAAGCCTTTATTACTCTGCCAAATTCTGTTTCGGTTAGGAAAAAAAACCTGAATTACAACAATCTTCTGAGACAGCCTGATAGTGGGACTGGGACTGTGCCCATAGGAAATAAATGAAAGCATAAGGAAAACAGAGGCACACTCAGGATCATTTCTGTTTATCTGCATCATCTAACATAGGAAAACAGGGTGGAAATGCCTTCAGAAAAAGCTAGTTATTACCAGAGTTCACTCCTGCAAACAATTTTAGGCATCAACAACCAGGCTCGGGGAGGTCTAGGTTAGCTACACTCGTGCAGAAATTCCCATGGCATCTTTCACTCCTACATGAATAGCTCAGAATTTTTCCTATGACTCAGTTTACCAAATAACTTCAAAGGAGCCCTAACAGCTGCTGGTTGGGGTAGAAAGGTCTCAGCTTGCAGAAGGGAGACAACCTCCCGCTCTGATTTTGCCCACAGGCAGGAAGGTCACTGTCAGCAGGAGCCTCCAACAAAACAGGCCACAAAACCATTCCTAAAACAACCTCCCTGCATCCCTCCACACAGGTACGGTTTGTACATCCGCTGCTCTTCCCATCAGTACTGCCAAGCCACTTCATGACACAACCTTGATACTCCTGCAGCAGCTCAAAATACATTTTTAAAGATGCCAAGGAAAGCAGTTTTACCTATGGGATCATTTCCTGGCTGCTCCAATTAGTCAAAAAAAGCGGAAACTGGTGCTGGGAGGAGGAGGTCGGGAGCAGGGGAAGCTGTATGACCCCAGTTGGACACTGCCATTTTCTAAAATCTTCCTAGCACTACAGAGTTCTGGATAGAGTTTCTGAAAAGGAATATTTTCCGAATAGCCACATGGATCAGTGACAACCACGCTGCATTTCTCCAATCCTTTGCCAGTAAGAGTTTCACACTCACTGTGTGGGATTAATGTTATCCTAAACTTACCCATTTTCACACAGAGCCAAGATTTAGGTGGTGGTTTTTTTCCCAAAATTCACCAAGGGTAGTCCCTGGTATTCCAGCACTTATTAAAACGTTAGCATGAGCTGCTCAGCAAAATTTTGTTAACATTCCAAGGTGAAAATTGCACAGCAAAGCACTCCAAATGTTTAACAATTGCTCTTTATCACCATTCCTAGGTTTTGAAACAGGAAGCAAACAGGAAAGAAGGCTTTTGCAGAGACAAAATAGGGGGGGAAAAGTGGTGAGTTAAGAGATTCTTATAATAAAATGTAGAGTCTCAACAATATTGGGTAATCCATTCTGTTTCCCCAAGCAAATAGTCTCTAAATTTCCAGCTCAGGATAGTCAGTCTGTTTTTCCACAGATTTCTGCTTTACATCTGTCTAATCCAACAGGCTTGAAAAGCCAACCATTATAAAGATCCAGGTCACCTTCAGGTCACATCAACTAAAAGTTTGAAAGAGCTTTATTTTATAAGCATTAAAGAGAGGAAAGCCTAATTAAGCATGAATACAATCCCTGCTTAAGTAGGCTGGATTGGAACAATTTCTAATAAGAAGCTCTTTTAAATGTTTATTTAGAAAATCTCCCATGTGAAAAGTAGCAACAACATGAGGAAAGCTGCTCAACCTCAGAGACCTCTCTGTTACAGAGCACAGTATTTATTTGCTATTGCACAATCTGCTGTTAAGCGCACCTGAGGTAGGAGCAGCAGCAGTGGTTGGTGTTTCCCCCTTTTTAAACAATGCAGGTGTGTGTGTGTGTCTGTGTTGCACCATTCACACACTGTACCACTTCCGTAGTAATGAGTCAGCCATTCAATAAGTGAAAGCTATGAAGTAGGACAACTGCAGGGAAAAAATAGGACACACATTTACATGTAATGAAACTTAGTGAACACAAAAAGCTTTGGCGAGAGATGAGAAATCACAGATTCTCAGTGATCTGCATCACCATGGCCTACACCAGAAAAGCAAATTACTCACTATTTTTCAGGAAATACTCAGTAGCCAAGAAAAATATTTTAATTAGGATTTACTAAAGTATGATACGGCAACTAATATTTTGACTACAATCTTTGCAGAACCTACAAATGCAATACTAATTAGTAAGATTGCCAGTGGAAACTGTAAGTTTGGGATATTTAACATTAGGTGTGATGAAAGAGCCATCCTTTGTGAGCTCAGGCTGGAGGAGAGGTGGGAGTAAGCAAGCTTACTGACTAAGTCCAGTGGAGGAACGGCATTTCTGAAACCTCAAACAAGTGAACTATATCAGTTCCCTGTGTAAAGCCATGTCTAAAAGTAACTTCATGTTTGTTTTTGTCCAAAGTGAATGCAACCTTGGAAAGACTGCATTCCTTGTAAGGCAGATGTACAAAGTCTTTTACAAGTTTTTAAAGTAAACCCCACAGTCCTAGAAATATGTGGCTCCATTTTTCTGTTTGGAACAATATAGGAAAAGTACAAATGCTTTTTCAACGTTTTTCTAATCTAAAAGCTATGAGTGTCAACATTCATCATTGTTTAAGGAAAACTAAAAACTCTGAAAGTCTGTTAGGAGAGGGATTTATTTCAGCTGTTCATTTCCAAATGCCTTTAAGACAACAATGTGCTGTAGCAAAACTGGCTGTTTCACTACTTCAATTTCAAAATATAAAACACATGAAAAAGGAAAATCACTTCAGAAAAGAATTAAGACATGTTCAGAACAACATGTACAACTCACCAGTAGTTCTACTGCTGAAAAGACTTGCAGGTACAGATATGCAGTTCTTAATAAGGAAAATGTCTAGATTATCATGGAAGAAAATAGCATCCTATTTTAAGGCTTAGAAAGAAAGTCACTTTTAAATAGTGAATACGCAGATGAAATACTGCAATATGAGGCAAGTTTAGCAGCCAAAATTTATTAAAGCTTTAGTGCTGAAATTGCCTCTTATCAGAACACAACATTTGGCATCAAGATGAGACACTTGCAAACGGCTTAATATATTGGATGTAATCCTGCTCCTATTGAAGTTAAGGAATGCAATGGCAACAAAACTTCATTTTCTACAAAAGGGTTGGTACAGAGACCTATGAAGGGACTGACTCATGGCTGTGGAAAGGTGCCCAACACACCCCTGGAAGTTACACAGTTACTCTCTCTCTCTGACGCAGTGCTGCTGATTGAAGCATAAAGCAGGAGACAAAATGAAGCTGACAGGGCTTGCTCTTGTAATTTCAAATCTATTAAGTGAGGTGCCATTGGAATGCACCTGCAGTATGTACTTTTTTGGCTTTCAAAATGAAAAGGACTGCATGAACACCACATAATAGGATTAATTGTATGTAAGTGCTCTTTCCAGCAAAACTCAGACTGCTTGTAACACACTTAACCAGGGAAACAACTTTTGCAAACACAGAAAGGCATCATTTTCATCTTCCAATTATGATTGGAAATAAATACACAGAAAGAAAACCTCAGTGAACAATTTCTTTGTTGCAACACAGCAACATGGAGATTATGTTCCAGCTCAGATGTACTAACTCCGGTAAGAACTTCTGAGCTCTTCTGACTTGAACAAAACATGCAGAGCCTGTGAGCCTACCAGAGAATTTTGCAGTTGGCTCTCTAACAATCTAAAACCCCCATTTACAAGGGGGTTTTACCTTTACCTTCTTTACAAGAAGACATACTCTTACTAAGCAAAAAGTGCAAATCATCAAGTACATTTTCAATAGTAGCTTAATCCCTTCTTAAGTTTCTGGAGAATTCAGGTAAGAACATAGTAGTTTCAGGTTTTGTTTCGGTTTTGTTTTTTTTAGTTTCATCTTCAGCCTCAGGAAACAGAAACAGCCTCTGCCAAGTACAGCCCTTGATTCAATGCTATGAAGTTTACACCTACCCAGTCTGTTGTACTAAATTTAAATTAGAACAATACACAAGCAAACTATTCATTTGACACAAGCTTTGGTCTTCTGTCTGATATTTCACCACGTCTACAAAGCTTTTCCTGAAATTCTTCACCTTTTCCTTAGTTGTTTTTTCAGAAGATTGGCTATTTTCAGCACCAACAGAAGGTTTACATAATTACTAGTTCAGTTGCCATGTTAAAGTTGCACCTAAACTCAGCCTAAGCCATCTTCATATGAGTGCTTTTAGAAGCCATGATCTACAGGGAAAAAAATACAATCCCAAGTTTAAAACAACGTTTGCAACACTAAATAACACTATAAAATCTTAATATATGCTGATGAAAAAAGAACAGAAATTTTTTTTCATGGCTGCTTTTGCTTTAGAACAGGCCTAGTTCTCCAAACATTAGTTTGGGATAAAGGATTTTATAGATCTACATCTTTTGAAGATACCACTTTGAGGTGGGATGAGAAACAAACCTAAAAAGCATTCAGTTAATGACAACCTACTTTCTTATAACTATAATTTAACAAAGTAAAATACAGT
The DNA here is from genome assembly GCA_013397915.1 of Daphoenositta chrysoptera. NCBI lineage: Eukaryota > Metazoa > Chordata > Aves > Passeriformes > Daphoenositta > Daphoenositta chrysoptera. Next base: position 170,789 of record VZRO01005153.1, on the reverse strand, counting down.
CTTCAGGCCTCACAAAAACACTTCAATCCTTATTTCTTAGAGGGGCTTCATTTACACACCTCTTCAGACACAGGGATTTATTTGTGCAGCTTATTTTGAATCAGGAAAGTTCAAATCAGGGACAGCATCACCAATAAACAAACTATTCAGACACCAGGGACATAAGATGAAGTATCTGAAATGACAGAATAGTCCACTTACATCAAGTAAGAAACCAAGTCTCTGTTAATGGCTTCCTGTATTTTGTTATCCCACACTGGCTCTATATAAACCATCTGTGCTACACACACTTCAAGCCATCTTTCAGCTATCAACAGGGCTTCTGCAGTAAAACAAACAATTACTAATAGATGTATCTTAGAGACAGATTTTAAATTAAAAGGCACGGTGCCCCAGCATTCTGTTATTAACAAAAGATCAGAACAAAACAGCAGAGAATTTTTTTCTGCACACCCTTTAGTAACAGAATACAGAGATGAAAGATGGGGGGGAGCAACATTTGCTATCGCACTCCCTCAGACAAGACAACACAAGAAGTCTGGATTGAAAAGTCTGGATTGAAAAAGTTCTTCCAAGTGATCATTCTGAAAGAATTTTGTGAGATTTTCTTTTCTAACCAGAATCATGCAAACCGAAGGAAAGAACACAAAAAGCTATTGTCATTTGCACTAACAAAAAAGCATAATAAGGAAACAAGTTACCAACGAAACTTAATCTGGCCGACTGACTGGGGAGTATTAGGAGTTACGCAACTCACAGGACTTGGCAAACCCATCCCTCAGCTATTGAAACAGGTAAAAAGCACCACACTTGCCAGGAAATAAACCTCTTTAGTCTTACTTATAAGAAGAGGAGTTGCAACAATTGAGAGCCACAGCCTGTTTAGATTCACAAGATCTTCTAGACAATTTCTCATAGGTAACTTCTGTTCAGAGAAAGACTGGAACATCAGTAAATGCGAGTTCCTCACACAAAAAAATAAACCACTTCTTAGGTGTGAATTACTTATATGAAGAGTATTTATTAACACAGTCTGTAAATTAGTTGTATACCCCATGGTGAACCTACAGTTATTGTCATTCAGGTTAAGGGTATGCAACAGATGCAAAGAACAAGAAAGAGATCCACAATGCAGGAATCAGAGCTGTGTAAGGGACAGAAGGAAACCCTCTCTCCATTTAAAGCACACTTCCCACTAGTGTACCTGCTGCTGAGTTACCTCTGGCCTTCTCTCCAGCATCCCTGCTCTCAGCTAAAGCAGGAATCAGAAACGACAGCCAGGTCTCTGATTCACACTATTGCTTGGTCATACCATAAGGAAACCCAGTCTTTAGAGTGGAAAATAACTGAAAACAAAACATTATGAAATTTGGATTATTACTGTAAGACAGTAATAATAGTAATAAGACAGTTCTTATGGAAGCAGTGTGCATGTGTCCTAGGCATCCCAGAAGAATTAATCTGTGACTCCCAAGTCACGGCAGGGCTTGTTCTGCTGAGTGTCACCGCTCCCCACAGCAAAGAAGTGGGGCTGGGGCTGCGGGGTCTCTGCAGCTTCACAGCCTCGGCTCAGCCACACGGCAGGACCCGGAGGCAAATGCAGCCCATTCACGTGTAACTTCATCGCAGCCACCGAAACGCGGCAGCCGGAGCCCATCTCTGCTCCGCAGGCTGCAACACCCCGAGGAAAGCAGGAATTACAGTAACTCACTGCACTCGCGAGACAGCGCGAACCCCGCCGCGGCCGCCCCGCAGCCCCCGGCGGTCCCTGCCGGGGGGTGCTGCCGGCTGCCCCCGGGAACCCCGCGGACAGACGGGGCGAAGGAGCCGAACGACCCTCGGCTGCAGGAGGCGGCAGCACCGCCGCATCTCACCGAGGGGC
>VZRO01005153.1:149834-167710 GCA_013397915.1 Daphoenositta chrysoptera | reverse complement strand
TTCGTCCCCGCGGGCAATCACGGGGAAAGGGGCTGGAGGGGAGGCCCTTGGTGCGGGCGAGCCGCCCAAGCCTTCCGCTCCCGGTGGCACCGACAGCGACGGTAGCAGCTGCAGCCCCGGGGGGATCAGCCCCGAGCACTGCTGGTCCTCCCTGGGAGACCGGGAAAATGGAAAAGGGCTGGTGCACTTGCTGCTCTTTACCTTTTGGGGCGTTTGGGGTAGTTAATAAAATAATCTGACTATCCTATATATTCTACTTAATTTCTAGATTTTAGGGTTTGATTTTTTGTGGGGTTTTGGTTTTTGGTTTGGTTGTTTTTCAAAATACAGATTTAAAGTTGTTCACAACTGAGTTCCACAACGTGCCTTTGATTGCAGCAGCATAAGAAACTTTCTATTTTAATACTACTACTTAGTGCTTGAGAACCTACAAGTTGGACACCTGTCTGCATTTCCTCTTTTTACACCACAGACAGGAATTACTCACACTTAAGACGCTGTAAGACTGCAGAGGTGGAGTTTGTCACACACCTGGAGCAGGTGTCATGAATAGCCTCATCCCTCTGTCTTGCAGCTCCATGATGAGAGGAAAATGGGCTGTGTTGCTGTGGCTCAGCAGCCAGGCTAGAACAGCAATCCCAACTCCCCAAACTACTACTCCTGCAGTGAGCCAGGAGGTAAGGCACAGATCTGATTCATTTTGGTTATGGCCTTAACAAGGCAACCCAAGTTCACCTGGAGAGGCAGGTGAACAAAGAGCAGGGTAAGGAAGGGGTCTGCTTTGATAAAGTGCTTTGTCCAGCAAAAGCCAGTGATGGGCAGTGACCCGAGGCAGAGGGAAAGGAAACAGGAAGAGAAGCAGCTCCTACAGACAAGAGATAAGGAAGCCTCTTCCTTCTTACTGCTTCCAGGTTGCAAACAGGCCAAACTCCGAGCTCTGGAAAGGGAAGGCATGGAGTTGAACACCTGAAACATCACCCCTCCCTCTGCTCCAGTGTGACTAACAGCTGGGGTTAGAGTGCAGCACACTCAGGCAGTGCAGCTGTTTTACCAGTAGCATTCATCACAGGTTGAGGAGAAACTCTCTCTTCATAGTAGACAACTTCTGAGGTTATTTGTAGTCAAGGAACGTTTCAAATGCATTTCTGCTGCAGAGAAGATGGGGGAATGACAGACGCTTTGCCAGGAAGTTGTATGAGCCACCAACTGGAGGCCTTACTCCTGATGGCCTCAGTCATTCCTAAACAATGTTTCTTAGTGTACAATAATCTTATGCCAGTACTAAAATAATTTAACCCAGATGATTTACTAATGAATTTACCAGAAGTCTACTTCACCATGGTACTTTCAGTGGACAAAGGGAAATCCATGTTCACACACTCAAGGCGAGGACAGAAAAGCCATTTAGGTAGTACTCAAATCATCTACCCTTGCTTGTCTTGCCCTCAGGAGCACAGGTACAGTTAAGTACAAGTTGCGACAATGTATTTTTTTAAAGGCCTCCTTCACTCTGTTTCTGGGAGGCAAGTTTCAGAGGAAACACCAGCTGGAGCTGTCAGGCAGATTACAACGCATCTTGCAGTACTCGTTTGTCAGCACCTCCACTTGTGTTCCGCCTGTTGAACACAGCACTGTCCCCTCCCCTGGTGCTTGCTGGCAATACAGCTGCTTTGTACAGGAGGAACAAGTTTTAACTGAACTTTGCTGGTGTGCACTGCGATTTTACCAGAAAGAACACCCCCGGTTGAGCCCCACCAGTCCGAACTTCCCACTGTGGCAGCACAAAGGCTTGTCTGAATGTGCCACTTTGTCACAGCAAGTGCCTAGTTCTCTTGGTTTTACCTCGGCAGTGAAACCCATCATGGTGAAAAAAGGAAAAGCTCTAATTTTCATGCAGTTCTAGTAAGGTTAAGTTTGTGCACTGTCTTACAGAAATTTTGAAAGGTATTTATTGCAAATTTACTGGTTTAAGTGATGTCAGATAAAAAACCAAGAGTATAAAAACCAAGTGTACATTGGTTGTGGACTTTATACTGAAGTTGCACATGATGAACAGCTCTAACTCTCTGGCACCATGACTTTCACCATCCCTTCCATAACAGTTTTCCCACTTTCTCTGACCTGACATGATACAGAAATGTGTGCAACAGAACCCTTCAGTCGTCTCACTTCTGCTGCAGCTGTGACTTCTTCACCAACATACAAAGGAGCTGGAAAACAGATCTCCTGGGAAAGAAATATACATCCTTGACCAGGCATTTTGGTACCCAGAACTGCAGAAATAAGCCCATTGATCAGAACTCCATGGACAACAGTTCTCCCAAACCTAGACTTCTTCGCAAACTCTTCATTTAAATGCAAAGGATTTGTGTCACCTGTTAAGTAAGAAAAAGTAACTACATCATTCTGTGTAAAAGCCTTGCTAAGTTCAGCTTTGTCTCCAACCTTTATGTGTAAATTCTGAAATATGGGATCTCCAAGCAGTGAGTTGATAAACCTTAGCTTTGTCAAGGCTCTTTGCTGGAAAATCCCTCCAGAAATCCCACGCCTGAAGGGCTGCAACATTTCCAGGAACTTCTCCTTCATGCAGCCGAACCAACAACCACATTCAGTCCAGGACTAACTCTCTACTGTTGCCAGATAACGCAAGCAGAAACGGAGATGTCTAGTTTGGGGAAAGAAAAAACAAACAACAACTGAACAACTAAAGCCTTAAAAAACCCCATCATCAAATGCACTCGAAGTTGAAAACCCTTAAACTTCTCCTTTTACATGACAGATTAAAAACTTAGAGCTATGCCTGAGCAGATTTTTGTCTAGCCATGGCTTCAGAAACAAAGAATTCTCAGCGGCATCCTTTGGAAAAAAATAAGCTCTGGAAGTGCACGTTCATATATGCATTGTTAAACAAGGACAGTTGACTGTGACCAACAGAAAAGCAAAAAGTGGGGTAGGGAAAATTAAACCTGGACCAAGATGTGGGTCATGAACAACACTTGCCAGAAACTATTTTCTTGCAGATGTATTAATGACATCAGGACCTGTCAGTGGACTGAAACCATAAAGTAATGAGACAGCCACTACTGTCACCCTGTACAAGATTCATTTTAAGATAAGAACTGCTCAAACAGATGCCCACATGCCTGCACTGAAAGACACTTCATTCCCAAACCAAGGTATTTTTGCATCCAGGCCATCTTTCTATGAAGAGGCAGCAGGCTTAGGCAGCCTGCCAAGCTTAGAGCCAGAGCTGACAGCTGGGGGAAGCCACCCAGCCCCACAGGGCTTTACCTGCAGCACCCGGAAGGCACACCTCCTGTTCTGGTAGAAACCCAGCAAGGTTAGAGCACTCCACAGCTTGACAAGGCCACTAAATAAAAAGAAAACAAAATATATTAATAAAATTTGGGGGTTTTTGTTTTCCTGCAGCATAGACATCTCAAATCAAAAAATATGTTATGCAAAAAATAACAAAACCTGAACAGTTTAACAGCAGGTAATTTCACCAAAGAGTTTTAGTAGCAAAACTGTATCCTGAAGGATTATTGGCTGCAGTCTCTGGTCTTTGACACAAAGATGTGTACTGTAACCTCAAGTTCACTTTACCAGCCCTGTTCTTGTTCTCTGTGCATTTAAGCTCCTTCATCACCTAAATCACCTGCAGTTGTTGTCACCATTTACAGTAACCATTCTCACCTTTACTATAGAAAGAGATTTAAAGTCACTACTTCAGTAGTGCTTACTTCCTATCTTAAAACCATTAAAACCATTCTGGTTTAAAGCAGGAATAATGTACTGATGCACGACATTACCAAGAGTCCGTAATTATTTTCTGCATGCTGTATGCACGTAAGTTAGGCTTAATTCTTCAAAGGCCATTCTTAGTTTAAGAGTTCTATTTTCCTACGAAAAATACTTTCATGGCATGGAAGCATATACTGACTGCACCTTACCTGCTAATAACTCTTAATATGGCAGACAGAGTTTTTTCCTCATATGTTAAGACATCAACAGGCAAAGCTGCTCCAACCTATGAAAAAAAAATGTTATTTAGTAAGTATCACGCTGTGTTCTTATCGTGGTTTATAAGCAACTGATTTCACCCCCAGCATGTGACATCATTAAAGGTGTTGTAATTATGCTCAAATCTCACAAGTGTTTCAGCTACAACACCACTGAATTTTAAACAGCACCCTTCCTCTCAGAGCTCTTTAGAAGCCACTTTTATCTCTACATTACAGCTGGAGAAACACAGACCCAGAGATGATGCGACCTGCTTAAAGTCACCCAGCAATAAACAGACCAAAAACAGTACTATGGACTTTCCCATCCACAAAGCTGTTCCCTTTTTAAAGCCTCTCTACAGCAAAAGCATCAATACCACAAATTCTAAAAACAAATACCAAAGAACGGTTTGAGCTGGAAGAAGCCTTAAGTTCATCCAGTTCCAGCCCCGCTGCCATTAGACAGCTTCCACTAGGCCGGGCTGCTCCAAGCCCGGTCCAGCCTGGCCTTGAGCACTGCCAGGGATGGCTGCAGCCGCTGGAATGCACAGCCTCACCAAGAGCGGGTCAGAAGGAGGGCTGGCGAGCAAGTGACCGGTTACCGGAGGGTCAGACCCGGGACATTTACCCCGCCTCGCCTGCTCCTTCGGCCCCTCTCCCCCAGCTCCGACACTGCTCCGCAGCCAGAGCGGCTGTTCCAGGGGACAACCGGCCGCTCCCGCGAGGCTCTCCCGGCCCAGCCCGGAGCCGCCAGCCGAGGCCAGACCCCGATCCCGATCCCGATCCCGGCCCCACCTCTCCGTGCAGCTCCCTCAGCGCTGTCACCACCAGCTGCTTGAACTGCGCGGCGCTGGGCCGGGCCCCGCCGTCGGGCAGCTCCCTGCGGGAAGGAGAGCACAGGGGTCAGGACNCCCCGCTCCGCAGAGCCGGAGCCGGGAGCGCGGCCCCGCAGACGGAGGGGAGCGAGAGCGGTGCCTGAGTCTCAGACGAATCTCTGGGAAGAGGCGAGAACAGATAGCGCTGCCAAGTGCTGCACGCAAGCTTTTAGCTTCGCTGAGGCAAACACGGCGCGCTGCAGCACAAAGATGCTGTGGGAGACGGGCACGCAGAGGTGCTCCTTCACTTCTCCAAACCAATGTGTTGGTCCCGATGCAGTTCCTGGTGAAGCTGCTGTCTGGCACCAGGCTACAAACACTGAGGAGGCTCTGCTGCCCCAGCCTCGGTTTTGCAAGGACACACGGCTGAAACAGATTTGACGAGTGCACAGAACGAGGCTGGCAGCNTCCCGGCCCCACCTCTCCGTGCAGCTCCCTCAGCGCTGTCACCACCAGCTGCTTGAACTGCGCGGCGCTGGGCCGGGCCCCGCCGTCGGGCAGCTCCCTGCGGGAAGGAGAGCACAGGGGTCAGGACGGGCTGAGGAGGGCGCTGAGGGCGGCTCATGAGGGCTCGCGGCGCGGGGTGTCGCTCACAGCCGCACGCGCAGGTAGTGGTGCTCGGCCGCGCGCCGCTGCACGCGCCGCTCGAAGGNCAATGTGTTGGTCCCGATGCAGTTCCTGGTGAAGCTGCTGTCTGGCACCAGGCTACAAACACTGAGGAGGCTCTGCTGCCCCAGCCTCGGTTTTGCAAGGACACACGGCTGAAACAGATTTGACGAGTGCACAGAACGAGGCTGGCAGCCTGTCTTTGCACCTCACAACAGCTAATTCAGATGATAAATAACACAATTTAGTACCTTGTACCTGTGGTCTGAAGATTGGCATGAAATGTATCCTTACCATAGAAACAGCAGAAAGGATGGAAGTACGTTTGCTCTTCTGAAACAATTAACATCCTCAAAAGAACTTCACAGAATCTTCCTTCTTTTACCAAACGGTTTATCCAGGAATTAGCATCCACCCCAGCAGGGTAACACTGCAGTAGCCCAATGTACACATGACATGCTTGAGTCAAGGCCCAACTCACAGGACACCTTTTGCCTGCACCTTCTCACAGCTCAGTCTGTGCCAAGGTCCTGCATTACTCCAGCACAGCTTTCTCATGCTTAGCACCACAATCCACCCGAACTCCATTCCTGGGCTGACTTAAAAAGGGTACATAAACCACCGAACATTCTGAAATAAAACTGCAGCAAAAGCAAATTCGATTTCACACATACCCAAGTAATTTTCAGATTGTTAGTTAGGTTAAATAAAAGGCAGCTTGCCACATAAAATTCAGTAGCTGTAAGTGTAGGCTAACAAGAGAGCTTCAGGAATACTGTGTTTCTCCTGGGAACTGAGAAGCAGTTATTGCAATGCTCAATAAATCAGCTCTACGATAATTTGGCAGACTTATCAGAGCAGCCAGTTTTATTGGGGACCAACAACACCTACAGAAGTTGGCATTACTTTTAGGATATTAGTAAAATTTCACCACCAAGCAGCAAAACTTGGAGATCGGGTGCTGAATAAAATCTCTTTTAGTTATTGCAGTAGGGCAAGTGCTGGTCTCCACGAGGCTCTGGGAACAGGAACCCGGGCATTCCAAGTGTATCCAGGGAGCTGCTGGGGGTTGTGTCAGCTGCAGCGAGTCAATAACGAGCACACACAGGACTGTACAGGAAGGCTGGACACAACAGGTCAGTTTTTTATTAACCAAAAGTGAAGCTGAACCCCAGAGTGGTTTAACTTGTTAAAACCATATGTTTATATGGCAGATATTTTTCTTTCATGTTCGACACTACAGTGCAAGAACCAAACTTTGCAGCTGTTCATCCTTTGAGAATCAAGTAGTAAAAGTAAAATGAATTAAAATAAGGGTCCCTCAATGAATCAATTAAAAAAACCATTTAACTCAAAAGAACAGACTGATTTTAAGAACTGTCTTATTAAATTCTCCCAAGTGAAAGACCTTTAAAAGCACTTGGAGCCTTGAGGTAGCAACTTTATGCAGAATTTAATTCCCCTCCTGCCCCACAGAGGAAAATTAGTAGCGCATTATTAGCTCCAGCCAGCTAAGCTGCGTTGAGTGTCTCCTGTGAGGTGACTTTCTCTTGCCTCTTGAAACAGCAGTGTAGTGCTGCAGAGCGCCAGGAGGAATCCACAGGGAAGGCCTCTTGAAATAAAATTTATGGTTTGAAAAAAGTTAAAAAGATCAGCAACAACTGTAACAACAAAAATTATCTGAAGTGAAAAAACCCAACGTGTTTGTATTTTGGCAAGACTAGTTTACAAATACAAGTCAAGAACAAGAGTCTGCTTTCAGCCAACGGAAAAGAAAGAATGGAAGTGACATTCAAAGGGGTTTCGGGGGTTTTTTGCCCTCTGTGCAAAATTGCACTTTGTTTTTAAAGTTTTATTTTAAAGTTTTAAGTTTTGCACTTTTGTTTCTAAGAAGAGAGCACTTCTGCCCTTTTTTGTTCTTTTACATTGTCAAACCTGTGCTGTGACATTAGACAGAAATACCAAGTGCCAGGATATTTAACCACTGAAAGCTCCTCTCACTGACTTCACAACAATCACAAGCAGGGAATCACAAACAGGAGATTTCTTCCTCTAAGCCTCGAGAACATGATCCTCTGTGCCCACTTTGCTGCTGAGTTGTTTTATTAAAAACTAAATCTCTCTTTAGTGCCAATTTCAGAGACTCTGTGGCAGATTTACTGAACACTGAGCGGTAACAAAACACCTGGGCTTATCCTCTGCAACAGCTGCAACGAACAGAGTGCAAAGGAACAAGCTGAGATACAGGGATGGGGCAGATGGTCACCAACAGGTGCTGTACTCGCTCCCTGGACTCGGTATCAGCACTCACACATGGCCCAATTTTGCTCACTGCTGGTGCTCTAACCAGATTCCTGGCAATACTGAGTATCTTACTAAAGCTTCTTTCACTACCTTCATGCTCCAAAACTGTACAAACAGGTTGGTTAAACTGGACCAAAATAATCAGGCACATTGCACATTATCGTTCTTAAATGGATGAGCCTTCTTAGCAGCTCATTCTCTTTCAGCTCAAAGTCAGCTGCCTTTCTACACCGTGGAATGATGCTGCACGGACCCTGGATGCAGGATGGCACTGCCCAGTATGCCATTGCTCCAGGGAGCCCAGAGAAAGGTAAAACTTCAAAAGCTTGTTCTTGTTCACATGGGATACCAATCTTTTGATTTTATATTCTCATCTTTTCCTTTGACTTTTAGAAGCCATCAAATCTTGCCTTCCAGCAGAAATATCTCAAGAATCAGACATCAGCCTTGCCTGGTTTTTGGTTAAGCTTCAGAATAACTGCCTGTGTTTGCCTGTGCCGAGGTTGCAGTCCTGTCCTGCACAGAACCAAAGGCATTAAGAACCAGAACCCATCTGTAAGGCAGCCCAACCTGCCAGGCTCCTCTGGATAAAGGAGAGGATATTCTGCCTGGGAGCAACAAAGGCCAGCTGGTGATTATTCACAGCAAGTTTCTCTTTAGCTCACATGACAGTTTAGGCAGCACAGAAACTCAGGCTGGTTCAGAAACCAGTTCATGTTTGGTTCACAGGACAGTCACAAGCTGGCTTCAGAAACACTCTTTGTCATGGAGCCCAAAGTATCTTAAAGTTATATCTGCTATCACTGCAAGGAGCTGATGAGTGGGGGTTTTTTCATTTTTTTCTTCTTTTTTTTTTTCTTTTTTTTTTGGTTGGTTTGGGTTTTGTTTGGTTTTTTTAATTCTGTGATGAAAACCATTATTTTTGTCTTTGGTGTTAAACCTTGGAAGCATGAGTGAAAGGTATTTGCTGCTTCTTTGGCTGTAATTTATGACAAAGAAACAGCCCAGGAAAGCAAGGGTAATTCACTGTTCTAAAATACATGCAGTTAGAACAGCCACTAGACATCACGACCAGGACTTTAATAATATGGAAACACCATGTTCAGTGATGTCCATTACAAATCATTTGCATTATATAAAAATATTACTGCAATTACAGTAACTGGACAACAGTCATTCAAATTTATCAACTTTCCATCTTACTCATATTGCAGGAAATGGGAGGAGCTCATCCACTATGGGGAAAAAAGTGTCCAGAAATCAATTTTGAGTTGCTGCTAAGCATCTCAAGCCTTAGAGAAATGTCCACTGTGGTGACTAAAAGCAGGAATTCAAGATTAGCATCCTTCCATTCTTGCTTACATGGCCTTGAATAAAAAGAGCAGGTTCTGTTACACTACTATTCACAATTAAAATTTTATAACCCCATAAAACACCAGTATGGTTTTGCATGAGCTGTGGAAGAATACAAATTCAAAGGGTCACTAGATTTATTACCTCCAAATTCAATGTCTTAATATATATAATCTGTTTGTACACCATAAAAATGTCCTTCTTATGGTCTGATTCTTATTTAGATAATACCCTGATAAAATCTCAGCCATATGCCAATTAAGGTCCTTAAAGCTATAGAAACAGAATCTACCTAATAAATGCTGCAAATTTAACAGGTATTTTAGATAAACATCGTCAGCTTAGTTATCACCTAAACCAAAAAGACTCCTCAAACACACCAACTGCGTAGTTAGCAAAGACATTTGCTTTACAAAGTCAAATGTTGCCAACTTTCGAAAAGTTTAGCAAATCAACGTGGTATTTGGAAGCATTCAAGTGTCTAATGAAGTTAAAATACTGTGAAATGTTAGGACGAGGGGAAGCTCCTGTAAACAAGTACAGAAGTAGTCTTCATTTAAATTACAAAACATTCACCTCCTTAAAAAGCTTTAAAACTGACCCAGTCAACAACTGCACCCTGGGAAATGTAGTAGTATAAAGGATCTCTGTAAGCAAGAAAAGGTCATATATTGTAATCTCACCACCATAAAATGTACTCAGTGTCAGGAACAAGGAGCAAATTTGGGGAGATGACAATTATAACACCTTCAGGCCATTTTATCTGAACCACTGCACTTTGTTGGACAGCATAGAGTAAACCAATTTTCTTTGCTGCTCAGAAAACACTTAAAATATGTTTTCTGCATCTGGTTGCTAAGCAGACTCTCCCATGTCCCCAGCTCGCTTTACTTGGTTTAAAGAACTCTCTGTATTTATTACCTGCTGCTTTCAGCAGCTGGACCAAAACTTCAGTGCCATCCTATTCATTGGCTCCACTGATATTTTAACTTCAAACCCAGATGCTACAATTAAAAGCAGATTTGACATTGTGTAAGGAAAGCATCAGATGAAGGAAATCAGCCTGTAAAAGGCTTGTATTCCACAGGCTGCCTCTGCAGAACAGGCAACCTCCCACCACAGAATCTGATGGGACAATTTATCCCAACAGTAACACCCAGAAGGGAGGAGACTTCTGTATCTTGCACACTTTGGGTTTCGTATCAGGCACTTGAACTGTTGGACAGATGCCATTCTGAACCAAGTGAAAATAGGGTTAGAATCATCTTTAATCTAGGTCTAATAATGAAGTATCAGCAGCAAAGTGGAGGCAGGGAGTGAGCAATCCATTTGTGCTGAGACTTGTTTATGGTTTCTAAAATGCCCAAGAAAACAGCAGCAGTAACTGTTCCGTAGTGTCCGTTGTCCTTGTGAGTTGTGTTGCTGATAGGAGGCTTTTCTGTGTCTTGAACTAAGAAGGCATTGAGGTACCCTGTGCCTAATTCCCTGGATCCATCAGGTCCATGCTAGAGCCAAACATTGCCACCAGTTGCTCCTCGTAATGTGTTATATTCCTCTTCATAATGTCCATGCAGGGTCCAAGCAACCTCTCAAATGCTTGCACATCCATGACTGTAATGGAAAAGAGGTGAAAACAAGACTGTTTGTCAAAAACAATACCAAACACCAATCTGGTTTTTGAACTCAGAACATAGACCTTCAGTTCAACCCACTTAGGGCTGAGGCTTCAACAGAAACCACAGAACAGCAATCATGTTTCTGATTTCCCTCTGTACTGTTATTTGGAGAAACAAGATTAATGAAATACAAACCCGATTTCAAGGATAAATACAGAAGCCAAATACACCCCACAGTGGTATTAAAAGATGACTGAAGGCTATGTGTGACAAGTACAGGCCACACACAGAGAAAACAGAGAATCTGCCATGAGGAAGCAGCAGTGCTTCTCCAGCTTCCAGCTGGAGCTCCACTCCAGCCCATGCTCCTGGCTTCTGGAATCTGACTGCCAGTTACCAAACAGTTGCTGGGTTTTGAATGGCTGCTCACTCAAGCACGGTCCATGACACAAGCAAAGGACAGAAAAGGATGACTAGAAACACAGATCATCTGCTTACCTAAACATTTGACCTCCCCAACAGCATAGGCAGAGGCTGCTCTGGGTTTGTTGGTAACAAGTGCAAGCTCTCCAAAATACTGCCCTCTGTGACACCGGGCAATCTCCACTTCTTGATTAGCTTCTTTACTCGTCATAGTCTGTCAAACAGTGCAGTTTCATTATTTGCACACAGTTCTGTCCTTGTACAAGGCCACAGTTAATCCCAGATACTTTACACATGTGCAACAGCTCCTTGGTTTCAGGCCTTTAACCTAGTGACTCCCAAGTCATGGTGGAACACCTCAACAACATGTGCTATTGGAAGTTTGGTTAGAAAAACGTGCCAGCCCACAAGTTTTGAGACTGGCAGGTATCAATTGCTACAGCTTTGAGAACTGCTGTTAACTAGCCTAACACAGGCTTTATCATGCACCACATGCTGTTCCCCTGGCTGCTTCAGACTGTACAGAGATATGTTCAAATGCCAACACCTAGAACGTCACTAGAGATAACAGACACCACGTTTGGTAACGTGCAGTCTTCTATAATCATGGAAGAAAAGTTTCATCTCCACTTTTAAGGCCAGGGAGAGTGTATCAGGTTAGTTTGCAGAGCAGCAGACAGAAGCAAAAGCACTTCAGTAAAATGACTTCTGGCTGCTTCAGAACGGGCATGGGAGTTTACAACCTACATCACATGAATAATGATGGTCAACATCATAAAATCATATATTAAAATAACTCAGGGTGGGCTTTTTCACGTCTCTTGTATTAATCAGTCAAATCAGGGATTGATTAATACAAAGCCTAATCACTCAATTTGAACTCACCTTGCTTTTAATCAAGATTTTTACTTCTCCGGATTCTACAATGTAAAAACAGTCTGCTTTGTCACCCTGTGAAGAAGAAAAGGTAAAATAATTCTTTTTTACTTGACTGTGAAAGTACGTATAAATGGTATTAATGAAACTTTGAACTACGACTTCTGCAGCAATCTGCTAGAATTGACAAACAGATTCTTAATATTAAAAGGTGACTGGTTGGGTAATACACCACAGGAGTCCACAGGGAAGGAACTATTAGTGCACATCATTCAGTAAGAGGGCAGGAGAAAAGGAAAGCACAAAGGAGATTAATGATATACAGCAAAATCACTTCAATGCAAATCTGATCCTGATGGAAGCAGGCAGTAGTTAGTGAAACTAAGCAGAACCTAGAATTTTCAGAAGCAAATTTTAATAAAACAGGTATTTAGCAACTGTGTTTCTTTCAGCAGGAAGAAGGTTCCATTAAATTCTCCGTGGCCCTGCTGAAGCAGAAGGGTTTGACAAGGTGACTTCCAGGGGTCCCTCCCAACCTCAGCTCTTCTGTCATCCTGTGAGAGGTTCTAGAACATTTTTCACATCTCTCTCAACCTCATCATGTTTCAAATCTTCAAGTGATCCCAGTTTACATCTGTTCTGGAGAGCTTAACCAGCACTTTATAATTTAAAGTTTGAACTGTGACAGAAAGGACTTTCCCTCTCTGTATTTGCCCCCGTGAGCCTGGGATGGGGCTGGAAGTCAGAGTGGAGATTTGCAACGTGCCTCCTGCTTACAAACCAAAAGCAAAGGGACTAAAGGCTTCAGGGAGACAAAGGCTGGGAAAGGAACTGATAAGGGAATGGGAGCAGCTCAGCAGGAAAACCTGAAACAAAGTGAGGAGAGAGAGAAATCTGACATTAAGTCAAGTGGTCAAGGAGATGAATGTGATGGGAAGGATGGAGAGAAATGGTTATGACTCGAGTATGAAATACAGGCTGGGAGAAGATGATGTAAAATTTAAACATGGAATTACAGAAGAAATTAGGCCTTTAGCTAAGCTTCCTGGGGATGGTCATAAGCCATGCCGTGCAAACTTTTCATTCACCATTGCCAACTATCACAGCATGAACTAATGCTGTAGGCTAACTTCTGAAATAGTAACTACTGAAAGAGTACTTTATTTTTAAAAGGAATGGAAACAAACTGAATGGGAAACATCCTCATAACACTACTAACAATTTTCAAGTGCTTTAAAGCTTACTGCCCTTAACTGAAGGGTCAAATTCCAGAAAGGTAATTAAAATGTAAAATTACTCACAAGAGAAAAGAGGTTCCTGTTATTGATGCAACTGCTGTAATGTAAGAGTTATCATATCTTTTCCAAGCACAGAATTTCATCGTCTCTAGCACTGTGCTACCATCACCCAGACCTATCCAAACTATTAATCCTCCTTTTAAGGATAATTACATCCTTGTCCTTAATTCGGCTATTAAAAAAGACTAAAACCAACTGCGTAATTGGATCACTGATGGTATGAATTCCCAGTTTTGGGACTATAAGCTCTGATTTTGCTGAGCGTTCCGTTTTCTCGGGGTCTTAAGCCACAAGAGTTTCAACTTTAAAAATTGAGGGTATTTTTGGAGTGAAGTAATTTGACAGTTATCAGCAAAATTGTTTCCTATATTCAGTTATCTGAGATTCAAGATAATTAAGATCAATTATTTAAGACACTATCAAGGAGTCGTATTCCGTCTGTACAACAAAAACAACGTTGTAACCAAAACCTGCAGTTTGAAGGCAGGCATTTCTTACATTAACTTCTACTTGAACTGGAGCACTTTTACAACACAGCAACCCACAGCTAAACTTGATGCAAAATTCCAGTGTTTTGTCTGTAACAGTGTTCCAAAAAGTTATTTGTGTCACAGCCAAAAAAAATCACACAGCTATAGCTTGAGTTCATCCAGCTGCATGTTCCACCATCCTGGCCTTGATCTACTGCAAGCAGACAAAACATTCACCAACCACCAAAGGATGCCAACTGAAGCCAGAGCACACCACAGAAATACCTCAGGAAAGCACAAGGAAAAACAATGGTTTCAATTAACCCTGACAATTTCTTAGAGCTAGTGACTCCTTGTTTAATCTGGTCACAGGGGCCTAGGAAAACTCTAGATGGGGGATTTCATGGAAAACTGCATAGACATTTGATTTCAGCTTCTGAAGGCACACTCACCTGCAATCCTTGCAAAGACTACTTATAAAACACAGATGAGAGAAGAAATACCCAGAAGCTAAAGTGATAGAATAAATTTGCAGCAAAATACATACTGTCCATTCCCCAAACATTCGAGGAGTGGTTAAATAAATTAGAAATATTAAAAGAATAAGTGCCAAGTTGCCCAAGTAACAGAACTCTTCAAGTCAATTCCAAACAGAAAAAAAAAGAAGCAGAGAAAGGAGAATGATAAAGAGAAGTTTAGATTTCAAGTACCTGAGAAATTATACGTTCCCCATCTTGATACACCTTCTCTCCTATAACATCCACTATCTTCATTCGCTCTGATGCCTGGAACAAAGAGGAAAATTTAATAACAAATTATAGTTCACCTCTATGAACTCTCCTAAATCTGTATGACCCCTCCTGAAATAAACAGGCATTCCCCTAGATACACAAACACACAATTTATAAATACAGCCCCAAAATGACATTGTCGTAGTCCTGCAACACAGGTCTCAAGACTACCATAATCAATAGGGAAACAAAATTGTCCAGTGTCTCATCCCGGTGCTTGTCTTACCCCCCAGTTAAAAAATATCTGATTTCGCTGATTTAGAGCAAAGGGGAGGGGGAAAAAAATCACTTTCTTTAAGATTCAGTTGAAATTTGAAGAAAACACTCAGAAAAAAATATTATAAACTTCCTAAGAACAAACTTAAGCGAGAAATAGCAGCCAAACATTTTTAAAAATATTTTAACCACTATATACTTGAACATGTGTGTAGGAAGAATTGTGTCCAAGAACTCACTCCTAGAGTGACCAGGAAGGTGACATGACAAGGACAAGGGCTGTGAAGTGTGAGCAGGCCCTGCAGTGGGATGCCCAGCAGCAAGGGCAGGAGGCACCACCTGGCATGCCAGGAAACATGCCTGAGTCTTCACCAACAGGAAGGGAGAAAGAAGAGTTATCTCTAGTGTTTCCCACCACCCATTTAGAACCCCACAAAACAATTTCATTGCTTCAGAGCAGCACAAAAAATCATACCAAGAAAGGAAGAAAATCCTAACAGTTAAAATTCAGCAGATGATTCAGTTGTAATCAATCCATTCATTCCCCAAATGCACCTTCATCTTGCCTATGTTTGAGAAATCAAATTCTGCCATGCATGATTCAACTGCAGTGTGTCATGCAAAAAGCCATCCAGTGCTAATGAGTTATTTTTCTGTATCTTTAAATATTTGAGTCATTTCTGTGCTCAAAAAAAGTCACATTGATGGAACCAGTTTCAGCCAGGCACTGAGAGAGAAGGTGTTGTGTAATTTACCCCTTCCACAGCTACAATATATGTCCAAAGTAATACATAGTAGAGGGCTGTTCACACCTAATGATACTCTGCAATTTTATAATTTTCTCCCAAAGGGATTAAGAGGTGAAATACTAAAGATTAATGCTGGAAAAGATTTTTTAATTATAAAGAAAGCAGAGACAAGTTAAATTAGGGTTTAAGGCAAAGACAGACTAATGCCAAAGCAGGTTGGTGAGTTCCAAAAGCCCTCTGACAATACAGGGTAAATCAACGGACGTGACAATTCACATACTGTTCCTAAACTCAGGCACCACACACCCCAACAGGGCAGTGTCATTGTGTTCCCAGGCAGCAGGGCTTCCCTTTAGCAGTTTAGCTCCTGAATATCAGTTAAGCCTAAAGCAAGCCTACCACAGCCCACACCTTTGTCTCAAATTTAAAACCATTCCTGGCTGATAAAGGCCAAATATCCCAGTGACTGTATCCTTACTTCAATATCACACCCTCACAGGAAACCACAGCCCTGAGTTCCAACTGCACTTTGATACCTGTTCCCTGATATGCATATTGGTGGTTTTTGCTTTTTGGGTTTGTTTTTTTTGTGTAAAGAACTTCAAAAAATCAGACTGAGATAAAAATCAGCAAATCGCTACTGTGAATAAAGGATCTGGGGGAAAAAAAACCCAAACAATTTCAGCAATGCAAATTAAGTTGTGTAGTATATGTGATATCAAAGCAGCACCTAATATTTTGTTCTAAGCAAAAACTGCAGATTTCTGATACAGCAGGAACACTGACTAGAGCTATTGTTAATGCAAGAATTTGATGTAGATGTCTCTGAGAGGCTTTACCTCCAAGGATTTAAGAAGGGGCACAGACTCAATAAATAATTCATATGTCTTCCTCTTCTTTGCGTTGTTTTTCAGTATAATTCTTCTGAACGTCACTCGATCCTGCANGGCCCGAGGCTCGGCAGCGCCGCGGCCCAGCGGGAGCGGCGCGCCCCGGTCCCACCACGGCCCCGCCGGACGCCGGCACAGAAGAGTTCCTTCTGCAGGGTCCTTCCTACACCTCGGGACAGCCGCAACTCAGCCGCGCCCACAGCCTGAAGGGAAGGGCACCCTTACTTCAATATCACACCCTCATAGGAAACCACAGCCCTGAGTTCCAACTGCCTGTTGATACCTGTTCCCTGATATGCATATAGGTGGTTTTTGCTTTTTGGGTTTGTTTTTTTTGTGTAAAGAACTTCAAAAAATCAGACTGAGATAAAAATCAGCAAATCGCTACTGTGAATAAAGGATCTGGGGGAAAAAAAACCCAAACAATTTCAGCAATGCAAATTAAGTTGTGTAGTATATGTGGTATCAAAGCAGCACCTAATTTTTTGTTCTAAGCAAAAACTGCAGATTTCTGATACAGCAGGAACACTGACTAGAGCTATTATTAATGCAAGAATTTGATGTAGATGTCTCTGAGAGGCTTTACCTCCAAGGATTTAAGAAGGGGCACAGACTCAATAAATAATTCATATGTCTTCCTCTTCTTTGCGTTGTTTTTCAGTATAATTCTTCTGAACGTCACTCGATCCTGCAAGAAACAGCACAGAGAAATACATTTTTTCTCTTCACCAAAATGGTCCCTGTTTCAAGAACTGACAAACGTGAACGAGTATTTACAGCAAATGCCAGGGCTGAGAAAGCAGCTTCTAAAGTGATACCATATCCACCACAACAGTGACTGCAACAGCTCCTGAGAGTACTTCTGGAAATAACAAACTGAAAAACAGGGAGCTGTAAGACCTGATCCTTCTCAGACAACCATTTAGGGATTCGATTTTTATTCTATCTTATACTGTTTCTCCGGGTTGAGTTTTGGGGTTTAGTTTGCCTGTTTGTTAATATATCTTTCATGCTTCTGCATTAAATGAAGAAGTTTCGCTTTTCCTGCTGAAGGCAGTGAAAATTGACATTTCCAGCACTTGTAAACTGGCATTCCCAGCACTTGTCAAGGCAACTGCAGAAGTAAGTCTGAAGTGGATTCTTCTCTACTAGAGTCACAGATTTCAAAAGCTGGAGATTTACACTGGTCTCAAGCAGGTCAGGAACAGAATATCAAGGAGCAGCAGGCTCGCTCCCTGCACCCTCTCAGCCGCAGGAGCCGGCTGCCGGCAGGAGCAGCTCCCGAGCGCCGGCAGTGCGCGCTCCCTACGGCGGAGCCGCTCGCTGCGCTCCCGCAGCCCCGCGCGGGGCAGGACCCCCGTCCGGCCACGGGGCGGCGCTGCGGCTCCGGGCGCGGCCGGCCCGA
>VZRO01005153.1:123534-149657 GCA_013397915.1 Daphoenositta chrysoptera | reverse complement strand
AAAAAAAAAAAAAGGAAAGGCTACAATTAGCAGAAGCATCCTGAGAGCCATTCCTCCGGTTCTCAAAACCGTCAGCTGGTACCTAAGCAGCAGCATTTTGAGGCGAAGAGGTATTTTCAAAGAAGTGGACGTTTTTAAGGGATGCAGGCTGCAAATACTTGTAACAAGGACTAACGGAGGTGATACCAGTGGAACATTAAAGGTGAAGGAAGAGGAAGATGAAAGGCGGGTGGTATTACTGTTATCCAAAGGAGAACAAGAGATGATAAAGCATAAGGGATTTTTCTATTCTTACAGGAATTCTTCAGTGGTAAAAGTCTCTTCAAATGTTCATGTTTGGAGAAGCAGAAAGATGCAGAAACGGTGGGGGGGATTGTAAAAGCATAAAAAAATCAGAAATCACCTGCTTGAGAGTATCAGTGAGGGAGAAGCAGCAGTATTTGAATAAAAAAAAAGCCGAGCTGTGAAGGCAGCATGCGAAGGCAGCGTGTGTGATAGCAAGGTTTTCCCCCAGACACATTCAGCAGCAAAGGCTGAGGACATTTCCCTCCTCCAGAAGGGACCCACTGTGATAACTGCTTTGTGCCTGAGCCTTCCAGATTTCTGTTGGCCTAAGCCTGCAATGCAGCAGGAGTAATCCACACTTCACAAACGGCACATAACCAAAGAGCTTTAGCAATGTCTTCTGCAGACTAACAAAAATATGTTTAAATTACATCGGGGACAAAATAGTACAATAAAACATGGCAACAAACAGAATAACTGGAATAAATAACTGAAGTTTGAGAGGAAAATGCAGCCTTAGTTAATAAAATGTTCACAGGACAGATGACTAGCAAGAAGTCCCTGTTCATCTACACCTTGCTAATTAATTGAGCATAATCACGGAAAAACTAAATCCAAAATTAACCCAATTTGTGCAGTTCTTTTCAAAGGCACACTGAAACAAAGAATCATCTTCTCATTTTCCTCCTTTTATGAATGAGCTCAGTTTGTAGCTAGCAGCTTTGTTCTATCTTCTTCCAGAAATGAGATTCTGACATTACTCCCTGGTTGATTTACCAAACTCTTTTCTTTCACCTCACAAATAAAAGGGAAGTCAGATCTCCCAGCAAGCGCTGAGGTTGCATAAACAGCCATGTGTAGCAGCTTATCAGTCCTACAATCAAGGTCACAACACACGGCCAGCCCCCAGCGATAGCTGCCGAGGAGCCCGGGGCACACAGCACACAGCACTTGTGGCTTCAAAGGCTCCGTTGATCGCACAATCCACTTATTATGCCAACCCTCACAGATGAGTAAGAGAGCACTGGGAAAATAACCCCATCCAAATAGTGCAGAGAAAAGAACTAAAAAAGGAAACTAATGGCTACAGCTTCACATTCAGCATTGCTGGGCTGGAGACAAAGCAACACCATCATTTAGCTTGGTATCTCATAGGTTGTGCTGACCCGAGAGCCTCTTCTCTTCCAAGATAACAGAAAGGGACCAGAAACATCAGTTTATTGTGAAGGAAAACAAAGCTTTGGGCAGTTTTCTGACCTCTTCAAATTACCAACATCCTCAAGAAGATATTTAACACCTTACCATTCCATTAAGAGACAAAACAGTAGGAAGGTGAGTTGAAAATAAAGAATATCATTTAGATATTGTTTCCCCCTCCCAAAAAGAAATGCATTCATGCCTCCACTGTCCTCTGCAGGATGAAAACAAAACCAGGAGGTTTTTTTCCCCCCCTAACAAAAGCCACAATTACAGCAAAAGCAGAACTATAAAGGGACAGATAGAACTAGTGATACAGTTTCTACAGACAAGTTGTTCCAGAAAGTCAGCCAAAAAGATTTGCACAATGGATCTATCATGCCAGGAGATGAGATAGCAGATCCTGATAAAATACCTATGAGCAGAGGAGCCATACCAAGAGAAGCTCTGGACACGGTGAGTTACTGCTTAAAGTATTATGCATATAAGAGCAACTTCCTTTCCTTACCAGTCCCCAAAGGGCTCCTTCTGTTGTGGCAATAATGGTGGCAGCTCTAGGAGTGTTGTACATCAATGCCAGCTCCCCAAAACTGCCGTGATTATCGTAGCGGCCCACACAGCGAGACTGGTTGTCTTTTGCTACAACAATATCATACACTCCTCTGGAAAACAACGGAATAAACACTTTTTATTAGACAACATTCCAGTACAAATCTTGAAAACAGCTTTTTGCTGTTATACAAATAGTCCTTTTATTGCTGTGTAAGATGGAACTTTTTGAGCTTTCCAACTGGCTGATTCTCGGCTGCTTCTATCGACACTATTTTCACCATAATTGTCTCTTAATAAAGCATTTCACTCCAGATAGATATGGGCAGGATCTACTTGGTTTCCTCTGCACAATATTTTGACATTGCTGTTCTGGCCAGGGTGAGAAGTAGTTTCATCATCTTTAAAAGTGACATTTCACAGCATGTGTGTTACACAGTGAGGCCTCTTTAGAGTGACTCAGATCCATCTCTACCCATTTTCTCAGTGACAGCATTGCTGCAGGACCTTTGGGACACACTCAATCCAACTGCTCACTTGCTTCTATGGGTTTGTCTCAACTCCAGCTTCAGAGTATGTGTTTATGATAACCTCAGGATGCTCTGAACCCACTGATATCTAGCCAAGATATCTAAACAGATCAAGAGGAAACGTCCAGCCACCAGAAATCTCCTTGCACTTTGTTCATACCCAGCTGTAACCTGTTAAAATTCAAAAAAGCCTCCCTCGCCCTGTTCTCCATGAGGCACACTTCCTACATTATAATGAAGTTAGAAGAACAGTATTCCAGAATTTACAAAGAATCAAAAGATTACTCTGATGAAGTGCAGGTACAAGTACAGAGAATCAGAAGTCAAGACACAAATCTGCATCAAACTGCACCACAGGAACTGCCTATGAAAAAAAAAGCTGTGCAGGGAAAGGTAGCCCTTTGAAAGTCAAACAAGTGTCTGTAACACCTTCAGGACTGTCATGCTTGGGGCTTTAAAGAATAATTTAAAAATACAGTTGGAGTAGACTTGATTAATTGTTAGCTATGGCAACAGAGATTGTTCAGGGACTACCCACTGGCCTAAGACACTTCACAAAATGTATCATGGCCAGGAGAAAAGCAGGTAGGGAACACCTTCCTGGCTTTAAGCAACTGAATACACATATGATTTTCCCAACGAGTTTAGATGTTTGTCAGAAGAAATGGTATTATATCCCACAATATCACCAGGCACGTAAGAAAAAAAAAGGAATGACCAGAAATGATACTAGGTGAGGAAGGTGAGGACTAAAGACACTTGAGACTGTAACAATCCTACCAGACACCTCTTACATGCTACTGCTTACTCATACCTAGGAGAGTGAGAAACCAGCAGCATACTAAAAGTAAACTAGAAAAGGATTAGTGTTGATGGGAAGTGTCACTAATTCTTGTACTGTCTGCTATCTATTTAATGATTTTCTGAGAGGCACCAGAGGCAACAATCTTCAGAGTTGTTTTTTCAATTTGGAAGAGCCAGACGTGAGCACCTTAAGCAAAAGCAACAACAACTTCTTCCCATCCTTCAGAGTGAAAGTCACTTACTAGTGCTATTTATTTCCAAATAACTATACCCACATAACCTTCAGTCAAGCATTCAGCTGTCTTTGGCCCAAGGACTAAACTAGTGAGGCAACACTGGGTGACCTTTGCTCAGCTTTATTGAGAAAACTGCTGCTGAGCTGTGAGAGAGACCATGAGCTAAAGCCCTGCAAGATAAGAAGAATAAAAACAGACCGAAGTGTAATTTTTGAGATGGTAATCATTACGAGCCCAAGGACTCAAGTGAAAAGTACTGACATGAAAAAATCTAAAACACTCAGGCAAAAAAAAGCAAAAAAGCAGCTCAGCAAGATTGTGGATCAATCTGTTCAGAGAGGCAGCAGAGACCAATGCTGCCCCTCCTGAGTGATGACTGGTCCATGAGCACAGAGCCAGCAGGTGCCTCCTCAGCAGCGATGAGCATCCCATGTTCAGCCATGCAACACATCCCTCTGAGCTCTTCCCTCCATGCAGAGGGCACCAAACACCTGCTGCATCCTCAGGTTGCATCTGCCCTGCCTGCTGCCCCTCTGTGCACGGTGAAAGACACTCTGACACGAGCCATCTGGTGAGCAAGTATTGCTAGCAGAAGGAAAAAAAGGCCTGTACCAGAACACAAAGTCACTGTTCATTTAGACGGAAAGAAACTAATCCTCAGGAATATTTAGGCATTAATTACTTGGGAGTAACAAGACATGCCTACTCATGGAAGAGCCAGAGTACAACGAATTTGCACTTGCAAACAAGTGGAAATATTGTGGTTTTCCATAAGGTCCAGTATTTTGCTATTCTTTTGCATGAAAAAATACGTGAGTGGGAGGTGGAAGAAGACTGGAAAGGGAGAAAGGACTGAAAATTGCTAACTGCAGAAGTTATTCCTAATAACCAAATAGCCAACAAAAGAGTTGCAGCCAAGTTACTTAGTTCACAGCAAAGGCTGCTGGGGTGTCACTAGACCACACCAAGTTTAATTTCCTTCACTGTACAACCTTTCTGCCACATACTTTTAACTTGGGAATAGAACAAAACAAAAACCTAAAAGCCTGAAAACTAAAACAACTATTTCTTGACAGAAAAAACCTGTTGTGGAATAACATTAGATAGGTAGAACAGAGACCATAAAAGGATTTGCCTGAATATCTAAGATAAGGCCCCATTTCACTTCTTCATTTTAGGTTAAAACTCATAGCAGAGAGCTTTTAATAACCAACAGGATAAGAGCCTTGCACAGAAACAAACCAAGATAGGCTGATGGTATCTAACATTTTTGAGAGGCTTCCAAACCAAGTGTAAGTTTCCTCAAAATTAGGAACCACTGCTCAGCACGGATCTCATCTTTGCAGAGCTGGTGGCTCTGGCTTCCACAAGTTCTGATCTGCAGCACCTTACTCTTACCTGTAACAGCCTGATCTCTCTGGTGAATGTGGCAAGAGAAGGAACTTGGCCTGTCTAGCCTAAGACATGGGATTGGATTGAGGGAGAGCAGCTGAGGAAGCTAACTGAGTGTAGAAATGGGGCGCTGGTTTAGGGTTGGTATGGCAGAGGACAGGGGAACGGGCAGATGGTTGGAATAGATTTGCTGCAGCCTTGTGTTCTGTAATTACACTAATCAGAAAGGGGAATGTCCTTAAAATGAACAAGAATCATTTCAAACGAACAATTTCTAACCTAGAAATTCTTTTGCAAATTCCTTAAACACAGTATAAGTAACAATTCAAAAGGCAACAACCTGTCTTGAAGAACTGCTTTGAAAGCACTTCATACAATATTAATGGTGCCATTATTTCAATGATAAGCAAGATAACAGTGCACCAAAAAAGCAGTTTGCTAAGATCACGTTCCAACAGACATTCATAAATCACTCAGTAATATTCTGTTTCATATTACAGTTTTGCAGAAGGAAATAAATCCATGTTTTTAATTACTCTTTAGATATGGTTATTCAAAGTAACATTAGTCAGATTTCTTTTCAAAAGGGTAAAAGATACTCAAAATGTCCATGCACACATGTATCTATTATATGTCTGTTGTACATATAAGTGATTCCCAAAATCATGATGTGGATTTGCTTGATGCAAGAAATTCCAAAATGGCACCTTAAGCTCTGCAAATACAAATCATGACCAACAGAGGCAGAGCAACCCCAACTCTCTCTGAAATCAGTAATCAAAACTAATTGGATAAAGTCCAGGTTGTTCCATGGTAGCCACTACCATGGATTTTTATTTCCTATATTCTCCTTCCTGAAAATAATCTCCTATCCCTTCCCCTTAGCACAGTGCTACTTTTGCTTTTCCCCTTCCTTCCTTGAGAAAAAATATAACCTGGTCTAGAGACAACATGTAATATGGCTGGTTTTAAGCTGTGCTCATGCTGATGGGCACAAAAACTGAACTGAACAAGTAATTTTCCTTCAGAAACTGTCCCATAGAAAACAGTCCCTGCCATTTCTAAGAAGCTGAAAAGAAACATCCTCTACATTTCACAGCTGCTTACCGCTCAACGACGTAGAAGTTATCTCCATCATCACCTTGGTCAATCACATGTTCCTGAGGTTTCACCTTCCTCTCAAACATGGCATCAAGGACCTGAGACAGCTGCTCCTACAAAACAAATAGTAGGGGAAGGGGAAAAACCAACTATCAGAAAACACATTACTTAGCATTATTGCTGGACAAAGGTACGTTCATTTGGTCTGGGTAGTGAACTGGAACATGCACCATGCTTTTGTACATTTTACTGTACAAAAATACAAATAATACTGATATTACATGTTCATTTCCACTAGCACCTCACTCCTTTCCAGCTTATTAATACAAGTTCAATAATGAAGACAACCAGACTTCTAGCACAGAAGAGCCATTATCTCAAATTCATGTCCAAATGGCTCAATTTTCACATACCATTTCAGTGCTAAAGCACACACACGTTTGGTAAAATCTGACACAACTTCACTGCAATGGACACACATCAGCTCATATCAACAGTACCTGTATTTCATTGTATGTATGTCTAGAAACTGCACCATGATCTATTAGTAAATTATCTGTACTGTCATCATCTAAGAGCCCCAGTCACAATCAGGACTATAATGAACAGGACTCTCCACAGACTTATTTCCCTAGACAGTCTGTGTTTTAGAGAAGCTGCAATTCCAGCTCCAGATGAGACAGGACAGGTACAGATGTGGAGCCCACACAGAAAATGGGATAATGCTGGTCTGCATAGCAGGCTCCAGCTGGATTTCCCTGATGAGCCACGACTAAACTTCCTTTTTTTGCAGGCAGCACAGCCAGGGAAGCTGTGAAAGCCAAGAAAGATGACACCATATAAATGCTTTGCCTTGATGCTGACCTGCTTACCATCTTTGCTATTCCCAGGCCCATTAACAATATACTTTCGCTGCATTTTCAATGACCAGATGTTCAAAGTTGAAGATGTGGATCACAGCTGAGTTTCTAAAAATACACTGCACAAACACGCAAGCCAGTCTTCATGCTTGAAATATTTACTGTGCTCCTGAAGTTGGGAATTATCATTGCAGTATCTCTAGGCACCACTACACTGAAAATATTCCTTATCTTTTAAACAGAATCCTACTTTATTGTCTCTAAAAACTGTGTCTGGACTTTTAGATCATATTAACTGTACATAAAAAATTAACTCCATTTAAGGTTTCCTTAAAATGCTATTACCTGATCTAGGTTTTTGAAGAGCAGGATATCTTTACATGCTTCCTGCAGTCTGCATCGCTGTTCATCAGTTTTTGGATGAACTACCTTTAAAACAAAGTAGAACAGAACAGTCATGACAACGAAGAAAATATGATTACAAACTAAACCTTCACTTCAGCATGAAAAAGCAGAACACAATTTAAGCGTCAAAAGTATACAGTCCTTTTCTGTTGTTTCCATAAACATTATTTATATATAAACATACAATACAAGAAAGAATGAAAGACATAAGAAAAATATTATGCTGAAAATTAACATATGAAAAGTAACAGTCAAGAAAGACAAGAAAGAAGAGGATGCCTTTTCCATTCCATTCCCTTCCCTTCTAACACAGCCACAGCCGCAGTCAAAACTCGAGCATATGAAACAGAGGAAGAAGTGAACAGTTTTCTACCTAAGCTCTGGCTATTTTAGTCCCAGTACACTACTGTTGGCACACAGGGAGTTTATACCATATATGACACATAAGAGTCTCAGCCCATCCAATAAGAAGTTATTGAAGAAGCATGGTTTTTCTAACAAAATTTCTTAAATAAAATCTTTGTTGTTAGACAGTTTGTTACTTCCTTCCATTTATAAACATCAGGTTAAAGGAATCAATACTCACTGTATCATAAAAATGTTTATATATGGACTTGTTAGGGTCTAATTATGAAAATATATTAAAAAATTTATTAAATGACATGCACCACATTAACATTTCTTATTTCTGGAATAACAAGGATTCCAAAAACCAGTTATATCAGTAGGCATTTCTGAAAAGTTATTTTCCAAAGTTAAGCAGGTCTCAGATCCTTGTTTTAAAAGAAAATTGAATATTGAATAATCAGTCAAGAAAATAAAGACTTTTAATGGAATAAATGTGTCCAAGTTTACAAACGTTTAGATAACCAGACACACTCATAGTCTTTTTTTCTTTTTACAGCATATAAAAATTATTTATGAAGTATATTTATGAAGTATCTCTTCTTTTTCAAGAGAAATTAAATTAGAGTTAGATTTTCATTGCAGTAGTGTAAGCATCCTTGCAATGGAATCTGGAAAGGAACGCCAGAAGTCCAGTGAGAAAACACTCATTCTCACCAACCATGCTACAAGATTTGCTCACACAAACCCATCTGTAAAGAAATACAATTACAGTATCTGGATTTGCAATTCCTAGAAATCCCCAGCTTTCAAGAACAAGAGAAAAAACAGGTGGCTGCAGACTTGAAGTATTTCAACCAAGCATTTCTCCTACCCAGGCAGAACTGCTCTGACAAGAAAGACAGTAAAAAGCATGTGAGGAATTTTAAGCACCCATGAAGAAACAGCTGTGGTAAAGCTTAACTAACTCTTCTCAACAGCATCGATGATCTAGGAGTTGCCTCAACAAGCCTTTAAGAGAATTAAGAAAGGAAAACAGCCAAAATTTTAAACATGTTAGACTTAAGCACAGCTCTTGAGTCCTTTGAAGTAAAATTGTATTAAAGCTGTAGTGACTAAAAAAGTCCATGAGACAAAGTGGCTCTAAATTTCCAAGCAATGTCACGTTACCAGTGTCACCACACCACGCTCAGCACGAAAAGCACAAGTGGTAAGAAAAGGCAATGCACATCTGCCTGCCGATCTGCAGAGAGAACCACACATGGAGAGATTCCCTCACTCTTACCCTTTGTTCTGTATCTTCTTCCTCTTCATCTGGATTGAAAGCTTCAGCACAAACTTGGAAGAAAAAAAGAGAGGAAATAAGTAAAAAGAAGTAATTACATGAGAACAGCCAACAAATCAGTTTAAATACATTCTTTTATTTTCCTACAGGAAAAACAAAATCACTTTTGATTTTGTCATAACAGTGTCAGAGGCCCAAATCCTGTCTGTTCTCTGAGCAGGCACAGCATGGCCGTTCTCAAACTCTCATGTACAAAGTCTGTGACTTAGTAAATAATCTTGCCTAACAAGTACTCTGAAACATGGATACAGATTTCCTTTCAGCTGGTATCAAAGCGTAACAATCTCCAGATTCATTTACAAGCATCTTCTCTAAAATGCAGGGGAAAAATACTGCTGCTACACTGCTTTTTTCTTGGCAGAGCAATGTACAGAGCAAAACACTGAAAAAAAGGAGCACAAGCAAGGATGAGGCACTTCTCACTCAACTCAATCACCTCAACTCTGATTTGCAAGTGAGTATCTATATCTTGAGAGGTTTTTTGATACAGAGAAATCATGTTTTCACAGAAATCAACCCGGGAAATTAACAATCCGCTTCACCATACTATAGTCTATGAAAAAAACCAATATTTAGTCCCATCCCTACCACAGTCCTCTATCTTAGTACATTTTAACCAAATTAATGTCAATTGGTGATATAAAATCAACTCTAAAATTTACACAGAGTGATTTTTTTTAAAAGGGATGAGAACAGTTGTGGAAAACCACACATTACAATGCATTGGGACAAGGCTCTGCTAAACATGTCATTATACCTACACGATCAACTAGAAGAGAGGCAATAATGCAGAGCTGCTGAAATTTCAAACCATTTTTGTTCAGTTTTAATTCTTCAGAAAAGGCCTATCTTCAGTAATCTTAACATTTACACTATTACACAGTTTTACAATACTAAATACAGGCACTTCGGCTGCCAAAAGCCCACAGTTTTAGCTCAAATTTTCTTATTAATTCATGGATATTTACAGTTCTTGCATGTTGAAGTGATCTGCACATTTTAACCACCTGTACAGACAGTCAAGGAAAGTGACAGTCAGGCCTGTTTTCATCTAGCTGTGCTCTTACTTTAATAAGGGTGGTCTCACTTCTGAGGTTATACATTGCTTTCAAAATTTTACAAAATTTTACAAACACAGACAAGCATTTTCCTTTGTACTTTATCCAGCATCCTGACAATACTGAAGACTTGGCAGAATGCCCAGAAGCTCACTGCAATGACATCTAACCGCTGAATGGACTGAGAAAGTATAAATAAAAATAAGCAGGAAAAAAAAATCCAGAAAGTCTAGAATTCAGCAACTTGTAAACAATACAAAAAAGCACACATGCCTATTGACCCTGTCATCGTGCACTCAACAGGACTATAAAAATGCAAAACTCTAGTATAATTTACTAGGAAAGATTTGCTTGGTTTAATGTGTCTTGCTTTTTTTATTGGGTATTTTTTTCTCCCTACCAAAAAGATACAAGTCTTTCCTAGGAAATTGGATTTTAATTCCTTTTTTTCCTGGAGAGAGTGAGGAGACTCAAATACAACAACAAGCATTCCAATTATCAAACCACAATGTAAAAACACAATCATATAATCATTAGGCTTCAGGCATTTATAGAGTAAGTATTGCTCATACAATAAACCCATTTAACAATACAGAAACAGTGTATTGACAGTGCACCTACCACACACATGCTTTTAGTTTAACAGAGCCACCCACACTTAGGGCAGACACTCCACAAAGGATAAACAGCATTCTTCCCCAGCTGAAAAAAAGTACAGTCCACACCAGAGTCCAAAGATGACTGGTTTATGGGAAGGTGGATGCCTGCAAAGCTGCAGAACATGGACTGATAGGCTGATCCACTTAATATGCAATACAAAGGCACTAACAAAGAGAACATTATTAGCATTTTGGTGTGAAAGCTTTCCTCCTCCTTCCATTTTACAGTAAAGATCAAAGTCTATTGTGAAAGCTTTGGATTTTCTAATAGGGAACAGTTACTAAGAAGAAAGGCTCCGTGGTTTAATCAGTATGGTGAAACTGGAGATAATGAACTCTCTTCATTTTTTACAACCAGTGTATCTTATGAGTAACTGGAGTCCAATTCTCTATTAAGCACAATATTATATACTATAAATGCACTTCTGTACATCTCTGAAAGTGCCTAGTGTATAAGCACGTTCAAGACACATATCTATGAATTCAGAGATCACTGTACCACTAGATCATGCTATCATTCAAATTTTAATATTAAGCTGCAAATTTGATTTTGTTCCCACCTCAGCTGCAGGGAAGCTATTGCTAAAAAAGCTTTGTAATTCAGGAAATTCTCTTCAAGATTTCCTCGGGAAAACAAGTTTTATTACCACAGCTAAAACTAGAGCATTAGAGCAAAACCTTATCTTAAAACACGCATCAAAGAAACACAATCATCTATAACTGCAGTATGAAATGGCTTTGGTTAAGGTTTGTAGAGGTAGGTTTCCCCTATTTCATCTTACCCACTAAGGGTGAAAACAGCTCCCAAAGCCCACCAAGGATACAGACTAGGACTTAGTGCCCTTCCCTTACATATGGAAATCACTTCTGTAATGCCCATGAATGGGCACCACAGAAATACAACAAAAAAGTGGCAAAATACCACTTCTTCCCATGCTGTCACATAGACTGCCTTCCCATTATACTTTTCATTCTTCAGCCTCCTGCTGGGATTTCTTCTTCCATGGAGAAGAGTAGGCCAGACGTTTTGACTTCAACTTTGGACAGCTCTGATAGACAGGACTATTTACTTCCAGGCAGAGCTGTCACACTTAATGTAACATATCTGTTGTGGTATGGTTAAAAAGGGGGAGAGACACAAAATTATTATTTCTGAGCTCGAGCTTAATTAAAATTGTGATATGCTGCAAAGTCAACAGAAAGCTTTTCAGCCTACTCATAACAACCAACAGTATTTTCCAAATACTTTAAAACACGACTAATGCAAAGAAAAAGCAACATTACATCAAACCCGTCCCATGTTTTATGTTGCAATATGTCCAATTTTTAATTCCACTATTTTTAGTTGGTAAATCACTTGGAGAAGCCTGTGCTGTTGAACACATGACCTGTGTGTCAGTCTTACCTTCAAAACGTTTCATGTTATCTGTGCTGCTTTGCTATTCTTCTGGCTGTAAAGGACCCCCATGACCACCCTAAATTCTGCCAATCCCTGTGAGAAATCTAGGGAATTTCAGTACTCCTGAAGGTTATTCACTTGTGCATTACAGTACAGCCAGCCCTAATGAAAAAACATTTGATCTTTCATCTTGAAAAAAGTGAAAACGTCCTTGACCCATTATTTGATACATGACTGAATTCACATATTAACTATTTAAGTGTCCCAACAAAACAGACACTCCGAGGCAAGTTTGTTCTCACAAGATTCTCCTGAGAAGTGTTGTTTTTCAGACTCACTGAATGGCAGTTGGAAGGGATCTCTCTCTGAAGGTCATCCAGTCCCACCTACCCCTCCAAGGTGAGATATTTAGAATGCCAGCTTGGGGCTGACCTAGAAACCTCCTGGGTCAAAGACAGCACATCTCTCTGCTAACCTGCTCCACCACCTTCCTGGGGAAGAAGTTTTCCTAATGTGCAACCTAAAGCTCACCAGTGTCGTCATAAAATTTGAAGTGACTTCTGAAATCACACCTTGCCTAGGTGAGATTTTCAGCACAACTCTGCCCTTGAGCAAGTGCTGAGCAAGAATCCATCAGTGGAAGTTACACTCCAGCGTGACACATCTACAACTCTATCAGCTCATACCAGGCAGACCAAGCTTCCTTCCAAATCCACCCATACATAGTTCAAATAGCTTTGGAACACAGAAAACAGTTTTCAATTTTATGAAGCTTTGAGATAAAAAGAAATTCAGGCTTTTCTCCTACCATCTACATTTAGTCTGTCTTAGCTTCTGCAGCTTCTACAGCAAG
The DNA here is from genome assembly GCA_013397915.1 of Daphoenositta chrysoptera. Taxonomy (NCBI): domain Eukaryota; kingdom Metazoa; phylum Chordata; class Aves; order Passeriformes; genus Daphoenositta; species Daphoenositta chrysoptera. The sequence continues at coordinate 136,639 of VZRO01005153.1, read as the reverse complement.
TTTAGCTTTCTCTCATGCTGCACCTTCTTCGGCTTTCAAGAACATCTGTTAACACTTCTGAAGGCTCAGAAATGATACAGCTCCATCGCTGCTTTGTTATGCAGGTGACAGCATCTGAAAGCAACCAAGAGCTCTGTAGCTGCAGCAATGACATCAGCAGTGGATGGGTGAGGGGGAAGCAAGGGGTGGGGAGAGAATGAGAAGTAGCAAGACAAGTTTGCCAGTACAAACACCACCTTTGTTTATGCAAATTTTAATCACGCTCAAGATTATCTCAAGATAATATTATTCTGCAAAATATGTGTTTTGTCAAGATCAAAGTCCTTGCACTCTATGCAAATCTGTATGCAAATAACAGTTGAGCATTTAGCCCTGGCAAGTAAATACAGCCTCCAAAAGAAATGCACACCATCCCTGTCCCTGAGAGATCACTGGCTTTTTCAACATAACAGCCAATAGGCTGAGGCCTGAAGACCTTCAGACACACACAAAAGAAGGAAATTAAAGTTCTATGTTTTATGTAAGGTGAATGCATTATTAATATTTCTGTTGCTACTGAAACAAGTAGCAAATAGATGCCTGTCATACTCTCTTTTCAATTTTGGCTGTCACCTTCTGTACTGCAGAGTGAAATTCTATTCAATCTTCCTTACTTATGAGGATGCATCACCTCCAGTTGATCCCATCAGACCCATTAATAAAAATCCACCCAGAGCAGTACATGCAAAACCACTTTATTTATTCAGATGAGTAATCTTAAACTATCTTCAAGGCAGTGTTCTTTGCATCAGAGTTTGTCAAAGCTTCAAACATTTTGTAAGTCTGTCTCTCAAGGGACAGATGCATAGCCTTTTCTGGGAGCACTATGCCAGCTGGAAAGGTGACCACTTCCAGTGGCTTGTCATTCCCTCTGACAGCTGAGTTGCACTTCAAAATGATGCAGTCAGATGAATTAGGAAGCTTAAACAGCACTTATACATAGGTCTTTGCTGGCACAGCTAAACGTGATTTTCCACACTTGGGAAACATCTTCAAGTTTCCTCTCACTTCTGTTGCTGGTTAGCTCAGAACTTTTTGGTTTGGAAATTGCACTTTGTTTCTCAAGTGAAAGATCTCACCATGTCAAAGCAGATGACAGATTCATACCTCGATCCAGCAAGTGGGAAACAGAACCTGCACCCATTTGCACCACCTGAACCATTTTCACATTTATGACAGTTGGAAGGAAAAGCAGCACTGAAACCCAAAGAACAGTTAACATGTGCAGGAAAATCAGCTGTTTCAGCCTTCAGTTCACTAAGGAGAACTGACTGAAATAAAAAGTTAATTTTTTGTTAAAACCAATGTTGTTGCATCAGCCCAACACTCAGATCTTGCGTCTTAAAAGACTGGTCTTTCATTTTATGTGCCACATGGCAATCTCCAGATGCAGTACCACCTCCTGACTTCATTCTTAATTCTCAAAGAGGCACAACTGAGACACGATTTACAATGACCAGGACTTGAGAAAACAATACCCCCTCAAACCTTTGTCAAATACCAAAGCAGAATATTCAAACATGCAACCACTTGCATGGCCAGATATGTCAAATCAAGTGTAAGATTTTTTTTCAGTGGAGAAATATTTAGAAATAATTCATTTCAGGGGGAAAGGAAAAGGACTGATTTTCAGTTCTTGAAACAGCTTCAAATGTCATTTAAAGTTAAAAGGAAACTAAATCAAGTTGGTTCTTCACAGGCAGAGTTATTCTGTATTACAGATTAACTACAAAGGCACTCAGACTCAGTATGGCTGTGCCAAACCAGCTCTGTCCAGTCAGGATTACAGGTTCAGGCACACTCCACACTTGGTCCCAAAGCCTGCTCAGGTTGAAAAGCTGCACAGATCAGGCAGCTTCTTTTGTCAGGCAAAGAAGCCTATGACCACTGAGGGCGCCTGTAAAGTCCTAAAATCCTGCACTGTTCAAGTGTTCACCTGGCTCTGCCCAAAGCCTTGCTCACAGCCCCGAGTCAAGCTGAAAATGCCCATCTCTGATGTGAACACCAGCTATGCCCATTACTTCAACAGAGCAGCAAAACTGAGCTCCCAGGCAGAGCTTGGAGAGAGCCCACTCTAGTTCACAGCTGGATAAACACTTTTGCCAAGAGAAGTGCATGATGTGTCACAGTGTTTGCTAACCTTGCCTTTAGAAATCTTTGATAACCATCTCCTCACCATGGTTATGTACTTTCCAATAGCATTATCTAAATCACTCTTCTCCAGCTTGTTCTCTTTCTATCAAAAGAGAAATGCAACAGTTCCAGCAACAATGGCATGTGACAAAACTGTAACACCATTGTCACACACTCCTACTTCATACTACTTTTCAGTAACAAGTTCAGAACAGACTGCACAATCAATTATAAATGCCACCTTTTATGATAATGGGGTTTTTTTCTTCACAGGAAATCCATCTTTACATGCACAGACACCTTTTCTCCCAAGATGCATTAAGTACAGGCAACATAATAAGCCCTTTAAAATTATGACAACTGGTTGACAACTATTTCCATATGTGCATTTGTTTTATATATTCTGAATAATGCAGTTTTCAAATATTCTTATTATATTCATACAGATTAATAAAAATCTGGCTTTAAATGTTTCTTTAAAAGGCTTTATCATCAGACGTACAGTAAAACGATTGAGACAATGCCTTACAGCAGAATAGCCATTAAAATATTTTTTTTTCCCTACTACAGGAAGATTTGGCAAAGTATTTAAAATTACATTTCCCTAAGGGCAAACGAGAACTTTCATGATGAAAGAACTAGAATAATAAACGGAAAGTAAATAATCACAGTCCCTTTTAGATTCATATCTTTACACACATAAAATGAAAGCATTACAAGCAGACAATACTGCTTCAACTAGATTTTAAAGACAAGCATAAAGCACTTTTAACAAGATACAATGCATTCCTACTTAATTATTATTCCTAGGTAGGCTTTGTTCAAGGTTGGTTTTTTTGTTTTGTTTTGCTTAACTCCTGCAACCTGCAGGATCCGGCCTGGAAACCACCCCCAGGTTAACTGACTTAGGGACACAGCAGCAGACAAACCACAGACCAAAGGCTTCCCAGCACCCCGGCAATCTGCTCCAGGGATCTGTCAGGAAACCAAATTCCCCATCAAACTAAGAGGCGACTTGTTGGGATCTTACTAAACTGCAACAAAACCTCAGAAGACAATCCTCAGCCTGTATATCTTTATTTAAATCTTCCTCCTACTCAGGAGCAATTAAAACAAAAAAACTTGTGCCAGTGTAGGACTAGAGACAGAATTCTCCTAAGCACTTCTCCTACCTCTTTGGCATAACCAAATGAACATGGCATTTGCCTTTTTTTTTTTTTTTTTTGCAACTAAACCAACAGTTGTTTATCATTGTATTTGCTTCATGTAGTTGCCTATTTAATTATATCAAGGTGCAACTTTTACTTAATGCCCTTACGTATGAGTTGTGCCAAATGTTTTAGCTTATCCTTCCACTCTGCATGCTCACACATTGAAGGGTTCTACTCTCTCACCTCACTGAAGCCACATGCTGCAGAAGAATAATGATAAACTCATGAGGCTTTACTTCCTAGACTATCATTTTTGATAATTTGAAAATGTACAATTTCTAGAGGACCTATGATGAAAGCAGGCTGGTAATAAAATACAGCACTCTGCAGCTCTCTCCTGTACAACTGGAGGAGCCAAGAGACAATATTGCCTGACTTCACAGAATCATCTGCTAACTAAGCCACAACTGGTGCTCCTGCACTTTGGCCTTCTATGTTTAATTCACAACAAGAGAGCCCAGCATCCCATCAGACACTGGTGTGCTCTGGGACTTGCACTAAGAGCTAAGTCTGCATGAAAATTAAAACAACAAAAATACTTCCATCATGATAGAGGACTAACAAAAAAAAGGAGAGTTTTCCATATAGCTGATCATTGGAGTAAACAACTCTGACACAGCAAGGACCAAAAGCAAAATACTGCCCTTTCAATCTTCAAACAGTAATTTACACTGTGCTACTTCTGTTTCCAATTCCCTTTACTATGTATAAATACAAAACCTAAAGTGGTAGCAGGGTATTTTGAAATTACACATTATTCCATGTGGTGAAGCCTGGGAAATTCAAATGGAGCAAGCTTTATTCTTGCAAGTTAAGGAATCAGAAGACTGAAATGGATAAACATGCTGCTGACCTTGTTCAAGCCTTCTAAGAGAGCCTTACTGATGAGATAGTCATCCATAAAAAAGGTCTCCTGGAAAACATGATGCTACTACTATTTCAGAGCACACAGATTCACAATTGTAGAAGTAAGCCTTCTGCTTTAATGATCTTCTGGTTTAGCATAAATCTTAACATTCCTTTTAACATATTTCCAAATGTGTTACGTAAGCAAGGCAGACAAAAACCAGGAATTCAGCACCAATAATGTTTACATGCCTGAAACAGTGGTACTTTCTCTCAGTTAAAAACAGCACAGAGAATGTCCACTTTACATTCAGTTTACATCAGAACAGCACAAGTTTCAAGAAATGGCTCAAATATATACCTTCCCCCCCAAAAAAAGGTACGTAGCTTACAGGCTTTTAGTTGCAAGCTGTAGACAGAAGAGAGAATTTAGCTGAGGAATAAAACAGGAAAAGTGTTTTTCTAGTATAGAAATAAGAAATTTTCTTTCAGTTTACAGATCAAGGCATTTTTTGGTTTTATACTTGCAATTTTGCCATATGAATTGCTAAAACTGCAACAAGGCAAATAATATTTTAAAAGAACCTCCATTACCGTGAGAAAAGTGTAGTGAAGCACTTTTTGCCTTAAAATTTCATTTAGCAATCTTAGCAAAGATTACCCATATCTTTCTTACATCTATCATGACAGAGAACCAAAGGATGTCTAAGTGTTAGAAGGCACTTCTGAAATCCATGGTTCAGCAACCTATATATGATTTTTAAAGATTTCTATAGAATGTCCAAATATATTAAAAACCACATTACCCTGAATAGAACAACTAACACTTATTTATCTGTAGCAACAGGGAACAATAAAAAATTAGCATGGCTTGACACAAAAGGATTGTGTGCAGAGGAATGATGTGGAAGCCCCCAGGTCCCTGTGCTTGGAAACCACTGCTTCCTTTCCTGGCACACCAGAAAAGCAGGAAATGTGCGAAGTTACTGTCCAACTCCTTGAAGAAAAAACCTGGCAGCTCCCCCCATTCCTGTGTGGCTGCTGAGCAATTCCAATGCCCTGGTGAGCACAAGCCATGGCAAAGGTGTAGCTCTTTGACTTGATATAACTCATTCATTTCTAGATGAGCCAGCTCTGGACTTCAGTGTCTCACTGAATAAATTTATTGTCTTTGCAGGAAATACATAGTTGAAGACATCTGGCAAAAGACTAATATTAGGTAGGACTCCATCAGTTGGAATTTGTGTCTTTTACTTATGACCAGTTTTGTGTTTTTTCATTAGAGAAGATTAGAAAATTACACTCTTTCCTCTCCCAAATTCTGGAGACATGGGAAAAACACAACAAATCAGGTAAGTGCTTCAGGCAGCCAAGTACCCACACAAAAGCTACCTCCCAAACAAAGTCAAGCCCTGATTCAAGTCTCCCTTCAAATGAGAACCCTATAAAAGTGTTCACAGCAGTTCCTGAGGTTGCTTTAGTATTTCCTGTAGTGAGTTTTCATATTGCCATTATATTACCTATAGTGAGGTTTTTTGTATTCTTTTTTCTGTTATTTTGGGGTACATACAGACTCAGCAAGGTGTTCTGGTGTTAAAAATGACTGAGTAAAGTTCCTGAAAGTACATCCTTTCATATTTAAATAAGGTCTGTTTAAACTTTTCTGTTCTCCATGGACTATTCAACCCATTTCACATTTACTCTGAAGTTACAGCAACCTAAACTTGCATGAGTGTTTTAATCAATACAGGAGCATAACAACCTCTGTGACTTTGTCTAAAACTTTATATTAAAATAGGGATGAAGTGCAGCCTTATATATTCACAAGAAAAATGCAAATCACATCTGACTCTGAGGTCACTCTAAAGATACATCACAACACCAGGTTTTGCACCAAGTATAAAACTGCCTTTTTTAGCGTGCATTGTGACAAGCATTTTGAGATTTCCTAAGGTGTGTTTACTTTCTGTCTCTTGTGCTACAAACCATGTTGGAATATTTTCATTTTGGCTTTAATTCCCATGTTAAAAACCATCTTGAGTTCAAACCAGAAGAAAAAAAAAAAGCAATTCTGTCACACAAAAGAGAAAAATTAAATTCCAACCTATCAAAGGGAGAACTACATTTTACTTAAACAATCAGCTGAAGGCTGATATTCTCAAAAGTATTTATGTATCTAACGACATGGACCAGCATTTATGTAGGCTTTTTTAAGATCTTTAATGTAAAACAATTAACACAAGTTAGTCACTTGCACCTTTTGGTACATGAACACTTTTGAAAAACGAATCCATACTGCATTACTTGCTTAAAAATGTGCATATACTTATGCTCCCAATTAATAAGGGCAAATTTCAGTTAAAACATTTTACTTTGGACAAACAACTTCTAATTTTTATGTGACACACTAGCGATGAACTATTATTAAGAAAGAATAAATTAAAATAAGAGATGAAAGATTAATTAATTCTACTCGAGTGTAGCACTTATGTGCATTAAGCAGACTGGATCAGATTTCTTCTGACCAGGTATTGCACTGACTTAAATTTTAAGTAAGGATGCTCACAGTGCTGTATTTCTCTTTATGTAATTAAAAAACAATCCTGCAGAATTGTTCATAACACTGTGAAATCCAAGTAACTGTGAAGTCATGACTATTAATTTCCAAAAATAAGCTTTTTATTATTCACTGAACGTCAATCACATGCCAGGAATTTTTAAATAAGTCCCAATATTGCAAACAGAGAAAACAAGCTTTTTTTGTTTAACGAATAATGATTCAGACACTTTCTTACAGGAGAGCACCCACACAATTTATCACCACTTTCATCTGTCATCCCACATGCTTGGCTTTTGCTCATATCAACATTTTTTTAAATGAATTATTTTCACTCTAGTTATGATATCAGTTTTGCAATCATTAGGGCTAGCAAAAAATCATAGAAGCTTCAGGTTGTTGATACAGGAAGACTGTGCCATTTGTAAAAATGTGAATTTTTGAACTTAAGTCTCTTATCATTTATCACCTGCCTGAAAATCTTTCAGCAGAAGTTATTATGCCATCAGTTTTGTAAGATGGTGAATAATCGATGCAGAAATTCATTAAATAGCTTCAAGAGAAGAAACCAGATCATGACTTTCAAGTCAACCTCTGATAATCAGATAAATATACAGCAAAGGGAACAGCACAGAGAAAGTCAATCATCACTCAGTCTTCCTCCCTTGATGATTTCAAGTGATGAGATTTTTATCACTGAAGTAGTAGATAGTATTCTGCAAGAGCAAATACTCAAAACAACCTCCCAAGAGAAGTGTTGCCTCTTGCTTCGTTGCTACTATTTAGATGTCTTAATTTAACAGGCTCCCAAAACAGTCTTTTTTAGCAAATACTAACATGCTGTGTGGCAATAATTAAGAGAAAAGCTTTATTAGAAAATGATTTTTCTTAAAGCTGTCATTTTCAAAGGCTAAAAGCTACTAAAAGGAATTTACTATGTGTAATATTATCATATCCTGACATCTCAACTTGCCAGGGTGTGAAGAAAACGCTGCATCACACTAGAAGGCACAGAGGAATATCAGACTTTAGCAACATATGTACATTATGAGATGATTGCTCATCTTTGGCAAGAGCCAGACTAATGAAAAGTTCAAGGTAAAGAATCCCCACCATTGTCAAAACAGGGAAGAACCAGTGAGTTGGAAGAGTCAAGGCCTCTTACGGAAGCTTATGTGATGAGGAAAGAAAAAGCCAGAAACTATCAGGGAATATTGATTTACACATTATTCAAAACACAAAATTAGTCAAATACAAAAAGAAAAAAACCCAAAAAACCTCCAAACACCAAACCATAGTATCACATCAGACTGCTAGAAACAAGAGAAACATCAAAAGTACTGATTCTGAACTCAGCATCTGCTGGGGACACTGACAATTGGTGACTGTCAGGGTCCCACACAATGCTAATGTTTGTTATACACAGGAAAACAGGATTCAGTAACACTTAAACAAAATTAACCTCTACATACAAAACCTTTATTCAGCAACCTCATGTTAGGGGAGGGTTTAGCACCCAGCTCCAGCAACAGATTTGATCTTTCTCACTCCACTCAGTCTCTGCTGAAAGCTGCCCCACCAAAGGGACAAACTAAGATAAGTCTTGTTCATTTGATTATTTTCTATATTAACATTAAAACAGGCACAGACCCTGACAGTCATGTTACTATTAAGGAAATAACTGTCATATATTGCTTCCCTAGATTATCTAGGTCAATTATTCTGCTTATAGCTGTTGAATGTGAAAACTGTAATCTCATCCCACTGAGGCCAAAGGAAGGCTCATGAGGGAGTACAGGCATATGCAAAAGAAATATATTATACCAGGTCACTCAGATAAACAGAAATAATTGGAGAAAAAAGATTAAAACCTTCTGTGACACATGTATGGTATGGGTGTCATTTTGTCAGATTTTCCTATCCCAAGAAGAAATCAGCAAGTCTGCTAGAGAGTGGGCGTTCTGTGGAATGAATCAAAAGTGTCTAGAAAAGGCAATACAGAAATCTATCAAATAACTTAACTTTTCTGAAATATGCTAAAACTAAAAGAGGAGAAACTATGCACAAGTGAGACTCTAGTGGGCGTCACACTCTTCATTCCAAAAACACAATTACCTTTTCATTCATATCCTGCCAGGAGCAAAATTCTCCTCAATGTTACATACCAGTTGCTATAGTGGGACAAATATCAATGCTCTCTTCCTCTAGTTTTGAAACAGCTTTGATATAATGGAGAAAGGAGGTATCACTGATTTCTGCCACCTCCCTGCACTGTGTAGTCAGTCCCCAACCAAGAGCAGAGATACTGGCATGCTCTGCAGCCTTTCATTACAGAAAATGAAGTGACTAACATAATTAAGTTTGTCAGGAGCCCCTATGCTTGGAGGAAGATCAAGGAATGTAATGAAGCAAGTATGAATTTCAACCCAGTCCAGTTCTTGGGAGGAAGGACTCTATAAGAGTTTCAGGCCATTCAATCCAAGCCTGGGCAAAGGGAGTCAGTCAGCAATCCGTGTAACACAGGTTACACTGGCAGAAGGCTCAGACTTTGCTAACTCACTTAGAGCAGCAGCAAGACAACTGCTCTGCTGGGTAATTAGCACTGAAATTGCACCACAGCCTATGGCACCCTAGAGCTAGAAGGTTTTCAAATTAGTGAGGTGGTTTTTTTTCCATTTTAGTTTCTACAACAGATATAGCTTATGATTTTACAAACAGGATTATTTTAATGAAGTCAGCCACCAGCTCAGATACAAATTAGAGCTGACCAACTGTTTGTGTGCCCACCATGGGTCTCAACAAGTTACAGGGCCAAACATGCCACACACAAGCCAGCTATTCACTAGATTAATTTCTACAGGAACACCAAGCTCTCATCTCTCCTTCTCCCTCCAAGCATTCCGTGGAAAAGGCTGTTTCTCTTCATGAGAACGCTGTTTTACCACTCTGCACTTCTATAAATAATTACATGAACATGATTAGATAAGTCCCCCTCTTCCAGGATGACCCTCCTGCACAGTCCATTTTGAGTAAGTCTTAAAGAATGACAGCTAAATATTTAGGACATTGGCAGTATTTGCCAAAACAGTTTAGATGTTTCATAACTAGAAATAAACACCTAAATGAAAATTTAGTAATCATTAGAACAGATTTATTCTATGGGTTTATGTATCTCTAAAAGTTGCAGTAGTGCACCAAGGGAGTTATGATCATCCTGTTATGTGTAGGCAACTAATCACAACCGACTGGTAGAAAACACTCCAAGTTTAATGTTATAAATTAATAAAGCAACTTAAAAGAGATTCTCTAACTGCTATGTGTAAGAGAGCATAATAAACACTTGTTAGCCTCCAAGAACCTATCTCTAGTTGAATGGTTTACCAGAACAATTTTAGCCTGTCCTAAACTGCATACATAACATATACAATTACTTTATCAACTTTTACTTTAATTAAAATTATATTTTTTCATTTATTTTTGACCTAGTGAACAATGAGGACAGTGCTGTAATTCCCTAGGCAGCCAAATACTTCAAAAGAAAAATCCTTGCTTGAATTTTTCTCCAACACATCCCATGTTAGCTTTTAAATTCTTCCCTGTAAATCTGCAGTTTTGTGCATGTAAATGTTGATAGCAGCAAGCAACTGAGCTCTGCTCTTCACTCCCCTTACAAACACACACTGTACTGGAAACACAGAAATACAGGTTGGCCTGACATGGTTCAACATGGACTAGCAGAACGCTCTTCTGAAGAGAAGAGCAGAAAAGAATACATTAAGTGCAGTTACAAAAACAGAATTACGTGCCAGCTTTTCTTCTCCATGGTTTGTTCTGTTTTATTGTATTAGTTAAATCCAGAAACATTTAGCTACTATGCTGAGTAATCCGTAAGGCAACATTTGTTTGGTGTTTACTGGTTTTTGTTGGTTTATAAAGATAAAAGCTATCTTACAAAAATTGCAGAATGAAAACTTGCTTAAAAACCTAATGCATCTAACACACAAGTCAAACCAAATTCAGAGCACGAAACCCAGGAAATCAGTCAGTCATTTTATGCAAGGCACTGTAAAATGTGGTTGCCTACGATGGCAGGGGGCTGAACTTGGTAACCCAGCAGAGCCCAGGCAGTCTCATTCCTGTGTAGGTCTTGACAGACACAGCAGGTATGGAGTGAAAAAAACCACTCCACCAAATAACACCCCCACCCCAAACCAGCAGTTTCTCTACTTTTCCTGCCAAGATAAGGAAAACTGCATCTCTTTGTATACACATGGATGCTGTTTGCATCCCCTTTGCATTTTAACAAATCCCACACTGATCATGACCTAGGCAGTGTATACAGAGAGAAACTGAGTATTTTTTTTATTGTGGAAAGTATTTAACACACAGTAGTAATATACACATATTCTATTATTGTTTGTCTCCATGACAATTCTAATATGAACTGTAAACCCTGAATTATTCTAGCTCTTCCTGAAGCAGGAGCACTATTAAGCAACTAAACAGTCCTCCTTAATCTAATTGCACAAGTTAGCAATTCAATTTTACATCTGCCTTTTAGTTGTTCACATTAACCTTTAGACCCCCTAAATGACAGAACCTGTTTTTTACCCAAGAGAAGCTCAGTACTCTGTGAGCACCAACTGCATTTCAGTATTGCAGTCAAAAAGATTACAAATGCTTTCTAATTAAGGCTCAATTTTTTAAATTTGGGAATAATTCAGCCTTTATTTAAATTTAAATCCGAGATTCACACCTCATTTCTATGATTTTTCTCCATCAGCAGGTTCCAGGATGGATTAGTTTAATTAGCAGAGAAACTGAAGTGTCTTGGGCCTCTCCAAATTAAGATACTCTACAATATATGACTTTCAATATTTACTATCAGAGTATCAAACTCCATCATTCAAGATACAATTTTGTCCTGCCTAGATTTCTCAAGTAATCATATCTCAAAACTACCAGCACTGTCAATTTTAAGAGTTATGAAATTCTCATTATACTCAGTTATTTGTTTGCAGTGGCATAAATACACAATCATACCCTTAATCACATCCAAGCAACCAGTAGAGAAGCAAATGAACTGCATAAGGACATTTTACACATAAACATGTATTTATCTTACATTTATTTATATACCACATATATATCTTATCAACAATGCCCCACCATACTAACATACCCAAGAACGTGTCAGATCATCCACACAAATTACAAACTGAGTAGACTTGAACTCAGAACTAGAGAGAAAACACTGAATACATTGGCATTTTCATAAAGATATCTGTCAAATCAGAACCACAACTTTCTAGACCAGTTAAATGTTAATAAAATATTTGAAGACAAAAAAGTACCACATACAAAGCAATTCACACTGCACCTCAAATGAAAAAACAATGCAATACCTTCTCATCAACAAATAACATTTTGTTCATGTGACAGTCTTCAAAATCAACTTGTAAAGGCATTTTTTTGGCATAACAGTTTCTCATTAAAGCATTTCATATTGGTTGAGATGGAAAACAAATAAATAAATTAAAAATTATAATCTGTGTCTCTACAAGTGAACAAGAACAAGTGAATAGCCAGTAATTCAACAACTGCAAATATCAGTTGCACAAGCAAGGGACTAAAACAATACAAAAAGGGAGCACTCCCCCGTATTTCTGTTTTCTAACTACTCTAAATGTGTTGCCCATTGGTGTCTACAGCAAATTAAGAAACAATTCTCATTATTTCAAATACAAATAATGCAAAAATTATGAGAAATAAGGTAATAAGAGTAAGGTAATTTTTAATGTAATTCCTTCAGTCAGATACACATTTCAAAACTATTTCTGATACTTAAACTCTTAAAAAGAATCCATACCTGATACTCTTCTGTTGTATCGGTTAACAACTGGAGCTGGAAAAAAAAGAAAAATAAATCAAAATTACACATTTGTATTTATTATTACAAAGTATAATGAACAAATTGAATAATCATTATATAATTTTAGTTCACAAACCCCATAAAAATCTATTTTAAAAATTCTTCAGTATAAAGCTTTTATCCATTTACTTGCCAGCCAGTAAGTGTTTATTCAAAATTAAACTTTGTATTCCTGAAGGCCATTACACGTTAAGATGGATGGTAAGTAGTTTTGGGTTGGGTCATTTTTTTTACCTAATTCTGATAAAATATACCTCTACACAGATTATCCAATCCTAACCTACCATCAGTTACCAGCCTCATTTACTTAGTATTATTGCAAAGCATTGCAGCACTTAAGGTCAGCTGTACTGTCTTGGGGTGACTTTATGATGTGTATCCCCTATC
>VZRO01005153.1:100093-123402 GCA_013397915.1 Daphoenositta chrysoptera | reverse complement strand
TTTATTATTTAGCATTATTATCCTTTTCTGTGTGTTCATTAAATAAATAGTGTTTATCTGTTTCCCTTTCCTTCGAGGAAATTATTTTCTTTTGCCCGAAAAGAAAATTTTCTTTTCCCCTGGTGGGGGGAGGGGTGTTGGTACCCTGCCTTCCCTCAGAGGATATTCTCCTCTAAATTTGGCCAAACCGGCACAGTATTAATTGCCCGCGGCCCTGACGGGGGGTCTCCACTTAACATGGATCAAAAGCCAGAGAACTTATTGCCAACCCATTCACTGCTCCCACACAGCACAGCCCGAGGGACTGCCCAGGCAGGGCTCCCACAGGAACTCCAGTCACCCATCCCTGACCAAGGCTGTCACACAAGGACACACACACACACACTGAAATTGGGAAAGGCTGAGATGGAGAATCCATTGCTTCTTTGTTCATGCTGTAGCTGTACAAGGTACTTGAACTTTAGATTGGGATGAGCTGCCTGATTTCCACTATTCACATACATTTCGACATTAAGCCAACCTTCAGCAAACAGCACCTTTCCCCCTTTCACGGTAACCAAGGTACCATCTCTGAGAGTTGCTTCAGTCTCAACACCAAAAAAAAAAAAAAAGAAAAAAAAAAAATCAATCAACCTGTAAAGTTTCACCTAGAGCAAAATCAAAGCTCTCTGCTGTCCTTCACCTCTAACAACATACGTCATTTTATTCCAAGTGCTTCACGCTTTCCCACTTGTCTTCCCTTCAAGAGGTAATTCTGTTTTTCCTGATACAACCTGTAACCTTTCTATTCCATTCTTTAAGTATTTAAAAATTAGAGGAGCGTTTATTCCCCATCAAAGCACATGCATCACAGAACCAGATTTATTAAACATCTGCCACAAAAATCTTAATGACCCCATCATTTCTTACAAGTTAGAAACTTTTGAGTATCTCAGCACCACCAGAATACAGAGAACAATGATTTCTTAACAAAGACAGAAGAACTCAGCTTCTTTGGAGCACTTACAACCACTCTGCATCTATATGAAAACACAAAACTGAGAATAATACCAGAAAAATAAGATCAAAATTATTATTGTGTATTTTTTTTGTAAGACCAAAGGAAATCAGAAGAGGCTGGGGGGGGAGGGGAAGGAATAATCAGGCTAATTCCATAGAGTTTTCAGCCAAATCTATCAACAGGGAGACAATGCTCAGCCTCAAAAGAAGCTCAGGATTAAAAGCAAGATTATTCTGAATTTTACAGTTTAGATTTTAGCTTCTATAATATGACATAATCCTTATAAAAATAACACTGACACAGTGTTTCATACATCAAGTTCGAAGAGGTTCAAAAACACTGAATAATAAACCTGAGAATTCAAGCAACTTTCTCTTCAAACCTTTAAGCAATTTATGACAGCAGCAACCCTTCCTGCAAATAAGGGCAGGATGTATCTCACTTGCCAAAAGACATGGATGCAAGAAGTCTACCACACCTTGAGGGGAAACAGGTAGTGGGAATATAGATCCATTCAGGTTTATTAAACAAACTCATGCAACTTCCTGATCTGAAGGTGTTCATACATTTTGCCCTGTTCTTAACTTTTCCTCCTGGGTCTGTCTGTGGCCACCAGTGGTGACACAAAACTGCTCTGGACAGTAATTTGCCCTGCAACAGTATATTCACTCTTATCTCTAGTCTGAGTAACTACTCAAAATTGTCCAATTTGGACCTGAAGAAACAGAAAAACTCACTACTTTTGTCCAAAGACACAGTAAAATGCCTACCAGTTCTCTAAGGTTTTGAAGAATGAGAGAACCAAAACCAATTCGTTCCGTTTCCACTACAAAGTGATTTTTTACAAAAGAAAATACTAAATTCAAAACATAATTTGATAAGTTTGCTGTAAAAGCACCTCATCAAGGTCATAATAGTTTTAAGTAAATGTTTAACTAGTCTCATGTATGGATTCGGATACTTGTAATCAACACCATTAGCGAGTAAATACATTATTTCAGGCTCTATCTTGCACATACAGACACTTCCATATCTTTGAACAGAATTAATATACTACAGAACACTCTGGCATACTTTGGGTAACATAGAAAAAAAATTCAACAACTATGGCTTCTTTTAGAATCTTGATTATTTTATCCCATAGCAGCGTAATCAAAACTGCATCAAGTTTTCCAGTGTTAAAAATGAGAAAAACACATACCCTTTTAAGGGCAGTTAAGAGAGTATTATTATTCTGCCTCCACAAAGCTTTTAAGATTAAAATGATAGTTTGCATCTCTTATACCAGTGACAGTTCTAACATGTGTAAAATTCACTTTTATGTGTTGTCAGATGACTCTTTTTATGCTAAAGAGATAAAATCTGACATTTCCTAGTAGAGAAGGTTAGTTGTTTTTTTTTTTCCTTTTGGCGTACCAATGAAGAGCTCTCTTTGCTTATGACTATTTTCAGTATTACACCATCAGTATAGCCACTCCTATGGCATCCCTGTGTTTTGCCATTACAAATACATGAAGGAAAAGCCTGGCATTGAGCACTGCTAGGAGAAACAACTCCTGAAGGTCCCACATACACCTATTTTGGTCTGTGGACAGATTCCAAAAAATTAGATGGGGTGGAAGGGAATTAGACATTTACTGTTAACACAGCCTAGATCCTAGACTGAGCACTAAAGGGCACCCAATTTAAAGCAATAGTGATGGACACACCAGTAACAACCTCTTACACCAGCATAGCCCTCAGAGCACAACTCTGCCTACACTGTGACAAGAATCCAGTGAATCCAGCACACCCACCTGGTACAACTCAGAGATCTGGGATCTACAAAAACAATATTAAACTGCTGCTTCGAAACAGGAAACAATTATCTTTTTTTTATTTCCAGTTAGAACTCCCTCCCCCACCCCCACCAATGGGCCACGGCTCAGTTTGAACAATGGGCCATGTCTCTGGTAATGACATGAATGTTATTATACGTTAATTGCAGAAACTATAATGAGATTAAAAGATTTTGCTGTGAGATGATTGCATTGTAAACTCTCCATTATGTCAAAACCTCAGGTGCAGCAATATTCAAGTTCAAAATGCCTCATACCTTTGGCACAGCTCCTGATTTTACTTGGCTCATGGGAACCAAGACACAGTAATTGGGTAAACACAACAAAAACGGAGGTAAATTAAACCATTGGACCAGAAGAGAGCAAAACGGCCCAATTTCCTCCCTGGCAGCCAAAGGCAAGTGATTCTGGCAGTGGAAAGGCAGATCAAGCTGTGCATTCCACAGTTTTGCCAGAACTGACTCAGGACAATGATCCTACTCCACTGTTCAAGAAAAATCAGGAATGTCTGCTCAACATGTACATGTTCTCCATACTGTGATGAGGCACAGACTGAAGTAAGCACTAGATAGGAACACTTAACAGGCTGCTTCAGACTGAAAAACCTTTCTTCCTCAAAGTAAAGGTATGTGGTTACATTTATTTAATAAAAAATATTTTAATAAATTGCAAAAATATATCAATACTGTACATTCCATTACTTAAATTCAAAAATGTACTTTACATCAAACAGCAGTAGTGCCATGCAGTTAGTGGCTCCATTTCATTGGGTTTTCTCACTTGAAAAATTAGTGATGTAAATCAGACACTGGGATTTTTTTATTTTTTTTAAACTTTCCTTAAGTGACAAAACAGGAATTTCTCCAGTATCCTTCTGCTTGCTTTGGCATTGAGATTTACTTTGAAATATCTGTCGCTCGATTGTGGCTCACTATGTTTAACTTACAAGAGTTCTGACTATGGTTATAAGCAGGTATAAAATACAGCCCCATAGGTGAAAAACGGACACAGTTATTACTTTTTTAACTGTTTTCAAACCAAACCAACAATTACAGTATTTAAGGCAAACAAGTGATAGCAAAACCACTCTTTACAACCAGACCTAAAAACATGCTTTTCCTACAGTGCGTGGGCTCCCTTCTCTGTCAGTGACTTTGAAAAGTGACTGGTAAAGAAACACCATCAGGCTTTTTTAGATGTACACTACTACCATAACAGGGAAAGCTGTTTTTCTACACTACTCACAAGCCTGAAATTAACAGAAGTACAACCATCATTCTACCAGCTACTGCTACCCACTTCTTACACATCCTAAGAACATTAAATTCTTACAGAAAAAGACAAATAAAGCTCAAAAGACCAATTCAGGGTCACTCGAAAAAAAAATGAGGGACAAACAAAGGACTGGCATTCCAGGCATGACAGCAGAGTATTAGGTGTTACTGCTCTGTACTGGATAACTTAAAAACCTACCTCTCTTTCTTCACAAGCACTTGGCTTTTTACTAGGATCCATGAACATTTTCTAATTACAACTAGGGTAAAAAAATCCCCACGTGACTGTTTGCGATTCTGAATACAATTTATAGCAGCATACTAAGTTAAGCTATTGTGCACACAAATATTTAATACAGATCTTTTTTGTAACCCTCATCAACAACGTTTTGAAGGTTTCCTGATGAAAGATGGAGCAAAGCTCATAGTAGGTGGCATAAACTTAGTATAGTACTCAAATAGCATAGGCACAAAATACCAGCTTTATTAAAACAAAGTAGCTCAAATCAGTGATTTACAGAGTACTTTCTCATCAAATCAATGCACAAAATCATCCTATGTGAAGAGAGACAAAAAGAGAAACAGAATGTAAACTGTTCTAATTTAACAAGTCAATTAAGTTTATCCAAACAACACATGAGTTGACACTATAAACCATTAAAACTGAAATACCAGAAGCAGAGTGGAGTATAAATCTGAGGCGTGACTGTCTCTATGGAATGTTGTATCAAGTTACGATAAGGAAGTGCCAGACTACAGCTGTCAAACTGTTTTTCTACACACCAAGATGTTAATGGACTTACATAAATAGGAACCACCACAACTCTGAGAAAACTCATAGATTCAAGTTTTGGCTTTTTAGGATTCCTGGCAATTAAAATGTAATGCTAGAGCAGAAAGAAGAATTTTCATCACCAGATATGCACCTGTACCAATCTGAACCTTTTTTTTCAATAAGTAGGTAAAACAACAGCTCCCTGCAACTGTAACTAATATAATAGTTGTGTATCCATTATTTCCTTCAGGATGTCCTTGCTGGATAGTGGCAAATTCTCACTTACCCTTTTCACATCTCTGCTTTATAAATAAGGTGGGAACCATGGGTGGGGCTACAAAGTACTTAGATTTTTTCAGAGGCACTTCTGGAACCCAAGAGTTCTCAGGGCTTCTCTCAGAAAAGCAAAACAGACAGAAACAGACCAGAGTTTTACAGACACCCTTTTATTTTTCCTTCTATTCCTCTGCCCACCCACCCTCCCCCCGCAGAGGAGGATGGAAACTCAGAACCCGGTTAGAGACAGGCAGGAGAGACCCTGATGGTGTCAGCTGAAGCATGCCAGAG
Source organism: Daphoenositta chrysoptera (assembly GCA_013397915.1). Classification (NCBI taxonomy): domain Eukaryota; kingdom Metazoa; phylum Chordata; class Aves; order Passeriformes; genus Daphoenositta; species Daphoenositta chrysoptera. The sequence continues at coordinate 117,948 of VZRO01005153.1, read as the reverse complement.
ATTTGGAGGAACACTAAAGGTCAGGGAACACTGGGGAAGAAGTGAGTTTTCAGAGAACAGAGGGAGCACAGAACATTAAAAAAATAAAAAGGCAGAAAAATGGAAACAATGATCCACGACGGGGTACACACAGGCTTTACTTTTCTGTAAGAGACTTTTACATCTATTAAGTTGGAAAACAATAACAAAAATTACATTGCTATTAAACATTGTTTTCCTCTCTGCTGCAGTAAAAATAACAAAGACACCTTGTTATTTCTCAGTATTGAAAAACAGCTGTCATCAATAGCAAGAGAATAAAACATGAAAACAAAGTTGCAACACATCCTGGTCTCCAATTTAACTGATTTTTTTAAATTTTGATTTTAAAATTACTGACACAGAATGGAGAGATACAGTCTGAAAGCCTCATTTTAGAAGAGTCTCTGACCCTTGCTTTCCAAGTGTTTTAGAACCCCTCTAATAGAAAGAATGTAATAACTTCTGAAGGGAAAAGTTGAGTCAACAAGCAAAGCATTTATGTCAGTGAAAGAAAGATGTTTATGAAGTTAGAGCTGTTGTGCTATTTTGGGTTGGCTCTTTTTTGATTTTTAAATACAGTAGAAAAATGAATATGCACTTTGGAATGGACAGACTTTAAACAACTGATAAATTCAAAAAATCATTGCTTGACTAAATGAAAGGCATCTGGGTGAATCTCTGGTTATGATGGCACTTCTTGACTAAGGCCTTAAGAGTTTTGTTTGTTTTTAAATCAAAGATCCTCTCATCCAATGTATCACTATTTCAATATTCTCTTTCCATAACTGAATCTGAACAGTCATGCATGGTTACTATTTTCATAACATTTCTCAGCAGATATTAATTCTCACAAAAAAGGACCATAAGCCTGCTCTCAGAATTCAGGAGTTAATACAGCCTGACTGAAGCCTAAGTACAGGAGAACAAATACCTGTCAAGCAGCACTTCACATTATCTGACATTGCAATGGCATGACCCACACAGCCCTCTCCTATTTCTTGCTGACATGTCTCAGATCAAGCCAAACACAGCACTTTTTTTGTGTGTGTTGATTTTTTATGAGTTTAATCTATATTATGAAGATCAAAGAGATAGCAACAAGGCATGCATTTGCTTTACAGACATGAAATTAGAAAAACTCCCCATGCTAAGGTACGATCTCAGCTAAAAGGACACATTTCACAGTGATTAAAGATACAACCGTATGCTGATATTACAACAGAGATTGTCAGGGACTGAAATGAAAGACTTGGGAATGTTTTCAAGTATTAGAAAGACAAATTTATGCACTGCACAGAGAAAGAAAAATGCTGCAAAGAACCAGGAGAGTTAAGAAGCAGCTCACAAATCTTCAAAGCATTGTCAGAAGAGGCAAGACACGGGAGGGTACAGCAAAGCAAGTAAAAAAGGGAAATTTGCTTGGGCTTTTAGAAGCAGGCTTAGAGAGGAAGGCATTTCAGAGGAATGGAAGCTAGGGAGCCACATTAGTAATATCAGAAAAGTTAAGCTTACAAACCCAACATTAGGTAGATGATAAAAAGAAAAGATCCTAAACATATTTGAATGTGACTTTCACAGGGATTGTCTGACAATGGAAAAGCCAGAAAGGGTCAAAGATGAGAATGAGACTGCAGAGAAACAGAAACATCACATCAAGAAGAAATAACTGCAGGTTTCCTTAAAATAAATGCTTCATACAGAAAAAGACAGTGGCCTCTTATCTAGGGAACCACAAGGCATTTCCCAATCAGTAGGAAACACGGGCAAGTCACCCCAATGTCCAGAGGCAGTGGCAGAGAACAGAAAGCCTCCTCCTTTTCCAAGGCTCCTGACTAACTATTCCTATCTTACCAGTCCTGCTTTCAAACCTCACCTCTTTATTTACCAGTCTCCTGATCCACCAGAGATCAGAGATGGAGGAGGCAGGAGGATTAATACCTCAGGGCAGTCATCATTTTTGGAACGTAATGAAGACAAATTTTGTCTGAAATCTTTTCATTAGAAACTTCAGAAGTGCCGTTCAAAGCAACATTCGATTCTGACACACGCAGCTCTTTTAGGGCAACACTTTCTGCATTTCAACTGGTTTTTTACTATGGTTTTGATTTCTAAGACTTAATTCCACATCCTCATACCTTTTAAAACATCAAACCCCAAAGACTTTTGGTTATTTACAAAGCTGAGTTCCACCAAACATACTTGGAAATACCAGAGATAATTCCTAAATGAGTCATAAAAAACATCATTTAACTATATCTAGCACATCAGTCTATTTTTATTATTTCCAACTGCACCTCTTGCATAAATCTCTACAAAATAATGAATTGTATACAGGTGAATGCAATCTGAGTAAGCTAAAAGATGTGAACAAGCCAAAGGAAAAAAAAAAACCCAAACAAAAAAACCACAATAAACCTGAGACAATTTTTTATACATTTCACTATTATTAAATTTGCATTCTATCACAGTACAGAGCCACTGCTAAGTATAAGGTACATAAGTCATTGCTGCAAAGAGAACAGTCTCAGTCAATCCTGACCTGCCACTGGCATCAGTCAAGGGGACTTGTTTTTTCATTTTCAGAAGCCTAATCAAAACTCCCGCCATTATTCTGAATATCTGAACGCATTAAACATTGTAAAAACTAACAAGAGCAACAACCCACTGGAGGCCTCTCACACCAGGAGGTTAGACTCACCAGGCAATTCCCAAACTCCTCCCTAAGTGAGATAGTCCCCACATCTGCAGCCTGGGACATCACCGTCAAAACCAGCTTCAGCAAGGTGCAGACACAGCTCTTTCTCACCCTGACAGTGTTGTCCTCTCCCAAACCTCATGGGCAACTCTGTTCTCAGCCCAATGTGGTCTAGATTTTTAAAACACTCTTACCAAATTAATATAATCCTCAGGAACAGCACACACTCAACTTCTCTGAAAGTAGGCATGTATCAAATAAATACCATCAATGAAGCCAGGAACTTTTTCATAACAGCTTGGCCAGTAACTCAGAGAAATATTAGCCAGGCAATATAACTACAATTGACAAATATAATCCAAATGCAGATCTGGGGGAAATCTTCATAAAGTAATAGGGATGAAGTGGAAAATGCTATCCCTGGCACTGGCTTTAGTGTTTACACAGCCTCAAGTATACGCAGTTGGAAAATTAAGTTTGAAAAGAGTGGAAGACGAGCATGTCACAGCTATGGTTAATGGCACAAGTGAAGCAGTGCACTGGTTCCATGTATCTCACACCTCCTGTCACTGCCTTTTCTATAACCTCTTCCCCCTGTACACTCCCCTCACACACCTCATTCTGCCCCAGAGGAAAACACAAATGCAGCTGCAAAGAGGAGAGTTAAAATTCCCACTCCCACAGAAACCCTTCTACTTTCAGTTTTGATACCACACTTACCCTGCCTGTTTTTAAGGCCTTAAACCTATTTCTCCTACCAAGGCTTTACTCCGTGTCTCATGGACTGCCATGGAAGCATAAATACTTCAGCAACTAAAACACACTTTCCCAGCTGGATTGCTGCTCTCTTCTGACAGTTAACTTTGGGGTTGCAGTGCACCACTGATGTTCTTGTCACTCACTACATTCCCCAGTTTTGTTCTACCCATCCTCTGCAGGATGGACATTTCCTAATACACTGCACAGAACACCTCCTTATCCCAGTTAAATACACACACACACCCCTATATATACTTTTACAAAGCCTTTTCCAATGAGTAACTCCTCAAATAACTTACAGACATCCTACATTTCAACTACTGTCTGTCCTCTAGGCAGAGGCTTATTCTAAGGCACAGCAAATGTTGCATGAGTTCCTAATATTTTTCTAGGTACATCTGGCATTTGAGAAAACTTCAATACGGCATAACGCTGTATTTTTACTTGAATGCATAATGAAGAGTTGATTTCCTCCTATATGTAAAGAAAGATGATGATGATGCACAGATATTCTTGTGGGTTAGCAATGGAAAACAAAGAAAAAAGAAAATTTTTGACTGCCTATTAGTTTTCCCTAGAAACACAACCTTAATTTTACATTCACTGCATTGTATTTTAAAGAGATTCCATCTGGTCTGTCTGTAGAGCACATTAATATTCAGAAGACATCTGCAGTGTGCAGACCAAGCTTTTAATTGGAATCATGTCACAGCTACCATCACACAACACTGAATGTAAATGTTGGCTATCTGCACTTGGCAGCTGCCTGGCAGGCTCAGTATAAAGTCCTACTGAGACTGATAGTGTCTTTAAATAATGCAGTATCAGGATATAAAAGCTATCTTCAGAAATCAAATATTGACTATCATATCCATAACTAATATCATTTACTAGCACCCTAAACTACTTTTAAGCAAAATACGGTTCATATGCAGCTGTAATTTTTAAAGAGAGACAACAAATTGATACAACTGAACACTCACATCTTTCACTATGACAGATACTTAAGCAAATTTAACTTGCCCACAAAAGGGGACCTTGACAACTGAAATTCAATGCAACCAAAATGGTGTAATGAAGTTCAAAGTATTTATAAAAATCTAAAATTCAAGCATTGCTAAGGACGTAAGAGCACCTGAATAAAAATTCGATTAACAGGTGCACTCAGTGAATTAAGATACTTTCATACAATGTCAGACTAATTATTCTAGAATGAACAATATAGTTACCTTTTCTTGGAATAAAAAAAAACCAACCCTGAGTCAACAGCATTATCTTTTGCTTCAAATTCTTGCCAAACCATGGTAACACAAAATTACATTTTCCCAGTCATCTGCATATTTTCTGCTTGTACTCTGCTGTAGGTTTGTGACAAATGGGCCAGTAAGCAGCAATCTACAGAGAGAAAACTGTATGTGTGTGTGCATTTATATATACACAAACCAAAGTTCTGTCCAACACAAGCAACTGGTTGTTACACTGACAAACTGATCTTAGATACTTTGCAAGAAATTTCAGTCTAATCAGTATGTAAGAATGACAAAGGAACTCTGAGAAGAGCAACACTTGCTTTTCATGAAATACACATTTTCTTGGGGAATTTATATTCCACCACCTTTGCCACTGTATCATAACAAACACAAATCAAACCGAAATTCAAGACCACAACTCATTAAGGTACACAGTTATGTTGCCACGAAAATAATTATGCAAGTAGAGGCAACATCAGAACAGAGAGTCATCATGATCCAGTGCCCTCCTCTCATAGACTAATTGGATTACTGGATCCTCTTAGCTTCAGAGCAGCTCCCAACACAGATAAGGGAATTAAACAGAAGGGGAAGACAGAATTGTTTGTGTTCAGGGCATACATACATGCTCAGTTTCAAGCCTGTACTTGCAGATCTGCCACCATTTCAGAACACATTATGATGGAAGGGCAAAAAAGTAAAAAAAACTAAGAAGGCAGAGCTAGGTTTCAGTCCCAAACTTGAGCACACAAAAAACCTATCGCTGACCATTGATTGTAGCAGCACTTCCAACCTGTGTCAATGCCAAGGGAAAAAGGGCTGGTCTTAGCCTTTTTCATCAGTGATGTGCAGCTGGTCTGCTTGAGTTTGGACTAGAACAGAAAGGAAGAATTAACATGGGCAGTCACGGATGAGACGCAGCATAAGAAGCTTTTCCTTTCGCCTCTTAGCTGTTTAGTCTCAGACAAAACACATTGGAGTCACTCTCACAGTCAGGTGTATCTCATGTGGCAGGATGAAACAACTATAACTGAAGTACTTACACAAATGAGCAATTTAGAAGAAAAATATGAAACAGGAGATTTGAAGTTGAGCAGAAACAACCAGCAACAGGGAGAGGGCTTGGTGTTTCATACACCCAGCAGGCATGTTACACAGCTATACATGCCAGGTCACCCTGAGTTCAGGACTGTTAATTATAGGTATCTAGGCAGAATTTAAGAATAGCATCCTACAGGTAAAAGAGGCACATAAAAGCCCACAGTTCTTTGCTTGGGTCACTTCACATTTCATTACCAATTCCTGCTGACATTACTGATTTGAATGATAAAACAAAGTGTGTTTTTACATAAGACAAAACTGCAATAGGTTGTGCTGTCATCTGATTTGATCTGAATAAAAGAGCACAAGGAATTTCAATCAAGTGTCACTTCAAGCTGATTCAGAGCTTAATCTCAGACAACCACATTTAACTCAAGGCATAAGCACACCTGTATGTGCCAGGCAAGGCACGCTGGTTCCAGGGTATTCTGGACAGCTTTTGATGCAACACTGCCATGTCGAGGGAAGTGGTCCTTTCCTTCTACTCAGCCTGGTACAGCTACACCTGGAGGAGTTCTGTGTCCAGTTCCAGGCTCCCCAGTACCAAAGACTCACAGACATACCAGACAGAGTCCAGCAAAGGGCCTTAAACACGATGAAGGGACTTGGAGCATCTCTGTGTGAGGACGGGCTGAAAGAGCTGGGACTGTCAGCCTAGAGAAGATAAGGCTCAGAGGAGTTCTGATCAATACCTGAAGGGCACTGAAGGACAATAGAGGCAGTATCTCCTCAGGGGCACCCAGTGACAGGACAAGAGCCAATGGCCACGAAGTCAAATACTGAAAGGGTCCACCTGAACATGATGAAACACTTTTTTACTGTGAGGGTGACCATGCACTGGCATAAATTGCCCAGAGAAGTTTTGGAGTCTCCATCCTCTGAGATACTTAAAAGCCATCTGGACATGGTCCTAGGCAACCACTCTAGGCAGTCCAGCTTCACAAAAGGGGTCAGGCAAGATGACCTTCGGAGGCCCCTTCCAAATTCAACCATTCTGTAAGTCCACAAAGATACCCAACAGCTCATTAAAATTCATGCTTTGCTTCCAGTTTAAGTGCCGAAGGCCAGAATGCAAATAGAAGTAAAATTCACCTGCAGGTAGATGCATCTAGTTTCAGACATCCTTTTTTCCAGGTAGGTAACTACAAATTCTGACACAGCCACTGCACAGATTTTGGGCTGTTGGGGTTTAATTTGTTTGGCTGGAGTTTTTTTAAGGGGAGAAAGGTAGGAAGAGCGAGGCTGAGAAATAGCCTGAGCTTCTACAGGTTGTTACTATGGGCACATTCCTCATAACTGCAAACTGAGCACTTTCTTGGGCATTTTTAAAAATGTTCAGTGTTGACACTACTGCAATATACCAAACTAGTTCTTATTCTAATAATGCCACATAAAAGGGGCATCCACATCTTGGACAAACCTCAGCAGGAGTATCCAGCTTAGCCAGTGTCACAAAAGGCATCTATTATCAGCTGGTCAGCTACGTCACTGCTTTCTAGGATTTAGCACTCTATCCTGAACACATAATTACCTTTGAAGACTCATTCTTGCCTGAACAGTTTGTAAATGCCCTTTCTAAAACCTGTCTTTCTCAAAAGATCAACAATTTAAAAAGTTGCCTCAATTCTTCTGGAAGTCTGATTTTTACAGTTTTGGGGTTTTTTTATTAAGTGCTTAAAAGAGACTGATGACATGTTGTTTATCTGTGAAATTTTTTAAAAAATATTCAAAGAACTAGTATTCCCATATGTGATACAATTTTTTTAATTGCAGAAAAAAATCGTATAATATATCACACCAGATTTTTTAATAACCCACACCAGAAAATGTTGGTCAGTTGCTTGTAAGAAGTTCTACACATACTTGGAACTGAAGTGATTTGCTTTCCAATTAAAAAAAAAAAAAAAAGAAAAAGGCAAAACAAAAACCAACACACCAAAAGCCCCACACCAACCCACAATGTGTGTCCTTGCTACATACAGATTTATCTACAGTAGTGATACAAGAGGTAGACTGGATTTACAGGATTTTATGCTGTAGTGAGAGCTTCAAGGTCACAGCACTGGACACCAGGTTTTCTGCCTTGCTTTCCCTCACCTCTAAGGTGCAGGATCCTCTGAGTGAGATCAACTGACTCTACAATACATGATCATTTTTTTGTCTGGTGCTTTTCTAGTGAAAACAAAATGTGAATTGCACCCAGTTTTCCCACACCTCTCCAGCAGCCAGCACAGCCCAAGCTCTGCAGGAGGGTGACAGCCAGAGGACTGAGGGGTGACACAAATGGATCAGGGAGAATGTACACAAGAGTATGAGGGTTTCCACAGAGGCATCATCAACATCTCTGGCAATTTTGTGATATTATGAGCATACAACATGAAGCACTACTTCATTGCCAGTACAATATATTCATCAATAATTCACAAGTGAACCTTGTTTCACTGGTTACAGCTCCTTTTAGAAAATAAAGCATACATAAATTTGAGTGGATTATAAATATGTATATTTTAAATTTTAAAACTGTTTAAACTTCTAATCTGGTCAATCTTTAGGTTGTGGTACACAACCAAATCCATGAACAAATAACAACTTCTGTACCGCATCTCAAAATAAAGAGTTTTATATCTTTTCTTCCTTCAGATTTACACTTCAAACAACATTATATCAACATTCAACGTTACTTAAAACATATAGCTGTAAAAAGAATCATCTCCATGTGAAAACATATTTTGACAAGACAGCCCCCCACACACATTTTCAGTAGTTGCAGCCTGTGCACTTTCACAGGAAGAGGATTTTTGGGAAAGAGGAAGGGTGAAGACAGACATATGTTCTGTATCCTAAGAAGCGATAATGGTAAAAAATATCAGTGTGTTCTACCCAGACCAGGGAGAATCCTCTTTTATAGAGTCATTTAGGTTGGAAAAGACCTTTAAGATCATTGATTTGAGTCCAACCACAAACCCAACACTGCTACATCCACCACTGAGCCAGGTCCCCAAGCACCGTGCCAAACCTGCTCATGGATGTCCAAAGTGTTGGACAAATAACATTCATCCTGACAATATTTGGACGCAACAATAAAAACTTCCTTGACCAAAGTGAGCTGCAGCAGGTGGCAAGTGCTGGCTGCACGGTTCAGCTTCCAGATGAACTGATTTTTAGTAGCAGAATTTCTAGGATACAACTCCCCCGAGTCACACAGTGCTTAACAACAAATGTACACACTGCAGATCTTCCAGCTATGAAAAGCTAAGTGGCTGCATGTAAAAGCTAAGAAAAGCTAAAACCACTAGCAAAATCAGTACACATCATGCAAAGTTACATTATTTCACAGTGCTATGAAAGAACTGGTAAAGCAATTAATAATTAAATGTTTCCAGCAGTAAGAAATTAAAATTACTTCACAGGGATATAAGACATGCTCATAAAAAATACAAGTCATGTTTATGGCTTTCTATCATAAAGTTACACCATCTCAAGATTAGAATTAAAAGCATTATATCCAGTGATGTTTAACTTCCATACACTACAGAAGTTGGTCTCTGAACATCACCAACCTGAATAGCATTCATTTTTAGCATTTTTTAACAAAAATACACATGGAATCTTTCCCCTACCCTTCCCCAAAGGTGTGAAAGACAGAAGACTAAATGTTAATCTATTCTAATAAGCCATCTTTCATAATTTAATAACCTGAGAAACCTTTGAGGCTTACAAGTACAGATTTTAATCAGAAACACTGATAACATCAAATGTTTAAAAACTGTTTCTGAACTATTACTGTCGGAAAAAATTAAAATATTTTAAAAAAAAAAAACCATACCCATGACAACCAGAAACTGACCAGCTCCCTGCACTACATATGTCCTTGAGGAAGCAATTCTTCCTGAACGATCATAATTAGCACAAGTGTTGCCACAGAAGTAAGTGTTTACTGGAGCCTCACCAGGAAAAATAACACAAAAATGTTTGTGGGTTTGTTGGTTTTTTTTTTTTTAATTTCTTCTATGGAACACAGTTTTCTCAATAGGAAGCAGAAAACAATATGCTGTCCCAAGGGAGGAAGAACCAAAATGGAAATGAAGAGCCATTGTGACATCCTGCTTTATAGCAGTTTGTCAATATGCAATCACCAAGAATGAGGAAATTGGCACTACAGTTGATTTAAAAATACAGAGGAAAACTACAGAGCAGTTTCTCAACCCTGATCCAAAACCCATATTTTGTTCCACACACATTTTTACAATGTCCTGCAACAAAACCACTCAGCTCCAGAAGCTCAGAACAGTGACTGGTGGGAGAACACGCACTTTCCCTCCAAAATGCAATCCTAACCCTTCTTCACACAACAGTTTAGAATGAGATTTTGTGACAATTTGACTCCGTTTTGCTGGTCAGGCCCCTGATCAGACCACCTTGGTCTGGAATTCACTAATACCCAAAAAGGAATGCAGGGTTCCAGACTTCTGTAAGATGACCTCACACCAAAAGCTGACATCATGCCAGCCCCTGCAGGCTAGAGACCATTTCTGAACAGAAGCAAAGCTGTTCTGCAAGCCACCAGGAAATAAAAGGAGAGAACAGAGAGTGCCTTAACATTTTTACAAAATAAACCCCAAGGTTGTTGTTGGTTTTAAATGACAATAAAAGCAATGCAAAAAAGGAACACCTGCAAGTCCCCACCTCACGCCTGGAAGAGAGGCTGTTCCTAAAGATGTTTTCTCCCCTAAAGGGAATTTCCATGTCTATGCACAGAGAACTGCCACTCTCAATCATCTGTCATTTCTACACAGAAAAGAAATGCCCCTGTATGGAAAGGACTAGCAGCAAAACTGCTACTAATACAATGCTGGCCTTTATTATACATAATTTATTGTGTATTTATGAAACAGAGGCCAAATCCTAGTGGTATGAAAACTGTAAGACAGGGTGCTTTCTTCTAAATCTCATCTCTCTTCTAAGTATCCTTCCCACCACAGCAGAAAACACTGCCATCATCTCCACAATTCTCACAGGCAAAACACCAATGACCACAAAACAGCTGCTTGTTCTGCACAATGGATTTCTGGAGTTTCCATCCAATGGCCCCTCTTTCAGATCCACATTTTTAAAAGAAAAATATGCTTTTTCATTAAAGGATCTCATAAGCACACAACCTTTATTAATATTACTATCTTGGTACAAGGCTTTTATACATGAGCATTTTGTCCACATTCAGATTTCCCAAATACCCCTGGCGTTGCTTTTCTAACCAATGTTTTTATGGTTTATTATTCCCCTTTTCTGTTCCATATTACAGTGATGTATTAAAGACATTAAAACTGCAGATTGGAGAAGAGTACACACCATTTGCTGTGGAACTGACAGTATCTCAGGAAAAAAAAATTAAATCCACATGAATCAAAGAATCTTGATGTATCAAAAACCACCAAACAATTATTACATACCAAAGAAGTACGGATGCAAAGACAGGCATGGAACACAAAGAAGCATAACTAAAGGAATCGAAAGGACCATTACAGAAGAAGGAATAACATCCCTCTAAAAGAGGAACCAGTACATTTTTGAGTTATATTTATTACTGTCTCCCTCTTCTTTCACAAGAAAATATGAATGAGCATTCATGAAGCTGAAAACGTTACTGAAGCCAGAGGGAAACATTCATAGCTCATCTTGGCTACATTTCCAGTCTTCATTTGAATAATGAGCAACTGCTCTGTCAGACATTAACGCTTTTTAATGACTGACTGGTGAATAGCTTGAAGTGAGCTTGTTCTCTGCTGTCTCCTCCTCTTCCCCGAGATCTCCATTGTTCTATTTTAGGTAAGAGGGTACAAGAAAACTTCAGTATTAGCACGAGGGGAACACTGACAGAATTGTCTCAGCATTCTAATATTAGTTTATTAAATGAAAAAAATATCAAAGTTAAATAGAACCTAATGTTCAGTACAATATCTAGTACTGATATACGATATTTTCCTTTAGCTTAATTTTAGAATCAGCTAGAAGAATACAATTTCAGAAGTTTCATACAACTTTTCTTACAATAAATATCTTCAACATGGAAACACAAGCTTTTAAGAATTCAGCAATTATTTATAATGGCTGGTTATCCACTTCCTTCACAGTTAGTTATGCTCTTTTAGAGGCTAGTACACAGAGTAACAGCAGGATACCAACAGAGCAGAAACAGTCAAGAATTTATCTGTACAGTTATAGCAACTATCTAAAGCTCTTTCAGAAAATAACAAGCTTAAGAGTTATGTGGAAGTTACTGGTATGCAACAGACTACAAACATGAACTGAAATGAAATTTTAAACAAACAAAAAAAATACTGTGTGCTTCCTCACATTTTAGAACATACTGATCACTTAAAGCAGAACAATTTTGTCAAGCCACTAACTGCAAACTGAAATAAGAGGGTATCTTTCTCAAGAGATTGTAAGGAATATCTGTTAGATGCTACAGGAATATTAACAGTGCTGAGGGGAAGATGTTACAAATAACTCTAAGTATACTATGTCAAAATTGGAAGAAACTTGGTTTTTATAATTAACATAGAAGTTCATCCTTCCTAATGTAAACCAATATACATTTAGTAATTTCCAGGGATATCTGAATTTCAGTCAACCCATCTAAAATTCTCTATTTCTCAGGCAGTCAGCATCTTTTATCCCTTTACTTCATACTTCTGGTTCTTTTACTATCTCAGGTAAGGACATATTACACACACATTCTGATTAACTTTCCTTTGTACAGAGGATTACTGATTAAACATTCCTTCAAGCCCCACTGAGCTACAATTGGTGGCTTCCCTAGAACTACATTACTTCAAAAAATTCCTAGTATAACCTTGTAATACAGTAATTGCAACCTTAAGAACAAATGCTGAAAAGCAATTTTATTGTGATAAACAAATACAGAAGCAATTTTGCCTCCAGAAAAAAAAAAAAAAAAAAGGATTTACATGTTCTGTCCAAACAACTAAGCAACTAAAGAGAAGTAAAATCAGTCTTCCTTAATACTTGGTTTATCTTCAAAATTCCCCCGTGAGAACAAGATAAATATAGGGAGTGAAGTTCCATTAGTGCTAACAGCAGCTACTCTACTTAATCCTTCAGATTTAAGTCATGGAGAACTGCCTCTGTAAAAGCAAAGACATGTGCAAGCATAGCAGCTGCACAACAGTAGTCCTTCATTTTGTATTTTTTTATGTTAAACACATTCAAGATACTATGCTGCCAGAATTAATTAAATTAGAAAATTAAATGCAGAAATATATTCCTCTTAAAACATAGATGCATCACTAATACTTTGCTTTATAATTGATTTCATGTCATTGATGGAGATCAAAGAATAAATAAAACTCTAAAGCTTCTTCTATACCTTCAGGTCACTAGGCTTGCTTGAACATACCTTTTAAAACATAAAGCAAGAATGAGCATTTCTTTTCTTTGTATACCAAATTCAAAGGTTTAATACAGTCAGATCATAGAATTTTTTAAGGTGGAAAAGACCTTTAAGATCACTGAGTCCAACCATTAACCAAACACTGATCTATAGCTTTTTCCTCCACCTCCCTAAAAATCTAGAGACTACTTAAGTAGAGCAAAAAACACCTTTGTTATAACTACTATTAAAAAAAAAAATAGGTATGCAGAACTAGTAATTATCAGATTATGAGTGCTCACTGTGCTACCTGGATTTTAAATACAGTAGCCACTCTTTGGACTGAATTTGTATTGCACATTTGAGATGAGAACTACTGTGCTTTATTCCCAGTTAATTAACAGTTAAGGATGAAATAGGTAGGTGAAAGCACTAGTAAAAAGTTCAAAGTACTTCAATTTTAAAGTTGATGGTATCTCACAGCAACATGTGCAATATCCCATGAACCTGAATTACATCTGAAAACTTGAACAGTATTTTTCAAAAGGACCACTATTTTTCTTATGCTATACTGCAGAAGTCTTAACATCTTCCAACTTCTATAATTCAGTAAGTCTCATTGAATTATTTCAGGGAAACAGCAAGGAGTTATGCCTGACCTGTGAACTGATGTAGGCAGAGCATAAATGCTTTGTGATTGATGCAACACAGTGATTTCTGAGGAATTCCAAAGGATATCAGTTCAGCATAAGAAAGCATAAGCAAATGACGCTTAAGAATAAGAAGACAAGCAATCTAAAACAGGTTTAATACCAAGTGTTTCCATTAACAATTAAAAAGTTAAATATTTCAAAGATGCACTGAACTCTTATTCTGTATCAAATTCAAGATCTAACGATGCAAAAGAGCCTTTCTCTACTCCCTTCTGCTCAGATATTCTACTGATGTTTAAAAGATGACATTTAGCAAATCCTTGAATTTTAATTGAGAAGCTCAGTGCAGAGCTAAAGAATCTTTTCACCTGTCCATCCAGATTCATATGCACCAATTCCCTTCACAACAAGGGAGCATACTGAAGAGGATTATTTCAAAAGCAAAATACTAAGGGTTCTCTTTTGCTCAAGGAGCAGCTGAAAAGCACATCATCTTTCCTTCAATATCAAGGCAAAATCCTGAGAAGGAAAAATTTTATTTGCAATAAAATACTTGTAATTAGTTGAGATATCTGAGTTGCTCGGGTTAGTATAATCCCAAAAATATTTTAGTTCCATTGTTAGTTATATTTAATACCTCCAAGAACACATACAGGTGGTTTTACTGTTACAAAAAATTAGACAAAGCAGCAAGTTAATGGTGCAGCACTCTGCACCTTTGTGCAGCTGCCCCAAGGGACAGGGAAGCAGAGCCTCTGCCTTCCTTCAGGTGTGCTCCTCAACAGGAGGTTTCCCAAAGCCGTGACTCAAACAGTGAACAGACCATTTCTGTGGCTTTAATTTCGGTCTTAACACATCCATTCAGAGCCTGCTTGTTAAAAGTACAAGTGTCATGGTCAAGGACACACTCTAAGGATATGTTATCTGTCCTTGGTTATATTCTCAGCCTGATTTTTGCAGGTCTTGCTCTGCACCTTTCCCAACCCTCCCAACTTCTCAATTTTGCAGTTATACCTATCAAGTAAAGGCTCTGAGAGGAAAGCTTTGTATCTCTAAATTCTCTGCCACAGCCCAGTGGATAAATGTTGCTGGAGGTTCCCCCACAACTATCATCATTTTATTTCCACACGTGCCTTCCCATGCACTCTGCTGAACAGCCACATCCTGATGTCCTTAAAATGAAGGATGAAACTCCAGGGTAGTCAGACAAGAAACATAAACCTGAAAAAAACTTCCTAAGCATCACAAGAGAATAAAAGTCTTTTTTTGTAGCCTAGCTAGTTTCAGTGACTTTTACCACATGGATGGAGTGCCACTATGGCATCACTATGACTACTCCAAGACATTTGCCACAGGGTTTACATCACAGGCCAAGACCTCCTTCTGACTTATTCTTGCTTCTATTGCCATATGCACTCAGAGCACACAAAAAACCCCACAGAGCTTATCTAAAACGTTCTCTCAGTCTGAGTGTGCAGGTGCAGCCCAGCGCCATACACAGATTTAATACTGGGCCAGAAGCAGCCACATGAAGACAAGCACATTATTTGTGACAATCTTTCCTACTCCCAACATATACAATAAGGGCAATTATTTAAACTAGCTTTAAGTTCCCTTAACATAAAACAACTGCTTTAACTTACAAAAACAACTGCTCAATTTTGTGTTTTTTATTTATAAACGGACATGGAAACATGTTTAAAACATCCATTTGACCTGTCACAGCAACCCAAAGGTAACAAAGCATAACCTAGGAAAGAACAGTGAAATTCACTTAAGTCTCTCCTAAATCGTCTAAGATGAAAAACTGCAGTCTTAACAAACAGGACTCTAGTTTGTCCAATGAGATTATCTGAGTCTCTTGCTGTGTGTGTTTTGCCTATCTCCACATGTTCTTTAAAGACTAAACAGATATAAGCACCCAGGATCTTGTCTTCCACAAGGCACAAGTATTGTCCTACCTATGACAGTCATCAGCTATCAGAACCTCTGACTTAACATTTTTTCATTGACAGAGATAACAGTTACAACAGAAACCTAATTAACACACAGCCATGGTTGACTGTCACCCACACTGTTAAACAGCGTAAGAAAAAATAATTTCTCTGACCCTACAGAGGGATCCTCACCTGTTACAGAGAACATGGCATTGTTCCTGGGAAACACAACAGCACCGGTTTTCACAGAGGAAGCAAAACAGCATTACTGACAGTGGCACTTACCCAAAGGGCTCTACTACAACAAGTGACAGTGCCCAGCCTTGTTAATTTAATTTTCTCTCTGACTAAGATAGAAAGATGATAAGCAGAAACATGAAGCAAAGGAACCACCCTTCTGCTTTGGACAGCCTCACTACGTAAACCTGCATTTGAAAAGCTGTATGCCACCATCAAATTTTTACATTGTTATCTGAAAACATTTAACTTCAGAGGATCCTTCCAGTTTCAGTTGCAACATTCAGAAAGAAAATTTTACACTTACTACCCTGAAAATGGTATTTCAAACCCCAAATCTAGGTAAACTGACCACAAAATAGCAACATTGCACTCAAAGACATTAAACGTTCTGGTGGAGTGGGTTTTTTGTTTGGTTTTGTTAGTTGGGGGTTTTTTTTGTGGTTTGCATTCCTTTTTTTAAAAGGAAAATATTAAATATAAAGATATTGCACATTTTTAAAAATTACATCCGACTATCTACTGCAATTTTTCCAACCTGGAGTTTAATTTTAAAATACATTCTGCAAGAAACTCTAACTTCCTTCATATTTAGAGATGTTTGAAAATACCACTGACTTGGTGGCAGGGCAGAAAATCACTTGTAATTTCCATAGATCTGTGCTCATACTTGAACATTCCCTTAACTTTAATTCAGTCACCATCAGTGTCCATGTCTTTTCCCTTCACTTTTCATCTTTTCTTCTTCATGCCCTAAACAGAACTTCTCTCTCACGAGAAAAAACATCCAAATCCAGACACTCATTGCAAACTGGTTTTTAATTCATTCTGACTGTACATTTCACTCTTGTCCTCTCGCACATTCTACGTCCTGTTTAGGTTGCCTATTTTCAAGAGCTTAAGATGTGTTTTACTTTGTCAAGTTCCCAGCCTAAAATCGCTGCAAAAACAGCTAGTGTCTCAATGCTTCCTTAATAAAAACATTTATTTGTTCCATAGCTTAATTTCTTCCCGTTTCTCTGTAACTGTTAACCAGGGAGCGGATGTTAAGAGCACACTTCATCCACAAGGTGACATCCAGTAATTGGTCTAAAAGAGGATCCTCTATCAATAAAAGTCAGAAACCTTTACGTTATAGGTCAAGGGCACAAGACCTTCAAACGGGGGCACTGCAAGTTCACGGAAAGCACGCCTTTTTCTCACCTTTCCCTCCCCTTTAAGCTACTTTCTAATAATGAGAAAGTACTCAGTGATTTCAGGTCCAGAATTCTGGGTGTGCCAAGTGCCACCATTCACAAGCATTTTAAATAACTTCTCACACTGAGGCTCAATTACAGCCCAAATTACAAACACTCTGCATAGCCCAACACACACAGCACAATTCCGACAGAATAAAAATTTCAGTATCGCAACTGGCATTTCATTGTCCAGCTCAGGTTAAGTATCTATTCCATCTTCGAGACTGGCAGTATAAGCAGCAATATAGAGGTGGCTTTCAATTTTAATATGTTGCTAAATAGCGAAAATTATTTCAGTGCTTTATAACAGCTATTTTAAATACACAACAGCGGCAACAAACCACCCCAGTTTCAGTGAAAAAAACCTAACCACACTCGTCCACAATGATTTAAAGACAGAAACGTAAAGATAAGCACAGAAGAGGTTGCACAATAACATATGATCTTCCCTATCACATGCTTGGCAGCGCGCTCGCTGCCCGGAGATACCCGGTCAGACCCCGGGGCACTCGGGCCGCCCAGGGCAGCGCCGGACACCCCCGGGCCGGGGCTCGGGCCCGAGGGCCGGGGC
>VZRO01005153.1:65213-99360 GCA_013397915.1 Daphoenositta chrysoptera | reverse complement strand
CGGGTGGGGCCCGGTTCGAGCGGGGCTGGGAAACCTCTGGACCAAAGCTGGCGGCGGGATGTGTGCAGGGGTGGAGGTCAGGCAGGCCCCGGCCGTCGCTGCCGCCTTTGTCGTTTTCTCTGATTTCACATGAGTGACCCCGTACACTCATTTCTTATCAGAATCACAGAACAATTAGGTTGGAAGAGACCTCTGAGATCTGAGTCCAGTCGTTGACCAAACAACGTCATGTCCAGACCATGACACTGAGTGCCACGTTCAGTCTTTCCTTAAACATGTCCAGGAACGGTGACTCCACTACCTCCTTGGGCAGCCTGTTCCAATACCTGATCACCCTTTCTGCGAAAGAATTCCACCTGATGTCCAACCTAAACCTCCCCTGGCACAGCTTGAGGCCACGTCCTCTTGTCCTCTCGTCGGTTCCATGGGAGAAGAGACCGATCCACCCCTGGTTACACACTCTCCTTTCAGGTACGTGTAGAAAGCAATAACATCCTCCTCCAAGCTTCCTTTTCTCCAGGCTGAACACCCTCAGCTCCTTCAGCTGCTCCTCATCAGACTTGTGTTCCAGACCCTTCCTCAGCTCCGCTCCCTTCTCTGGACTCACTCCAGCATCTCTGTGTCCTTCCTGAATTGAGGGGCCCAGAAGCAGACGCAGCACTCAAGGTGTGGCCTCGCCCCTGCCAAAGACAGAGGTTCTCTTTCCCTACCGAGCATGTAAGGGTGTTTCAAAGCTCTGCCAGGAGCAGGAGAACAAGGGTTTTTTTGACCTGGGTCAGATCCAATCGAACTTCCATCCAGTTTTTGGTTGGAGTTAGATTTATGACCTATGACCCCCAGGTTCTTGCCAGAATTACATCGTTTAAGAACAATTCTTAAGTCGGTGCAAGAGAAGCAGAGTGCAGGTCTTCACACCTTTTGGTAAACGCTGAATAGAGCCATGACATAGTCTGAAAGGGTGGCAGTAGTAATGATCTGATAATAATAAAGCATTGAAGATAAGGAATTTCAGAAAAATGAAACACAGAATCATGGAATGGGTTGGGTTGGATGGAGCCCTAAAGGTCACCTAGTTCCAAACCCTCTGCCATGGTCAAGGACGTCTTCCGCTAGACCAGGTTGCTCCAAGCCCCATCCAATCTGCTCTTGAACACTTCCAGGCATGGGGCATCCACATCTCTGCACAACCTGTGCCAGTACCTTGTCACCCTCATAATTGCTAGTATGTGTGAGCTCTGGAGATACCCATTCATATGCTGCTAAATGCGCTTTATTCAGATTTTTGCCAGTGTTTGTTGTATAAAATCTGTTATCTCTGTGTACAAGGGAGGTTTGGCAGATGCCCAGGGGCTGCATGGAGTGGAGCCATCGGCCCTTAAGGTTTGACGTTGCTGGGAAGCTTGTCTTGGGAGAAAAGAGGCCTGTGCAAACATGACTCAAGGGGAATACGGATGTTGGCTTAGTGACGCCGCTGCGTGTTGTCAGTGTACATATTTTTATTTAATTCTTCTTCTGTTTCAACAATAAAAGAGCAGAAATCAAGTCATACTCAAAATATAAAATTTCACTCAGAAGCCCAGAACTGGCTGAGGCAGTGTAGTGTGTGTTTTGGTTTTGTGTGCTCGTGTGCCAGAGTCCCCTCGCTCATGCAGATGGTTCTCACTGTGCTCCCAGACAGAGGCAGCCTGTTCATCACTGCTGCACGGAGGGCACAGCAGCAGCTCCCAGAACACATCCAGTGCTTTTACTGACTGTTCTCACTGAGGGAGGCCAGTTGCAAATCTCATGGCACTTAAAGGTGTTTTTTGTAACAGAGATCCCATATTTTCATGCAAAGATTAAGAGTGTAAGATTGTTTTATTAATTATTTTTATTAATTATTATTAATTAATTATATTATTAATTAATTTTATTATTAAGAATGTAAAATTACATTGTGTATCCCTACAAAGTGAACAAATTTTTTTTAAAAAATAGGAAGTTGATTTGCCAGATTTCATCAGTTTATCCAAAGATCTTGTGTGAAGCTGTTTCTCTTAATTTCTATTCTTTTCTACAGCAGGAACAACTGTTGCTCTATCACCTTTTTCAAAAGATAATTGTACTGATTTTTCATTTGCCACTCCTGCCATTATTATCTGTCTCATGGTCTCAAACATTACAAGAGCACATTTCACTGCTCAATATATGTACTTCAGCTACTGACAGAACTGGTACAGAGAAAGGTTCAGATCAATGAGAAAACTATGGTTAGTCCCCCACAAAATTAAGATTTCTGATGAGATCTTTCCTTTGCTGGTTGGGTGCTGAAGATATTGCTGGTGGTAAAGAGGTAAAAACGACATTTTTTAAAGGCTGTAAAAATGGTAAAACAAAATACCAGTAAAAAGCACTGGCAAGAAGGTTCAAAGGAAGAAAGGGAAAGTCTAATTCCAAGGGAATACACTTATTTTTCTTTCCCACTTTTTTGCACAAAATTACACAAAATGCACTTGATAACTGCCTGCTTTTGGCATTAGTCAGCTCTTGTATTAGCTTTTAATGTTTGTTGATAATTTTATGTCATTTGTGTCTGTGAATATAAATCTGGTTGTTTATATGAAAAAAATGTGTTACTAGTAAATATTGTTAAGTCTCTGAAGGGCTACATTGTATTGGCCTTCTGATATTTATATGTCCACACACAACTAATCAGCTTTAGAGGAAAGTAAAGAGCAGAGCTCTGTTTATCCTCTTCCTGAAGGTCAACGGACAAAATCAAAAGCATCCAAGGTCACATGAAGTACATTTTCAGGTTGATTTACGCCACAGTTTATCCTGTTTCTTTATATACCTTTTTTTTTCAGTGAGAATCAGAATGGATGGCACAAATATGCAAGAAGCTCATCGGCGATCAAGTTAATTGCTATAGTGCCTGCTGTGCAGGCATAGAGCTCATCACACGCTTTCTTTCTCCCTGAATTTGCATAACTTTTAAAATTATTACTATAATAAGTATTCACATTAAAAGAATGGTAGAAAATAAATTAGAAAATGCACTTGCAGCCTTAATTTGATCCCCTTTATAATAACATTTTTAATTCAGGGAGCATGACCAATGCAATTTCTTTTCCTCTGGCTTCATGGCACATTCAGCACCCAGTATGGAGTTAGATAAGACTTATGTAGCTGATGAAGCTGGTCCCCACAGTATTCTTATCAAAATATATATATGTATTTCAGTATATAGTTCTCCTAATAATTTCTTAGTGGCTGAAAGCAATATATACCACATGTCTGTGCTCCCAAATGCTCGGACATAACCCGTTATGCTCCCTGTTCTACACAGGTCTATGTGACTTTGATGTGTCTTTAGTGAAACTGTTGTGGAGCTTCAGTGCTTGTCCTGCTCAGGCAGGAGCAGCAAAGTTGCCAGCAGAAAAAGCAAAATAGTCTGTGTAGTCTTGCACTGGGGAAAAATAATCAGATTAAACCTCCTGACTGGCTCCTTAAAAAGTAAAATAAATCCTATTATAACAAGTAATAATTCACTTCTCATAAACCTGTCAGCACCAGCCAGAGCTCAGACACTATATAAACATATGTACATCTTGGATTAATTACACTTGCCTTCAAATTCCATACAAGGATCATGCAAGAAAACACTAAATATTCTGATGACAGGTATTAGTGAACACAGCCTCACGTTTTCCACATCCCCCTGGTGCTGAAGCCAGTGACCAAGGTTTGTCACAGCAGCAAGTTCCAGAAGTTAAATACCTGTTAGATAAAGCAGCACTTCTTTTTCTAAGATCTGGAGCACTGTTCCCAGATTTACCAAATGCCCCCTACTCCTGGTATTGCAGGATTTAGCAAATTATGTTTCTGCCTGTGTTTTATTTGCTACTTTGTGATTTTGTAAACCTCTTACCTTGTTTCAGCCCTCTCAAAATAAAGGTCTCACAGTCCTACCAGTCTCTCCTCCAAAAGCAGCTGCTTCCCCAGGATCAGATTAAATTCTCCTTTCTGTAGCTGCTCAACTTCTCTGTCCCTTTCATGAGCACTGTGTGCAGTTCTGGTCTCCACATCCCAAAATGTGGGCTCACCCTGGTTTTATACAGCAGAAAAATGGTTCTGTCTGTTTTGTTCTCTAACACTTTTCTTTAGAATTTTTTGGCTGCCACATCATTATGAACTGAATGTATCCAGTCTTCATTTCAAAATATAAAGAGATGAAAAAATTCTCACTTCCCTTGCTCTGTTTCTCCTGTGGCTGACCACCCTCATTGTAAAAAGCATACTGAGTTTTAAGTTTGCTATGTTTAACATTCAAATGTTTTTCTAGCCACTGCTTGCTCCTGTTGCTGTAAATGTGCATAAACATCTTATAACTTCGTGCATAATGTACACAAACCTTCTGAGTTTGCATTTTACCAGAAGTAATAGTAACAAAGAAGTGATCCTGGGCTTAACCACCAGGATGCAGCGATCCTTGAACACCATGTGCAAGATGAAACTGCTTCTCCTGCCTCTCTTTGGTTTCCTTCTCAGGAAAGTGCTAAACCTCAGAAACCAAACTTTGGTGCTCTAACCTGTTGGTTTGCTTGTGACAGTAAGCAAGATTTAGTATGTATTTTTGTTAGCCTTTATCATGAGTAGCTTGAGTACTGTATACTTCAACAAATCATATGGGACTGTCTATCAATAGTACAAAGACAGGAGAAAAAAATCAACCTTTTTTTTTAATAAATACATATAAATACTTGTGTCAGCTGAAATTTGTTACCTTGACACTACCTTCAGTCCATCAAAAATATTTTGGGTAATTCTTGGAAAGATACTTTGCTGCATTTGTTGATAAATGTCAAAGTACCAAGTTGGGAGAAACATCTGTATAAATGTCCAGATTTTCATTGGTATAATGTAGATTATGAACACAGAAAGCTCTGATTCTGTTGGTAACAATTAAAATTTTTCAGGCAGTAGAAAACACCAACTTTAAAATACCTGATTTTGTAAATCATTTGTCCTAGGTGTTACCTAGATGTAAAAAGAAATACCTCTGACCGTCGTGTCATACTTGTGACGTAAAATGGCACATGTTTGAATCTAGATAAAAGTAGTATCTGTGACATAAGACGTGTGGGATGACCATGTTGTTTAAACTACCCCGAGCAACACTACGTAGCAGATGTAGAGTTTATGGTTCCCACGTCAGAGAAGCCCTAAGCAACGGCACTGCTGTGTAAACAGGGGATATTCAAATAAGGACTTAGCTAAGCACTTGGTTCTCTTGCATACAAAGTGGAAGCTGTACCCATTCTGGTTGTACTTTAGTGTCTGGCCCCAGCACTGAAAACATTGCAGTAAGAACTCCTTCACAGAGGTTGGTATGAATTCTGGGCAGAGGGAGCTGGTGGGTAATGACCTTTGTGCATGTCCTGAGGTAGCCAGTCACTCACTGGGCAGCCCTGATCCTGCTGGGTGGCTGTGTTGGCCTTAGAGTACACAGATGTTGCTACTAAATAAAGGTAGAAGGTTTTCAGATTGTTTTATTTTAAGAGAAGAAAGAAAATGGACCTCCCTGTGAGTTGTTTAAAGACTAATCTGAATCCAAACTATCAATTGCTGTCTGTGTTTTCCAGCAGAACCTGTTCAAACACAAGTTTGTTGATGTTGAGGGGTTTGTCATACAAAGAGCTCTGAAATTTATTTCTTCCTTGAGCCTTTGCTTGCAAATCTGGAGTTGTCTTTTGCTGTATGTACAAACTTGTCCCCTCCCCATCTTCTCGAATTTCCACCCGAAGCAGTTCAGGTTATCAGCATTTCTGTACTGGGTCCCAACCTGCCACTACTCAGACATGTATTGCTCTGTCACTGTTGGTACAGCTCCTGTTTTCACATCTTCTGTTGTCACCTTTGTCCACTGAATGTTATCGACCATTTCTCACACTTGGTATTTGCCCATTTGTCATGTATTTTCACTAGATGCTTGTCAAACAACAATTGCCCTTCACCTCCGAGGTTTACCCTATACCCACAACCTATCCCTCACCCCATCTTGCTTATCTCCCCTGGGGGGGCACCTTGAGCCTCCTTCCAGACTGAGCCTCGATCTCTGCCTCCTCTTGCAGCACCTGATCTCTCACTGAGACAGGAGCCACGGCACCTTTGCTCTTTGGCCATGTTTTTTGCTGTCCACCAGAAGGCATTGACACATTTCCCTGTTCCCAGTGTTTGTGTCCTGCCCTTTGGTGCTCACAGATCCATCCCAGGCACAGAAGTGCTGCACACAAACATGGGGCAATACTACAATGAAGGGCTCATTTTACAGCTCAGCATGTTGTGTTAACTAATTCCAAGTGCTGAAATTGCAGTATTAAATGTAGATTGCAACAGTAGAAATGAGCTTTATCCACCAAATCCCCAAATTTTTATATTTCCCTCTGAAAACCCTCTTAGGGGCTTTATTACAGCTGTTAGCACTTGCTGTAATTAAACTCATACTGCAGCATGAAGATCAGTTAACCAGTTTTCAGTGAAAATCAGTAAGCAGTTCCTACTGTATTTTACTGTCATTCTTCACATCCTGTGCTTTGGTGTACATTATGAAAATGTTGATAGAGGATTCTGTATCTCAGGGGAGGATAATGGGGACATGAAACTTCTCACTTCTAGGCTGCTTTTTCAATTCAGTTTAGGTTCTTAAGTTTTATAAAAGTGTTTGATGTTTGTCTGCAGCTTGGATGTCTTCATTCAAGGAAACAGGTGGTCTTATCATCCAAGGCAGAGGATTATAAGGCCACCTCACCATGTCCATATTCCTCTTTTTCAGTCTCAGCGAAAAAATGATTTGTTTGTAGAGCTGAAAAATGCTTGCTGCCTTCAACTATGACTTAAATCACATCTGCATAGGAAACTAATTGAATGGGTGTTCCCTGTACAGTGCTGCTCCTGAGGGGGTTTTTGACTTTAATTCCCAAGGCTATCAGCCCAGAAGAGTTGCATTAGAAAAAGAGGAAAAGAAGAATCTCGTTGTAGAGAATGCAGCAGCACTGCCTTTTGTTGCAGTTGCTTTGAAGTGTCTCTCCATTGACATCTAGTGTCCATACAGGAAGATCTTTAGATTCCTCACAGCGGTGCTGGCAATATTTATCTATAAATTTTAAAGGATTTTTTCCTTGTGTAGTCATTAAGAGTTCTTATTGATCATACCAGGTCAGCCAGTAGGTGAGACTGATGCTGCAAACACATCATGCAAACAATCTCCCTACTCCTAACAGTGATACCAGAGACATGTATGTATGTCTGTGTCCTGAATGGCTCCAAGAACCCCTTTCAGTGCTTTGCAGTGCAAAAATATTATCCCTTTAAAATTTTTTCTGTAAATACCTGTAAAATATTTTCAATCTGTATCTCTTTCCTCAGAGCATACAAGCAATTGTGAACCAATGAATATTCAATACAGATCTTATGAAGTATTGTACTTTGTAGTCAGGCATTATTCTAATAATATTTAATTAAAGAAGAGTATTTTCAATTATAGAAATCTCCTTTTTGCACTCAGTTTTATCACTGAAAGATACCTAATGAAGAAGTGTCTTTATTAAAATGGTGAGAGTTACTTGCATACTTATTTATATATACTGTAGAAATCCCAAGTTTTTCCAAAAGGATTTGTTGTTCTGCTTTTGCAAAACCTTGAACAATGGCAGTGAGCAAGTAATCATGTCATTACTGTACACTTTGCTCTGTGAGCAGCTCTTCCTTTGCAGCACTTCCTGCTGCTCCTTCAGGCAGCTTGAAGTGCTTCTGTTGGGTGTGCACACAGGGGCTGTGCCAGAGTCACAGCCACACCGTGCTTGGTCCTAGACTGATCTGAAGTCCTTCCCTACCCTGAAAATTCCCTGTACATTCACGCTTGGATCATTTCCATTGTTATCTGATCACAAAGGAATATCTGCAGTTATTCCAAATAAATTATGTTATGAAAGCTTAACAAGATATGTTGTACTAATATTTGTGTTGCACCTTCAGGAAAAGGCAACTGGTTCAAGGATGCACACCAGGCACAGCTTCTGTCCATGATGGACTCTATGTATCGAGGGGGCTCATGGACTCCATAATTTCTTTGCAATGTTTTAGGATTCATCCCTTTCCAGCCTTTCCTCAATATCCCAGATAAGCTCTCTCTTGGATTGGTGATACCTGACATAGCACGGTCCTGTTCTTGCTGGCTGGTGGAAGTTGCTAGTGTGAAAATAATAGATCTTTGCCTTGGAACAGCAGAAAACCTGCTGAAAAAGAGCTAGAACAGCCTTGAACTTCTCCTGTGAAGGTCAGAGGAGAGTGAATCAGTATTTTCCACCATTTCTGGAAAAGGAGCAGTCATCAGTTTCTATGGACAGTCACATATTTTCTCTTTCTCCTTTCAGTGTTCTGTTATTTAAAAATGCTCATTACATTAACTGTCAGCGAGTCTGTGTTGAAAGAACCTGCTGAATCAATACATCCAGAATAAGAATGACAGCATCATTAAGATGTATCCTGCTTAGATTATTCATAATTTAACTATAAAGCAAAACATGTGATCATGAGTAATAAAGGAATGTGACATAAATTATTTCATTCAGAGCAGTGCATTAATGCAGGCATTGGCAAAGCTGCTGCAGCAGCAGCCCGAGCCTTTGATTGCAACTGCTTATAATTAGGGTTACAAATAGGTATTTATGGCTGTCTTTGCCACGATCCTTTGGCCACCCCAACTTTTCATCCCCAGTAGGACTCAGTGCTTCCAGCAGCCCCAGATTTTCCCTCCATGGCGTCAATGGAAGGAGGCAGGAGCCAAGAGCATCGAGTTGCTATGGCAACACATCCCACTTCCCTGGGGATCTTGTTGCCTCGGCGACATCGGGCGGGCAATGCCTGTGGATCAAATCGACTCAGAGCAGCTGCTCCCTGGAAAGCAGGACAGCTCTGGCCTCCGGTAGCACGGGAGCCCAGAGGTTCACGAACAACAATTGCCCTTCACCTCCGGGTCTGGGCCCGCACAGGGAGACCCATGTGTGTGGTCCTTCAGGGAGTGAGACGAGGCTACAGCCAAAAAGAGCTTCCCATTACCATCTAGTGTGTCAAAAGAAGATGGATGGCAGGAAAGCCAATGTCAGTGAGAGGGGTTTTGCTGAAGGAAGCAAATGCTGGGACCACTGTCCTTGGTTTGTATGATCAGGACCTGCAAACATAGCACAGCATCAGAAGCCATTACCTCTCGTTACACAATCCACCTGTGAAAAGAGGTAAGCTTGTACATTGATTTTAGGGTAGTCCAGTGCTGCTTTTCATTGTGTCCCATCCGGTACCCAGCACCACGTAGGCAGCGGATTAAAGACCAATTTACACAGGCAAATGCCTGTGTTAATGCTGTGAGCACAGAGCCTCCCTCTTGTGTGCCTGCAAGCACTCCAGCCCCAACCCACAGGAAAGCAGTGACATGATGTCAAGAGCCCCCAGATC
This sequence comes from Daphoenositta chrysoptera, assembly GCA_013397915.1. NCBI lineage: Eukaryota > Metazoa > Chordata > Aves > Passeriformes > Daphoenositta > Daphoenositta chrysoptera. The sequence goes on along the minus strand of VZRO01005153.1, from coordinate 89,868 downwards.
CTTTGTCGCAGAGTGGTTTTGGATATCTACACCAAACACCTTCTGTGGACCTCACTGGAGCCCTCTGTGTAACTGCCAGTAAGATGAGGGGGTTCAAAGCTCAGTGCATGGACACCAGTTATGGACATCAGTTATCCACAGCACCTGGAGAGCAATTTGAGAAGCAGGAAGGTGATAAAGGACAGACAAATTTGCACAAGACAGGTAAATTCCTTGTAATTAGTCAGTTCCTATAGGAATCTCTTCTCCCTTCACACTGTTGCATTAAGAAGCCTCCTGTGTGCGGTAATTAGCCCTTGAATAAACACCATCGCTGGAACACAAGCCTCTGTTGTCCTGATTTTGTGAGTTAGCAGTGCTTTACCTTTTTTTTAAGCCTTACACTAATTATTGCAGAAGAGCAGAGCCTGCTCCAGGGAGTCTAGTGTTACTTTTTGCCTCTGGAAATATTACCAGATGCTGCAGAACTGTGTCTCAATGGTGTTAACATATCTGGCTTTAAGTAGGTATTGTGTGTACTTGCAGCTACACCCTACTACTTGTTCTATCCTTGTATTTCTCACATTAGCCTTTTTCTCACTGAGCCATTCTGTGTCCATTTTCCACACAACATTAGCTGTCTTTCTTCTCACAATCAGAGCTATGGTTAATTGTGTTTACAAAGGAGTCCTGAACTGTGGGAAATTTTTCTCAGAATGTGCGGTTTTGCATCATTTAGCCTTGACAGGATGCTGCTTCCCCTGACCTCTTGTTGATTTTTTCTCAATGCCTCTGGTAATTGCATCAATAGCCTTAGGAATCACATTTTCCTTTCACATCTAGGAAAGATCCAACCTTTCCTCACCCTTTCCCAGCTGAATCACATATCCAGTCCCTCCTCTTTTCTGTGGCTCAACCACACCAGCTCTTTTTCTGACTTCTTGTTTCACCCTTGCCCAGAATAAACTCTGCCACTTTCCTGGGATATCATTTCCACCACTCGACTTTTCTATGAAATTCTTAGTCTTTCTTCTCCTCTCCTGCGTCAAAGACATTCCTCATCTTGTCCATCAACATCCTTTACAACCAATCTTCAGTCAGGTGTGTCAGCATTCATTCTGACAGCAATGTCCCCAAAATTCTGACAGCATTTTGACACCATATCAAACAGATGTGTCAGTGTTTTTTCCACACCTCCCCACCACAGCTGGGCGGAGCTCTCCAGAAACATCTGCAAAGGGAGTTTGGGGCACAAAGACCAGCATGGTACCACATGCTCCCTCCTGTTGAGGGGATTCATCTCCCGTGTTTCACTTATACTTAAAACCAAACTGCCTTGAGAAAGACCTTTTTTTGTTTCAGCCCACTGAGAAAGTGAAAAATGACAGCCAGGAGTGCAGCCCAAACCCACACATTTCAGGTTCTGATGTCCCCTCACAGCCACTCGGTCCCCACACTGATGTTCCAGGTTACCTGCAGTTGTGTGTGGGGGTTCCCTTTCAAACGCACGGAAGCAATGTCAGTTCCTTGAGGTTAACCTGCAGTCAGCAAGAAGCTGTAGGCAACATGCAGAGAAAAAACCTGTTTCCTCTCTCTCTTCACACCTCTTTAAAGGGGACTGGTTTCTCTGAGTCACAGCTAACGCAAACCTGTTGGAATAGATTCAGCCTAGATTTATACTACGGCTCAGAGGAACATGAAAGACCATTTAGTGTTCAAAGTATTATTCTGATTTATTAATCAAGCCCCCTGTCTGGCTGAGCTCTGTCAGGCCCTTCTTTGGATTTTGTAGAGTTTATTTCTCTTGTCATCCTGAGCAGACTTTGACATGCAGAACACAGGCTTGTTGATGAAATTAGAAGATTGCTGGCAAAGTTTGGCTCTGTCTCTGCATTTGCAGTAGGATCTCAGTGCAGGGGATATGCAGTGCAGTAGTTCTTTTGTTCATATTTAATCATATGAGAAAGAAGAATGTAATTAAGGCCTGTCTCCGTCAATCTCCTCCCTGCCTCAGAGTAGTTCAGTATCCTTTGAGATAAAGAAAATGGAGTTTTTGCTGACAGCGAAGTGCAGCCCACAGCATATCAGGAGGGATTCTGCCCCCATCACTCCACGGTTTCCATTTGACAACGTTTTCCCTCTGAGCAGTTTCCCATGTGAAGGAACACAGCCATTACAAACAGCATTGCAAGTACCAAAAGCTGATCAGAGCTGGAAGCACAGTGTTTGCTCTTGGTTTTCTTTGCACCTTTGATGGCCCAGCTTGCTTCACTGTCCCTCTCAATAGCTGATTTTTCTTTATCTGAAAACACCCTTAGGCACTTACTAGATTTGAGGATGCAGCATCAAAAGGGGTCTTGGCTCAGAAATAGACTCTATTTTTTTCCATTTTGCTATTTTAGCTGTTTATTGTCCATTTAGCTTTGTATCTCAAGGTAGACTCACTTCATTTATGTTCTAAACCTACCAATCCCTTTAAAGCCCAGCACAGGTTTATGAAAGAGTTGCTGCCAAAGAATCCTGAAAATTGAAAATGTCTCATCGAAAAGGGTGTTCCAAGCTTGCAATTTTGGTTGGCCTTGGGCCAAAATGAAACCATTTCAGCAAAGACAAGAAATGATTGGAAGGGGCACAGAAGGATGAGTTGACCCACCCGACCCCAGGGCAAGGCAGCACAGGAAGGTGGTCCAGGATCCTGGTGGGGAGGGACGGTGTTCAACCAGACCAAGGAGAAACTTCCCAAGCCTGAGTGAGCCCTGCCAGAGAGCTGCAGAAAAATACTCAATGAGAAGACAGTTGATTGATGAAATTGCCTGAAATGAGGAAGGAGGGAGGAGGCTCTAATATGTAAACACTTTAATTGCAAAGTTGTTTATTCTGAGCTGTCCTACGAGCTTATAGGGTAAGTGTTATTGCTGCTTCCCAAGCTATGTAACAGGCACAGAGACTGACAGAGAAGTTTTCCACTTAGTGGCAGGGTTATTAAATTATAAAAAAGATAAGAGTTTATCGCAGAAGCAATAAGCTGCTATTCTCTCAAGACTTTGCTGCTGAACTTTAGAAGAAATACTGTGGAAATCAAAGCAGTGCTCAAAAGGGAAAAACCTGCTACAGAAAAAAAAATGCTGATTTAAATCTTGTTTCAATTTGCAAAACTGTTTTTACCAACAAAGAAGCTTTAAACAAGGGGGAAATATATTCCAGTTGCTTGGGATCAAAATCCAAGTCTCAGACACACAAAGGCTAGTCCAGAGGGAGAAGTTGCTCAAAAAAGCCATGACAAATGGGGGAGTCAATGGGCATGTAAAGTGAAGGGGAAAAAAGGACAAAAGAAAAGAAAATGTTCTTGCAATAGCAAAAGTGCAGTTAAAACACGAGATTTGACTATGTGGAGAATAAACAAAAGGTTACATGGAAGGATTTCTTGGGAGTTAGTGAGTCTGAAGGTTGCACAGTGGCAGTGCTGGTGCTTAGAAGGAAAGCTGCTGGAAGGCTGGTTTAACTGGGAAGAAGCTATTCCCATGATGGAGAAATACAGACATGATGAGTCTGGGAAAGACGAGGTAAAATAAAATGGAAAGGATAAAATGGAACCGAAGTAGGGGCCAGTGCTGGGTGCCCACAGTGGGAGTGTGTCCTGCTGCAGCCCAGCACAAGCAGAGAGCATGGCCATGATTGGGGTTTTTGGGGCAGTGGGGCCACAGCCCAGCCCAGCAGGGGTTGTCTCTATCTGAAGCAGCACATCTGAGGCTTTAAAAACACCCAAGTTATTAGTTACCTTTAAACTGAGATATTTGAAGATCAAAGAAATAAACAACGAAGGCAAAAATGACAAAACTGAAAATCTGTTACCCTACTTCAGGAAAGTATTTGAGCAAGTGCCAGACATGGAAGGTCTGCTCCAGCTGCTGTTTGCTGCAGCTCGAGCAAAGGAAAGACTTACACTGCACTGGTGGCCTTCAGACTGAAGCTGTGTGTAAGAATAGGAAGTGATGGTATCTCCTGTTAAAGGACACTGTTGCTTGCCCAGTTATCCCTATCACAGGATTCAGATTCTGCTCACAGTCAAAAGCAAATAGTTTAAAATACTCTTTAAACTAGGCCAGTACTTTGGGAAAGGTCAAATTCTTGCTGGAATTCTGAGCAGTATATGTTTTTACAGGAAAAGACCCAATAAAGAAGGAAAAATAGAGGAGGCAGCAGGCACTCACTGTATCAGCAATCCAGGCTCCCAGACTGTTGAGACGAGCTCCCCTCAGGGAAATAAGATTATACTTTACCTCTGACATATATAGAATAACAGATTTCTCATTCATCTCTACATTCATATTCAAACCGATTAGGCAAGAGGTACTGGAACAGGAGGAAAACCATGACCAAACCTTAGAAGCAGTATTTGTTGCCAGATGAAGTCTCAGGGAACATACTTTTGGAAATTAATACTGCAGTCACTGGAAGAAGTTAGAGAAATTAAGGATGACTGCTCCATGCTTTCCAGTAAATGGAAACCTATTTATTTATTTATTTTTATGAAGACAAGTTGCTTAAGCAATATTTAGGGCAAAGAAGGTCCTAGAAAAAGAAATAAGAGTAATCAAGAATAAGTAAAAAATTAAATAATAAATAAATTATTTCAATCAAAAAATATTTAAGTATATTTAGAATTAATTTAATTTGAACTTCATGGCATATGACAAGAAAATCTGATCTCTTATGAAAATGGAAATCAAGTGGTAAGGATCATTATTGTCAACATTCAAGAGCACCAGTGTTTTCAGTAAGATAGTTACATATTGCAGCAAAATGTGTACTAGTGTTGTTTACTTATTTCAAAAAAACTTTTATATTTGAGATATTTTGACATAAACAAAAAAGATGTAACAATTTATCACTGTTACATTATTTAAATGTACAAAGAATAACAAATCTAAGAGGAAAATTAGAAAAAACCAAATTTAGAATGTCATAAGAGCACAGGAGGTTATGGATTATGCCTTTCCAGCTGGATTCTGGAAGCATTTTAAATTTTGAGGGGCACTTGAGTTGGCACCCTATATGCAACAAGCTTGCATGTGAAAATTTGTCTGTTTTCCCCCAAAATATATCACTGCCTTGTTCACTCGTAGCCCTTCATGGAGCCTTAGAAAGTGCCGTGTCCTGCCGGAGCCGAGCATCCCTGCTGAGTCCTGAGGGGCCACATCTCTCCCGGAGGAGCTGAAATCTGGGATCTGGGTTTGAACACTGAGCCCGGGCTGGCTGTGCCCAGCTGGGGCAGGGCCAGGCCGTCCCCATGCAGGAAGGACCTGCAGCCACATCCCCCAGAGATGTTTCTGGCATTTGGCACAGAAAAGTCTCTGAAGGGCTGGGGCAGAGCCTGTGGGCAGAGTCCCCTCCAGGGAATTTCCTCCTCGTCCTCTCCATCATGAAATGACGCAGACAAAATGGGTCACAGGTTGACAACACTTCAGCCGAATGTTCTGTGGATCTGAGGGTTTGTGAATCTCAGAGTTATTCTTCATGTCCCATTGAAATCATCTGTGTACGTAACAGAGCTGAATTTCCTGTTTTCATCACCAGGTCACCCAGGTGGGGTTGGCACTGCAGTTCACCCTCACATTCCTGAACACATACATCCCAGGATACCAGTGACTTTGGAAAGATCTTCCCCTTAGAAGCTAAATCGTAGGAAACTTCAGAAGTGACACACAATTGCCAAAGATCGTACTTGGGAAGATACTTGTGGGCAAACATTTAACAGTTTTCAAGGCGCCTAGCAATCATGTTTCAGAGAGCGTAAAACAGCCGTGTGACCAACGTGATTAGCAGCTCTGTCAGCAAGTAAAACTAGACATGAAAATCAAGATGAGCCTCTTCCATGGACACCTTGCTTCAAGATCTTACCATTATTCCCAGCAAAGGTTTGGGAGGTGAGCTGAAGTGTGAATAAAAGGGACACAAAGCGAGAAGGCAACACCTTAAATGCAGCAGGCTGGACACTGTCAGTTTTGCCATCACCAGCAACAGAGTCAGGATGGAGAAAGGCCGGGCAGTCTTTTGTTCAGAAAAACAGTGCTTGTTTATTGATGGTGTAAATGTTGCTAAGCAATATGGATTAATTTAAACCCCTCATCCTTTCCCAACGTGTACACCACCTTCAGCAAAGAATGCTCTGTGAATACAGTAAAAGTTGGAGGGTTATTCCAGATCAGTCAAATTTAATTATAGAAGAACCTATAGAAGACAGATTATCAGCCAGCTACTCAATAAAGAAACTTTTAAGCATATTTAGAAATCAATACCCATTTTATTAACCAGATGTGCCAGTGCCCAGAGGAAAATAATTAAGAATGGAATAGAAAATATCAATATGACTGATAGAAACTATTATATTTTCATTTTGAAATGCTCTGTAGAAGAAATACAAAATAGGGGGAAAGGCATTATATCAGGATAGGTTAAATAAGATATCAGCTTGGAAAATAACCCAAAGGAGAAGTGCTCACACAATTAAACGGGGAACAATTTGTTATTATTTCTCACAAGACAAGATTTAAGCGACATCAGCGAAACCATTCAGCCAATCTGAAACAAAGCAGCATATAATTAAACAGTGCCACTCACTGCCGTCAGATACTGCAGAGGCCAAACCCAGAACGGTGTCTGGAAGGTAAATGTATTGAAAACCAAGCCTAGAGCTCTGGGTGCGGGTACAGGCTCCAGCCCAGTAAATCCCAGACTGCGGCGGTGGATGGCAGAGCTGGTGGCAGCACCCTGGGGAGGTGCAGCTGGGTGCTTTGTGCCCCCTGCTCTTCTCACTGCAGGCACAGCTTTGGGCTGAGAGACCCTCGGTCCGAGGCCCAAACCCCATTCTTAGTGACACAGCCTGCTTTTATCTTTTCCAGAAAGAGTACCCTTAGCTGTATTAAATTCTGTTTGCTGAGGGAGATAGGCGGAGGAGCCGTGCTTCACAACCCAGTTCCCTTTGGGAGAGTTCTCTACAGACATTCTCACACACGCCTGTGCCCGGAGCAGGAGCACGGAACGAAGCAGAGGGAGAGAGGAGAGGTCAGCACAGAGCCGTCCTGGGAAGGGCTGCCTTCCTGGGAAGGGCTGCTCTCCCAAAGCAGCAGGCAGCTCTGGCATCTCTGGACATGCCCACACTGGAGAGCAGGACAGCTGCATGCTGCGTTTTGTGAGCATTACTGGCAGAAATGCCAGGAACAGTCTGTGCTTTTGGGGCAAACGACGTGTGGATGCTTCATCCTCTGAGCTGGACCCATAGGGAAGAAAACGGGGAAACCCCCAACAATTTGTCATCAGCACCTGAGAGAATTCATCCGCATCACAAGGAATGGCTCATGTCGGGGGAGACAGACATTTCACACCAGTGCCATGTCACCGTGCCTCACCCACTGTCCCTGGCAGGCACAGACGCGCCCCCAGGTGCCTCCCCAGCCCAGGGAAGCCGAACTTTGTTGTCCCGCGGAGTTTTGGTGCATGGAGGCGGGGTGGGGGGATCTGGGACAGCCCAGCTTCTGCCACCTGGAGCGGATGGGCCGCGGGCAGGGACAGGGATCGGGAGGAGTACCCGGGGCTCTGCCCACACACATTCCCCATCTCGGCAGCAGCAGCAGCTGCCGGGCCGCTCCCTGGGATGCTGGCAGAGCAAGAGGAGCCCCTGCTCCGGCCGCTGCCCGGCGCAGCCCCAGGCTCCTGCCCGGAGGAGCCCGGCGGCAGCAGCCAGCGCTCACCCCGCGGCAGCCGGCCGTGCCTCGCAGCCCAGCACGCCTGCTCCGACGGGAAAGGGGTGGTGGGGCTGCGAGAACAGCGAGTTCCCTCCGCCGAGTGATCTCCTGCCATCGACTGCCAGATCCTGAACTTTGGCTCCGGCCAGGAGGCAGTAAACGAAGCAGATAATTGCCTGGCAGTGAGTGATAGGGAGTCAAGGGTGAGCGGGCAGGGAGGGGCGGGGGATGAGCGGCAGGATTATGTTTCAGAGGGAAGTATTTTTTTAGGATTTGTCTATGCAGGCATTCAGGAGCTTTTCTGAATCACATGGGCTTAGCCCCAGGAGAAGGAGGACTCGCTGTAATTTTACACCTTTTCAGCATTTCAGCTGGTTCTGCTGAAATCTGCGTAGGGATTAAAGATGGGAAGGGACGGAGAATTTATTTCCGTGCCTTTGGTCTCCAGGACAAACATTCAAAGCTAAATCACAGTTTAGAATTTTTTGATGGCATGAGTGGAGAGAGGAAGGAGCCAGCAGCTGACAGTAATAAATAACTATTAGGAAACAGTATTAGGAAATAGTACCAAGGAGAAATGTCGCTGCTGGGATATGCTTTCAGCCTTGGGGAATCCATATCCAGGCAGCTCAACATTTACTTTAGTATCCAGAGCTTGTGTGCAGCTTCTCTCGGGCCCAGAGCAGCAGCAGCGCTGAGGGAGAAGCCTGAGCTCAGGTCTCCGATGAAGAAGGGAAGTCAGCTCATTGCACGGACAAACATCTCAGGCTTCCACCCTCCGTGCCAAGGGTTAGCAACAGCACTGTGTCCTTCAGCAAATCGACACTCAAACTGTCACCTGCAAAGGGAAGTGGAGCTTATCTATGGCCTATTGCTAAAACTTTGATACTGATCTTTATGGCCATGCCATAAAGGGACAACCTGTGCATCATAAACTGCTGAAACGGATCTGTCTGAGCTTAAACTGAACTGTCTGAACTTAAACTAGTGTCTGAATTCAGAGACAAATGTTAATAAAAATCCTGTCCAATGTCTCCTTAAAGTTTACATTTTTACCAGGTTTGAGATATGCTTGCACAACTATTCTAATCCATTGAGGTAATGGAAAATGTCTTCAGTTTTATACACAAATGTCCTTAAATTAGAAATGGTTTTCCATTTCAAGCATCCAGCATCAGGCAGCCTGTTTCCCCCCTTCACTGGACAGCTTTCTCAGGGCAGGGTCTGCAGGGCAGAAAGATAAAGTGTGGTGTAAAATGGGGTCAGACAGAGCCATGTCCAGAGCCTGACACTGTGAATGAGCACAGCCGCCTGTGATCCGATCACCCAAAAGGCATCCTGGAGAGCAGGGAAGAGGCAGGAATCCCAGCAATCCCTACACCCACCCTCCTGGGAAGCCCCCGGCTGCAAGGCAGGCATCTCCCTGCCATCATCTGAGTCAGGAGCAAAAGTCCCCAGGATGCAGCTGCCAGGGCAGCCGGATCTATTTTCAGCTGGGAGAGTTGGGCAGCGCCGTCGAAGCCCTTCAGTGCAGAGCACACCCAGTGCCAGTGTCACAGTGCCACAGCACGCATGGCTTCATGCCACTGGCTCAGCAGGCGGCTTCGCCTGCGGCCTGGACAAGCCAGCAGTGCAGCCACACATTATGGTTGGAAGCAGGATATCATGAGGAGAAGAACATGGGCCACCAATATGCTCTTGTGGCAAAGAAGGCCACCAGCCTGCTGGGCTGCTTTAGGAGGAGCATTGCCACCAGGCCTGGGGAGATGGACCTTCCCTGCTCTCCACACTGGTGAGGCCACAGCTGGAGTGCAGGGTCCCGTTCTGGGCTCCCCAGTACAGGAGAAGCATTGACAAACTGGAGCAGTCCAGTGAGCACTGCAGAGACAGTGAAGGGACTGCAGCATTTTCAATATGAGGAGACCAGGAGAGATGGAATTGTTCAGCCTGGAGGAGGCTTCATGAGGTTCTTACTGATGTGTATGGATCCCTGATAGGAGAAGATTTAGAAGATGGAGCCAGGCTCTTCTCAGTGAGATCTAGTGACATTGAAATACATCAAGCTCCTCTTAGACATAAGAGAGAACTTGGTTTCCTGTGAAGCTGGAACTGGCTGCCCCAAGAGGCTGTGAAGTTTTTATCCTTGGAGATATTAAGAACCCAACTGAACACAGTCCTGGGCAACCTGCCCTAGCGGGCCCTGCTTTGAGCAGAAGGGCTGGACTGGACTGTGTCCAGAGATGGCTTCCAGCCTCAACTGCTCTGTCATCCTGTGAACAGTGTGGTGGTCAAAACCACTTTGCTCAGGCTGTGCACAAGGCTGGCCCCTCACCTCCACAAACAGGTTATTGACATAGGAGTCCTCTTACCCAAGACGCAGCAGATAATAAGAACAATGTAGAAATGGAAAACTGAACCATTAGAGGCCACTTGGGCACATGCAAAGCTATAGGTGGTGCTGTGTCCTAGTGTATGTTGTTACTTGAAGGTACATTGCCAACCCAGCCTCCTCTGTGCAGACCGCACAGAACGAGTCAGGGTTTGCCCAAAATTTTGTGAAAACACCAGCCAAGCTGACAAATATCAGATTTGAGACCTGTCTCTTCCTCTGCCCAACAGTGACCAGCAGCAGATGCTTACAGAAATAACACAAGAAATAAAACACTCGTTGTGCCTTCCCTAGCACACCCTCCAAATCCTATCAACCTGCAATTCAGGAACATCCTGTGCCAAGGCTTTGCAGCCCTATCAGTTTTCAGTAGATCTCGATGAACTGAGATTCTGTGATTTTTTTTTTTTTTTTTTTTTGCATTCTGTTTAAATATTGCTTGATCTCCTCACTGTACGTCTTGTCCTGTGAGAAATATGAGTAAATGCACCCTCTTGACATTGCTCAGCATTTGTAAGATCTACCTTGCAATGTCCTTTTCCAAACTGGAGAGTCTGTACCGTATGTGCCTCCCACAGGCAGCTTCCTTTAATTAGACGAATTTGATCAAGACTGACTTGTCAGGGGTGTTCCAAGGACCTTCCTGTCACTATAGCAATGCTGAGTGTGCACAAAAGCCACTTGCACACAATGGGCAGAGAAATGCAAGCACAGAAGATTTATCTATCAAGGATTACTTCTGGAATACTTCCAGACACCTCATATCACCACTGGAAAAATCACTTGCATCAAAGCAGAAGGGCCAGGAGGATGTACAGCACAAGAGTCTTGGGGCACTCTATGCTGATTTTGATATAGCAAACCCAGATGTTATCAGCCCAAGGAGCATGAAGAAAACTATCATTGGTATCACTTGCTGGCACCAGTGTACCAGCTGCTACTGTGTGCCCTTAAACTGCAGATACACTGCCTAAATTCCCACAAGAACCTGGGCAATTAGAAAATAACATTTGAATGCAAATCTGGGCCTCTGAAAGCAAAAGAGTCCTCAGGGTATAGGAAATTATGCCTGTGTTAAAATCCTTCTCTCTTTCTGAGGCTGCACACATTAGAGGCAAGGAGTTGGCAAATTTTGTATGGCAGGATCTTTAGAAACATGAGCAGTTTTTAAAATATTTCCAGGGTGCCTGGGTTTCAGTTTTTGGATAAGCAAGCAGATGTGTCTGATGAGCCTTTGCAAAGCTCTTCTTCTCCTGCCACTGCTGTTGGAAAGCAGCCCCTCATTTGTGATTGTCTTCTGCCATATTTTACTTAGCTTAAAAGCACCAAATGAAATCAACCACGGTAAACAACAGAATGTTATCATGCAAAATACAGGGCTCTGCAAAAACCTTGGAGTGGGGAAATATAGAATATAAATAGGATAAGTCAGGATCTGAAACGTTTAAGAAAAAAGTATTAAAAGGGATAGTTTGGCAGAAGGAAGAGAGTCTACAGTTACTAGTAACAACTGAAGTAGTAGAGAGTGAAGGGAATATTTCAGTCTTCCAGAGCAAGTACTGCTTAAGGCCACAGATTGGTGAGGCTCAGCTGGTGACAGCAGAGCCAAGGTAAAGTGCTGAGCACCAAGCCAGAGGCCAGTACACAGACTGAGAGTGGGCTCCTTGCTGCTCAAGTGCAGGATCTGTGCTTTTAAACCCAGCAGCTCAATCTGGGGCATTACTAGTCCCTGATTTGGTCTTCAAGAATTTTGTATTTTTCACGGTCTGCAGCACTTAGGATTGATAGGACTGGGATGGAGGAAGCACTAACCATAGTGAACAGCTCATGACCAAGCCTTGGGGATCTCAGCCTTCCTCTGCTTCAGCTCTTCCCAGTTTTCTGGGAGCTTAGGAGGTCAACAGGATGCAGTTGACAGAGCAGCTGGAATGGGCAGATTTAAGCATCACTGTCTGGAATTTGATGAAAGAATATGCACTTCTGTCCCTCCCAAGGAGTGTCAGTATTTCTGGAGCACATAAACAGAATTGAAAATAAAAATTCAGCTTTATAACTCTTCTTAAAACTGGAAGTTGCTTCTAGGTACCACAGCCCCAGCATGGAAATCAGAGAGAGGCCAGAGCAGCCACCAAAGCAGCACAGGGCAGCATTTGGTGGTGAGGCAGCACAGAGCCATCAGAGCAGACCTGATCCGCTTGAAACTAGCTGGGATTTAACCTCAGTAAACCCAGAACAGTGTTTAAAACCACTTGGGAGGTTCATATCCTGTAATCACGTCTCCAAACCAGTACTAACTCAGTGTTCACACTGCCAGTATTGCATTCACCTGAGGAGGAGCAGCAGCCACTCCTGGGCACTGAGGAACAGGGAAGGCCCTTGGTGGGTACAGCAGCAGCGAGAATGTGGAGGCAGCTCCATGTGACTGAAATTTTCTCACACCAGAGGCCACCCTTCCTGCCCTGCAAAACACAAGAGGTGGACTCTGGGGAAGGCAGGTTCCCTTCTGATCTTCCCAAAGAACTGGGAAGGAAAGTTCGATTCAAGACTTTCCAGCAGCACCAAGTGGGAAGTTTTCAGGGCTGCCTGTGCCTGTGGAAAGCCAAGATGAAGTCTGTATCCTCATGGAACAGGTCAACAGACCACACCAAGTACTTTCCACAAAGTATATGTTATTTGTTCCAAGATGTGTTATTTATTAGTGTGTTGCTTTATAGTTAAAAATCTGCATCCACAACGCAGCACCTAACAGGACTTGTATGACAAACATGCCAAATGCAGAATATTCCTTTCCACAGCTCATGTCAGAAATTGAAAAGCTAAAAGGCAGGGGGTTAGCAATCAAAGATGGCACAGCACAACTTATTTCCCAATGAATCTCAGAATTAAGAATTGGAAAACTTTTGCAAAACTAAGCATGCATGACCATGCAAAAAGTAAATGAACTGAGGCACACATTCTAGCCAAGCAGCAGCTAGTTTTATTGAGTTCCAATAACACTGCATCACAACCAAAAGAAATTAAAAGTTTCTTTTTGCTTCTCAATATTAGTAATTTCTCAAATGAAAATGTGATTATGTTTAATAATAGTAAGAGAAAACCAAGGAACAGGAAAAAGAATAAAGTTAGACAAGACTGCACAGCCAGTGTCCTCTTCATGTGTTCCCCTCGTGTCAGAGAAATTCAGTTCTTGGAAGTGCTGTTAAATTTTCTCACATCAATGTCAGGGATTGAATCCCAGGACACAGTATTTGATGAATCAAATAGATCACAGATTGCTATGAACCATGCTGTACTTTTGAAATCACATTTGGGCTCTCTTCAGTGGGACAGAAAGGGGTTTGAGAGAAAAGTTCAGGTTAATCAAACACATTTCCCCACTGGCTCCCTCAGTAAAGCTTAGTACAAATGTTAAACATGCATTTTGTGTCCTAGTTCCACAGAAAAGACCAGTGTGCAAGACCTGGTATGGAACCTGCAACACCCCTCAACCCACTGAAACCCAGCTCTGGCCTCCCCTGCTGAGTTGTGTTTGCTGCTGTACACACACAGAAGATTAAAACCAGTGTTAACACAGAAACAGCCACAACTGAAAAACTTCAGGAGATGAGAACATTGTCTGACATTGCTTGCAGACACAACCATGTGCAGCTGCTGACTTATACCCTGAGAGTTAAATACATGCTGTCAAACAATTATTTTAAGGAAGTTTTTCAGTATTAATAAGCTACATGTTTCTTCAGTAAATAAAGAATTACATTTTAAGATGTGTCCCCTTCTTCCATGAGGAAGTACTTAAGGTAGCGTGTGTGACAGTGACAGCTGTCTGTTAGCAGCATTACTGCTGTGGTTGGCTCAGAAGATTTGTCACCCCTAACTCCTCACCAACCCTGTGTCAGAGATACAGCTTGCATTTCTGACTGGCACATAGCACCACCTAAAGAATGTGAGGAAGGCAAAAAGGTATTAGGCAAACAATAATTCCTGAAACATTAAGTGATCATTCATTTATTCCTTTGAGGCAGACTTGCACTCTCTTCTTTCTCCTCTCTCGTTTCCAGACTTCCTAGTCTTCATACACCGGGTGCAACCCAGTTAAGAAACTTCATAGCGATTTCAAAACCAAGAAAACATGCCTGGAAAAGAGAAGACAGAACAAATAAGGATTGTAAAAATCTGTTTCAAACAAGGCTTTTGAAATGCTGCACTATGAACACCTAACATGGTTTATATGGAAGGAGGAAGAGGACAAAAAAGGTCTTGAACCAGAAGCAAGAATTCTAATGTATCCCTCCACACAAAGGCAGAGCTTTGGTTCTGTTAGCCTCATTATTTATTGAGGAGGAAGCGAGTCTAAACTTAGTCCACCTTCTACAGCTGGGTGTACAACCAGTAGAGAAAATCTATCAGAGAAAGTCAACAAAGAGCTTTCATGCGAAGTTTTGAAGAAAGATTTACTTGTTGCTCCTAGGTTAAAGTACAGTTTTAGAATCTGGACACCAACAGTCCAAAGCAACTGGAGGACAAGTTGAGTGAGGACAAGAACCTCACTGACATGGTACAAGAGTTAAACAGGCACTCATGTCCTCTCCAGACTGCAAACACTCACTGGGAGTGGCCACGTCCCCAAAACCCATCCGGAATCACAACACACTCACCGCGTTAGCAGGAAAGGCCCTGATCATCACAGCTGTGAACCCCTTGTACAGAGATGCAACTCCTTCCTCTCTGATCAGTTCCCTCAGCACGTCTCTAAAGCCATTTGGGTATTTTCCTTCAGGAGCTGAAAGGGATGCACAATGCTTTAGCTCAGATGTGTGGCAGTGACAAGGGCTGAAGGATGTGCCATGTGTAACAGCCCAGGATTTTCAACAGGTTCACACTGCTACAGCAAACAAACAAGACAGTTCAGTAAAGGCCCAGTGAACCTAAGTTAGATGCTCACCATCACCAAAGAATTTACATCAAGTCACTGCAAGCAGGGAAGAAAGGACAATAACTTTTGTCAGGGTTGGAAGTCTGAGCTGTTACTTGCACTGCTGATCACAGCTCTCCCAAGAGCTGCACCTAGGTGATAGGAATGTCAGATATAAAAACTGATGAAGCTGGTTAATAAGAAAATGATCCTATCACACGTCCCAGCCAAGAACAGCAACAGACTTCAAATGAAAAGCACAGGATGTTCTAATGTTGATGTTACATGGATTTGCTGAGGCGTTTTTTAAAAGCTCTTCTACTCAAAAACAATTTCTTCCTTCTCCTGGCACTGCCCTGGGGAATACTGCCTCTGCCAGCCCTCTGGAGAGATAATCCACAGATCAGCCCAGTTAAACAGAACCACCATGAACCCACAACATCCACAGAGCAGCACTAGGGACTGGCTCAATGGAACAAGATTAAAGCTGTGATGTGTTTCCCTCTCAGCCTCAGTATGGTACCAACAACCACAGCAGCCATTGCTCAGAGAAAAAGAAATGAAGTTTCCTGTACTGATTATCATGATTTGTGACTCAAGAAAAATGGGCACTATCCAGTGGACACTTGAGTCCACAGAGATGATGGGGAGCCTTAACAAAAATATTCATTGACAGGACTGGCAGAGAAACCAATGAAAAACCTTTCAAACTCTGCTGAAGCACAAGGCCTGGGGCCATCTTCACTGTAATTAGGCCACAGACATTAAAGAGCAGAGCTGCCAGTCCAAAGGCAATGCTCTCAGCAAGTCACGCCCTATTACTATAAACTGCAGATAGCACAGGCTACAATTTATACAGCTATGTCTGAAGTGAAATAACAAAAGCTCTCAAAGAATTACATTTGTAATAAAACAGCTATGACAATTCCATTATTATGAGTTCTATGCTTAGGTTTCAAATCAGGTACCCCAAATCAGGATCATTATATTATTAGAGAGCCAGAAACAGAGCAGTGCAGTCTGATATGCCAAAAATTTATGAGGAAACCAACTAGAATGCAAGGAACACCCTTGGGTTTTTAATGCACTTGTCTCAAGCAGTGCTCAAGACATGATTCCTCTCAGAAGGCATCTTCCACCCCTGCCCAGCCCATTCCCTGGAGCACCACACTGAGTGTGGCAGTGACACACTGGAATGCAACTCACCGGTCTGGAAACGGGATTTCAGCACATCTGGTGGAATGGCAACGACCCAGTTGAAGATCCCAGCCAGGCCCCCAGCACAGAGGATCCTGGGCACACTGAGGTCACTCACACTGTGGCAGGATCAGAGTGGAGTGGGAGGAAAAAGTAAAAAAGAAAGATAAAAAAAGGAAAAAAGTCAAACTCATTGTTTTGACTAAGGTGACAATCAAAAAGACAGCCTGGCTGGCAACCAGAAGGCAGCACAATGCTGCAGACAGAGACAGAGTGCAGTAAATGATCAACCTTTCCAAGATGGACCAACTCTACCCTAAAGATTCAATTTTTTTTATTCAGCAGCACACACACACGGTCTGGGGAAAAAAACCAAAAAAACAAGCCAACCAACCAACCAAACCCCCACAGAAAATTCAACAAAGCCCCCCAGCATTTTGTGCACATACAGGGTTCAAAGTGAAGAGACCTAGTTTAAGTATTCCTTACTTGGCTAATGAGATCCAAACTGGAAGCTGAGAGATACTCAAGAATATTACTTTAATTTTCAGTTAACTCCAGTCCAAAACAGCTCAACTCACAAGATGAGCAACCTTTTTTTTTTTTTTTAAATTTGTTTAGATGATACTACTCTAAATCTCTTTGTGACTGGGGAGATTAATCAGCAGTGTCTGGGAAGTTCAGAAAGTGATGACTGTGAGATTTCACTGACCTCTTTCCCTCAGGGGTCAGAATGTTCTTCAGCCACTCGTACGTCATGAAGTACATTCCACTGGCTGGGACGTCTGGTGGGTAAACAAGAAAGGCTGTGAGGAGTGGGAAACCAAAGGAAGCCCAGAGGCACACCAGCCCCATGCCAGCCCAGCAACACCACTAAGTACATCCAGATTCCTTTTCTGAACCTCTTCTACAAACAAAATAAAAATCTGCTGGTGCCCTAGACAGAGGAGTCTGAACTTTCCCATGGAGAATAGGTGCTAAAGGCAAGAACTGGGAAAATAACATTTCTGTCAGCAGCTTTTCAAACCAGACTGCAACCTGGTTACATTACACTAATGATGAGACCGCTCTAAACTGTCCAAATTTCTGCACAGCACAGCAGCGCAGGAACTTCATGAATTTTGCACACTATTAGTTCTAATGATTCTATTTGGGAATTTTTTTTCTGCAGTTCATGGGTCTTGTTTGGGTTTTTTTTAAGCTACTCCCACAGCCTATTCTTAACCCATACCTAAATTGGAGAACCAGCCCCTATCTAGGGACTGCCAGAGTTGCACTGCAGGCTGCTACACTTGTGTGAGAAGCAGAGGGTAGAACAAAGTCCTAAACTGAAGTAACAAAACACAAAAATTTCAGCTTTTCAAAGGGGAATTACTGAAATACATAAAGGATTCTGGGTGTGGCACAATTACTTAGTGGTTGTTGTATTGAGAGAGGGGTCATGACATCCCAGTCCAAAATAACCCAGACTCAAAAGGGTAGAAAGCATAACTGCTGCCACCACATATTTTAAAGCAGCCAGTATTATACAGCAACAGTCACAGACAGGCACGATCTTTCTCTCGAGGAGAAAAAAAAAGAAAAAAAGAAGAAAATAATTTAAAAAAAAGGAGCCCACTTCTGTATTTTTCTCTTCTCTTTGTTCTCTCTGCTCCTCTCCTGAAGTCTCTCATTCCTCTTGGCTTCTCAGATCTTAATTACTTCCTATATCCCTCTGATCCTTGTCATCTAATCTCTTCCTCACTCACTGAGAATCTCATGTTTATTTCTCAGGCCCTTTGAGGCACTGGAGTAGCTCTGCAGACTGAAAAAAAAAAAAATAAAGAAAATGGGTGACACAGTCCCTTCAATTGGCTAAAGGGACAGTGAGATCTCCCACACCGTGTCAGACTTCTTATCCTGCAGTCCCCCTGCAGCAGGGACCGGCACAGCCCCATCCCTTACCTCTCATGAGGGTCAGCACCGTCCCCTTGTACACGCCCCGGATCCCAGCCTCGCGGTACAGCTGCTTGGCACAGTCCAGGGAGCCACTGTACTTGGTTTCACCTGTAGCTGCCTGGATCTGCAGGATTAAAGTGAGACTTTCTGACCTGTGAAGGTTTCTGGTCAACGCAGAATCATTCAGCCAAGGGTTAGAAAGCCACACGTGTGTTTCCAGAGAGGAAGGAGCACACGGTTCTGTCTAGGGAACCTCTGCCTCGCTTCCTCAAGCAGCTCTCAGGTTGAAGCTGAGGCTGTGGTTACTGTTCCACGGAGAGGAGAGATTCTCCTTTGTTTTTCCACAGTGTAAGTTTGAAACGACTCAAGTCAGTTGGGTAATTCCACACTGACAAAAAGTAGTCTTCAAATAGTTCAGTGAAATTCAAACCATTTGTATGTGTATAAAAGCTCCCATGATAATATCCTGTCTGTCAGAACTCACATGTGACCACCCATCACCATATTAACAGAGTTCAACACAGTCTGAAACAAACAGAACTTCCCACACCTGCTAAAGATGTCATTTCATTTGTTCAGGTTTACATTTTCCAACAATACTTTAAAACCCCCGCAGGAGGTGCAGAGCTAACAGCCACCCAAATGTCAGAACACTGTTTTGAAATGAATTCCTTAGCTCTGCATGGGGAACTGTCAAAGTAACAGAACTTCTTTACACCAGAAAGAGTCTCCTGATCTAGCAGGTTTACACTCTTTTTTTAGGAGAAGTTTCATTCAGAAAAAATTGACTTTTCCATGCTTTGAAGTGGACGGAGGCATCCATGGATGCCTCATATAATGCCCCATAGCATAAGGCTTGTGCTCTGTAAAATGAATAGAGCAATTAATGCTGCGTGTATTTATACTGTCACGGTGAGTTTGTTTAATGTTTCTTTGTGACACAGCTGCATTAAATAACAGTTGTCTCAGTCCTGTCAAAAAACAGAACAGAGTAAGTGCACTAACCAAAGAAATTCCTGCTATGGAAAGACAAGACCCCTAAAATTAAATTCCCATCACCACCATCCAATGCCTTACCTGTAAAAGGCACTTGATTCTCTCTCCTGGAGCCATGATTACTGTTGTGAACACTCCTGACAACATGCCAGCAGCAAACAGCTGAGGATATCTGCCCCAAGGAAACAGAAAAGACCCTAACACAACACAGCACACAGGAAACGAAGGGCAGACAGACCCCTGCATCACCAGATTATGCTGTTCCACATGAACAGTGGAACTTGAAATGCATCCACTGCTTTCGATCAGTGCAGAAGTGCCTTGTTAATGCACACTTAGAGCTAAACATTTAAGATCTCCAGGACTCAAAGCACTGGTTCCTACAGCAACCACAACTCAGCTCTTCATTCTATTTGCTAATATTCCTTCTACTTGCGTATTTTGCTATAGCATTCCCCATTCATTTTCATTCCCAACAGTGTCTTCCTCTTCCAGTCTCCCATACTCTTCTCAGTGACCCCAGATTCCACACATATTCCTGCTTGTGCAGCCAGAAGCCTCCTTTCCACAACCTCTCACTCCCTCGCTCCTTCAATCTCTGTCATAGTCGAGTCTGTCCTACTAACCTGCCATTATCCCACACATTCTGCACCTGCTTTCACGTGGCAAAGTATCCATGACAAAAATCCCTTAAACAAGCTGAGTTCCTCCATCACACAACAGCCTCCTGCCACCTTCCCTAGTAAGATGACGTAACATCTTAATTTAATCAAATTCCACACCTCCCGCTTCTCTCCACTTGCCCAAGAGATGGCATTCTATTCCAATTCTTACACCTTTCTCTACTCAAATTCCCGTGATATCTTCCAGACCACTCAGACCTCCCTCACCACTCCACATGCACCTCCTGTTCAAACTAAGCTTTGAGGTTTTTAGCTCACCTTGGGATTGATTATTCAGCCCCAGAAAAGGCAGGATAGGCTCCTCAGGTTTCTCTCCATCTTCTTCCTTGCACAACTTCCCTTCAAAATCAGCATGGGGAACCACAACCATCCTGCCTGCCTCTAGAACCCATAACCAAAGCACTAGGAGTCTGACCTTTATTTTTGGATCTCACATCCCAATCACACTGTACCTTCACTGTGTCAGGTCTGCACCCACAGAACAGTACAGCTGGGCACAGTGACAGTACACACACTATTTGTTCTTTTCCACTGCTCTACTTGAGAGGAATTCCACATAAAGACTCAAAAAACTACACTGTCCTTTTCCAGCTTGCTCCTTAAAACTTGCTGTTGGAACCACGTGTATGAAACACAAGGGACTGAGGTGATCAGGCTGCTGGGAATAAGTTCATGGTGCATTTGTTGTTCAGTCCCTGCTGTTCCCCTGGCCTTTCCCTTCAGTCTTGCCTGCAAGAGGACACTGCCATGGTATAACAGAGGGTAAGTGAGCAGTTCCCAGGTCCCCAGCACCTCAGCACTGCTTCCCTCTGAGCAATGGGAGCCGTGTTGGCAGCAGCTCCTGTTGCAGGGCCAGGTGTGCTCACACCAGCCCTGTGCAGGCAAGGCTCCAACAGAAACCAAAACACCCCACCACAGCTGGCTCCACACAATGGGCTCCTGCTTTCTGACAGAGCTCCTACCTAGCACACAAAAAATGGGATAAAATGTTGCTAAGCTACAGCCCAGTCCCTGTAGAGCTGTAAATCACAGCTCAGCAAACCTATACAGGAGTACTTTATGGGTGGGGGGCTTTCTTCATGCACAAGTTGGCTTGTAGAAAGCCACACCAAGTTTTCTCAGCTTCCTATTGCTGTTCCTGAAGGTCAGACATGCCTGAGATGAAGGCTGCTCATAAACACCTCTTTTCAGAAATAATAATAAAACATTTTTATGGCTGTTTTCATATCCTAATGGAGGGACACAGGAAGACTCATAACTAACAGGAAAAAGAGAATCAGGGCTATGAATGTTGTCAAGACTGTTTGACCATGAATTTATTGCTCCCATAGTTTCTGTTAATAGCAAGACTGTTGGCAGGCAATCATTATATAACTCTCACTGTACTCATCTAAACCGGAATTGTTCCTTAATGGCTCCTTCTTGCGTAGAAAGGGAATTGCATCTCACCTGCCCACACAATGTCTGTTTTTAGCCTGTGCTATCAGTCCCACGCTTCCAGAAGCATTAAAACATGAGTGTTTTATTTTTTAGAACTATATTTATAACCCAGGAGAAGACACACATTTACACCACAACTCAACGTGTGACAATACAGCAACAGCCTCAGGACGCCTTTCCCCACCGCCTGATTAACCAGGAACTCACGTCAAAACATCATCAGGTTTTCTCTGCTGGAGCCTTTTTCCCAAGCCAAATCCAAAAAAGCACACAGCATACATGGGTGTCACCCCGATGATAGGAGCTGCCATTCCTCTATATAAGCCTCGGACTCCCTGCAAGAAACATTATCACAGGAATTACTTGGTTTGGCATAAACTTTGCACGTATTTCAACTTGTTGAGAAGAGAAAGGTGACAATCCAGGGTAGGATCCATCTAACAGACAAATTGATCAGAGGAATAAAGGGGTTTATTGTTCATTTGCAGTTATACATGTTTAGCTGAGGCTCAGGGACTGCTGCAGAGGAAAGTTATCCTTCCTGGGAAAACACTGGCACCACTAATGTCCTTCTATAAAAATACTCATCACCTGCATGTACATCTCAAGTACGAGGAAGTGAAGCTAAAAGCCACCTGAATAAGAGCCTTAATAGATTATGTGAAGAGAGAACACTCTCAGCTACACACAAATGCACCTGTGTTTTATTGGTAACGTGTCAAATGCAGTACTGTAAAATCCTGACACTAAACTTGAGAACACTGAAATGAATTCACTCTTTAACTAAAGGAGGAGCCAGCGAGAGCAACCTGAATTCCTTCACTCCCCACATGAATTCACTTTGGAACAGGTTGAAGAGCAAATTATTTTTTGTACAACATCACATTCCTGATGTTTTCATTTATAGACTACATATAGGAAAAAATTCTAATGCAGACCCCAGAAGCTGTATTTATTTCATTTCTCTTCCCTTTAAATTGAACTTTTTCAATAAAAAGGAGAGTTATCTTCCTAGATAAAGGCTAGATACATAAATTAAATATTTTCTGGTCTGTGCACCCCTTTCTTCCCCAATAAACTCCAATAAACCAGTGCATCCCAGTACATGCTGAAGTCTTACAGGCAGAACTGGCTCTGCCATGAAATTGCACCTGGCTGAGAGATCAGCCACTGCTGCTCAACCGCCCCATGAGCAATGGGAAGCAAAAAAACCCCTCTTGGCAGAGAGGTTTAATAGTTTTCCTTACAGAAATGGATGAGTATTGAGTAGGAGTAGAGAAGCAGCACTGCTTTTGAACTTCCCATCACAAGGCTATTATTATGGCTCAGCTCTGACGTCCGTGCTGCAGCAGGGGTGTTAAAAACTGCCAGGGATTCAGAGCTGGCACAGCATTCCAGTCCTTTGTGGGAGAGACCAGGCAAACAAGATTTGCTTTGGTTATATAACAACCTGTTAATACCACAATGGAAGTAGATTTCAGATTTGAGGCAGATCTTTCATTTAACAGGGAGTTACCTAACGAGATCCAGCAGTTAGAAATGAGACTTCAGGGAAGCAGAAAAACAGTTGGACTTTACAGCCATTGTTTCCAAGTGGTAAAGAGCTGCTAAGAAAAGTTAAAAAGCAGAAAACTGGACTGTCTGTCACTCAAAGACTTTAAATCAAGGCTGTGTGCCTTTCTAAAAACAAAACAGAAGAGCTCAACAACATGATAATGATGACTCAGGAGTAAAAAACCACTGTCCACCTTCTAGAGAAGGTTGAACAACTACTATAATTGACACTCTGCTCTCAAAAAAATAAAAAGAGAAAAAAATCTATAAATTAATGATCCTCTGCCTTCTCATAGGTGGCATAACACCTTATAGAAGAAAGGAAAAATACTGCTTGTATTAACATAAGTCATTATCCATTTTAGGATTTCCAGAGATGACTCCAAATACCAGCAAGATTTCACCAACTACAAGTTGGCCAAAAAACAGCTGCCAACATTCACTCCAGTCTATAACTTCAAACATTAATATCATGCTATTTTGAACCAAAAACATTTCTTAGCAAAACAAAGAGACATATACCTGGAGCACGTGCATGCTAAGTATTCCCCAAGCTTTGTAATCTGCTTAAATATGTTAATTAGAATCAATGTAACTCATAACCGAGGAATTGCATGGTCTCTGGGGGCACACGATTCCATTCCTGCAACGTACAGAAACAACTGATATATCTGGCAGGTGTCACAGTACCTCTCCAACAAGAGTCTTTCTGAAGCAGTCAAAGGTCCCAGAATAGAGTGGGGCCTGGCCAGGCTGTGGCTTAGGCTGGGTTTGCAGTCTGACCTAGAAAGAGGGAGAGGAAAACATTATTTTATTAAATATTACCATCTAAACTTTGACTGACAGAACCCCTCTGGCTATTACGGAGTACATTTTGTGATTGGACCTGAAGATAGTGATAGAAATATTGACATGACTTCAGCCCTTTGCAGAAGAGAAGAGGTTGAATTTTAATGTAATGAGTAGTTAATGTATTTAACTAATTAATTGATGGGATGCCATCCGGATGACGACCCCAGCTCCCTCTGGACGCTGAGTTGTGCCCCCACAGGGTCACTCCTGGCCTCTCCCTGGCGCAGGGTCACGGGGTCCCGCCGAAACACGGGGATGGCGAGAGCATCCAGCTCCCAACTCCTTCCAGCAGCGGGACACCGACGCTTTTTTCCCGGTTTTTCACTCTAAACCGGGACTGCGAGACGCGCAGCCGCCGCGCCGCCAGGGGGCGCCCTATGGCACTGGAGGCGCCCCGCCTCCCGCGCACTGCCTGCCGGGAGCTGTAGTTCTGCCCAGCGCCCACCGGGACCCGCCCCGCCTCCCGCGCACTGCCTGCCGGGAGCTGTAGTTCTGCCCGGCGCCCACCGGGACCCGCGCCGCTCCCGCGCACTGCCTGCCGGGAGCTGTAGTTCTGCCCGGCGCCCACCGGGACCCGCGCCGCTCCCGCGCACTGCCTGCCGGGAGCTGTAGTTCTGCCCGGCGCCCACCGGGACCCGCGCCGCTCCCGCGCACTGCCTGCCNCGGTTCCTGCCGGGAGCTGTAGTCCACGCCCCGCTGCCCCGGACCGCACCGAGCACCGGCCGCCCCCCTCGGCCCCGGGCGCCCCGCGCCCCCTCACCTTGATGGTGTCCAGCGGGTGCCCCACGAACACCAGGCAGACGCCCCCGAAACCGCCAGCGAAGAAGTTCTTCAAGGGGCTGATGGGCTGCGGCTGCTTCGCCATGGCGGCGGCGGGTGAGGAGCGGGACCGGGAGCGGGACCGGGGTCGGGGCGCTGCGTCCCCGCCGAGCCAAAGCCGCCCCCTGCGCGCCGCGACCTTTAGCCCAGT